>KK119069.1:539386-554722 GCA_000611955.2 Stegodyphus mimosarum | reverse complement strand
TTTATTTGTTAAATACCATGTTCTTCGCACTTAAACCATAAAATTCAGTTCAACAGCAATATCGCAAAATAATTTTAAATTGAGCATATCTTTAGAAATTTCGGTACACGCTCTCACGCGCTGGAGATAAAAATGTTTTTCTGTACAACGTTGGTATTGCTGGCTTTGAAATCTTTGAGTTTGTTAATGAAAAATTCGTTAAAGTTTTAGAGAATATTGTTACGAATTTCACATTTATTTGGCTATTTATTTAGAACTGTAATTAAAATTCCTTTTTATTTTCCCGTGCAACGCACGCAGACGACTTTTGAAGAGAAAGCTATGTCAAAAAAATAATAATAATAACATGCATACATTTATGCAGATTTTTCATTTTTTAAACTTTAATGCAGAGCGATAACATTTAGTGGCAACAATTTGAAAAGTGAATCGGGCATTCAGAGTGAATCAACGCAAAATCTCAAAACGAAAGTAATAGTCCTTCGGGACTAAATCCCTTTGGACTAAAAATAGAAGATTTGTCAAATTTTATTTAGAGAAAAATTCAAGTTTTCAAGCTTTTGTATGGAAGTCGCCCGGATCCTGAAATTATTCAAATTATACTTCCTAGGCTACTGCCTCAAGTTCAAGATTTCATCGAGCTAAGAAACCCAACGGCGTTAGACAGATTATTTGAGCTCGCAGTACAATTTGAAAGCCGAAGAACAGCCGACAACGAGCGACGTCGCCAATTTGAGCGAAGAAGTCAGTGGAGTTCGCTAAGACCTCAGCAGAAGCAAAATCAAAGTTACGGGAATAAGGCGAAGCAATGGCCGAAGAAAGATGTGTCTCCTAAATCGAGCGGCGAACGAAGGGAATTCAATAGAAGAACAAGCAAAGATTCCGACGGCAACCAGAATAAGAAGAATTTAGACTAAGATGGATTTCTTCGAGAAAGGTGAAGAAGTCCGATGCAGCGCAAAACCCTTCCACAATTAATTTAAACACCGTGGTCGTGAAGAATATGAGTTCACCGAAGATTGAAGTTTTAATTAACAACACACCGGCGACGGCTCTCTTAGATACAGGAGCCCAAAGCAGCTTTATATGAGAAAGATTTTTCAAGAAGCACTTTCGTCGTTACAGAATTTTTAGTGCAAGAGACACGGATGTCATAGCGGCCCAAGGAGAGAAGTGTAGCTGTTTAGGAAAAGTACCGTTGTTCGTGCGTATCAACGACGAGCAGGTAAAACTTTTATTTTATATTGTGCGAAACCTGCAAACATGTATTATTCTAGGTGTGGACTTTTTTAGTTTGGCAGAAGCAAAAATTGATTTCAAAGGGGGAGAGTTGACGTAAAATATAAAACCAATAGAAACCAAGAATGATAAGCATCTACCGGCAGAAGAAAAAGAAAAACTCCAGGGCCTGGTAAGTGACTTTTCGAATTTATTTAGTGATGTACAGGGTTTCACACAGGTCGTAAATCATAACATTGAAATGGGGAATGCTCAGCCAGTTAGGCAAAAGCCTACCGCTACGATAAAGTCAAAGAAGAAATAATTGAATATCATATTAAAGACATTTTAAAGAATAAAATCATCACGCCAATTTCCAGCAGTTATGCTAGCCCCGTTGTCCTGTGCAGAAAAAAAATGATTACCCGATTACGCACCTGAAGCGGTGGCGTTTTGCTATAGATTATCGCAAGTTAAATTCCGTTACAAAATATCCCGTATATCGGTTGCCGATAATCGAAGAAATAATTCGAAATATTTCGTCTACAAAATACATGACTACGTTAGATCTTACGAGTGGCTATTTTCAAATTGGGGTAAAACCCGAATCTTTTACTAATAAATCGTCCGTAACACTTTCCAAGTCCATAAAATCATCCTTTACAGAAGGCGTTTCTTGGCTTATTCGGTAACTCTTCCGTTTCTTAATGGGTAATTTAGACTCCTCATCCTCATCCTCGATCGTAATGACTTCAATGTCTCTTTTGCGGGGAACTTGAAATGTTGTATAGGATGTTGGGGGTAGGAAACTCTCTTTCTTCCAAAGAATGAGTGGGCACTTGTCTACAAGAAACAGACTCTTTTGCGTTGTTAGAATAAGATATTGAGTCTTTGGGGGAACTGCATAATATCCGAAAGGTCTCAATACATACCGTTTAATTTTTTTTTCCTTGAACGCTTTAAATTCTTTGGTAATTAGATTTAAATCGTCGGATTCATAATAGACGATTGGAGCGGCTGTAGTTTGATAGATATGAACTTCATCTTCAGCTGTCGTTGTCAGTCCAAACGTGAAATAACTTTTGGTAAGAAAAATATTTTTCCATTGGAAACTCATTCTTAAATCTGTATTTTTCCGTCTCAATTGAATGGGTCTGCTAAGAACTTGATACACTCTGTTCCAAGAGAAGGAATTGCAATCTTTAGTCTTTTGACTCTCCTCCAAATTCCTTTTCATATTCTGAGTAAGTAATTTCGATGATTCCTCTAAATTACCGTAAGGTAATAAAAAAATACAATTTTCAACTATTCTCTTACCCACGCAAAGTTTCCAAGAAAGTGGAAACACCTAAAGTAAATCACCGCAACCACTCTATCTTATGTTATCAGCGTAAGGTTTTCCAACAGACAAAAACAGGTAAAGTAAATTACGTTATCACTGCAAGGTAAAATATTTTTAAAGAGAGGTTGGTGTACAAACCATTTCCAAGAAACCAAAATATTTTCAAAACTGAACTGAACTGGAAAAAATATTTTATTAGATCTGAAATATATATATTAAAAAAAGACTCCCTTTTTAATTAATATTGAGGTCTTAACATTTTGTTGCTTTTTGTATATGGTGAGGTCTCACTTTATTTTTTTAGATATCAAAAGATCAAAGAGATCAAAAGATTCAATAATAAATGCTGTTAAGAAGTCAGTGCTCACCCAATCTCAGTTGAGATCATACATACTTGAAAACTCGCATATGGTATATTACAGAGTTGCAATCAATTATGCAAAGCATAGAAAATTTATTTGAATTGAGTTGGATAAGAGTTACCTTACCTAAAGGAAAATTCTTACCGTTTCATGAATAATTCATTTTTCTAATGTAGCTCTTTGAAAATATTCGAATTTGAGAGTACCTTTCCTCGTACGAAACATAAAGCATGAAAAATTGTTAATGAAAACTGACAAACAGAATTTTATTTTAAATTGACTATTCATATTATCATTCTTACATTCTATATCGTTTGAGTACATTAATTTCAATTGTTCCTTGAGATAATGTAATGCCGTAATATAATTTGTAAGTGGAAGTTTCGTAATTTCAAACTGAGCAGGAATATTATATAAAAAGAAATAGAAAAAAAATTTCAAAAGTTACAATTCATTTAACTAAAACTATGAGAATTAAAAAGGATTTGCATATGTTTCATTTTATACATTTAATCTGTAAAATGCGGAAAAGGGAGAAAATCCTGTCTTTGAACACATAAATAATTCTTCCTAGTCTAGCAAAAGATTGCATCAAATTCATCTGAATTTGCGTTTGATTTAAAAATTCAGTCTCTCAAATTAACTCAATAAAATTTTAATTTTAAATTTCATATTGCTAGCAAACGCACAATAGCTGAAATTACCCCACAATGTCTCAACACACGACACCACTGAGGGCACTCTCCCTTGCTCACAATACGTTCCAAGATCTCCATGCGATTTAGACTCTGAGAACGCATCAAACAACATTTCAGTGCCCTTCACTGTAGATGACATTTACACGAGATACCTGGACATCTGCAACATCAGATACAAAATACAATCCTGAATCTCTACTGCCAAAAGCATTGCGAAAAGAAATGATTGAACTAATCACTTCCCTTTATCATCACGACATTAAGGGCAGCAACAAGACGACACCAACAAGCCAAGGGACACTACCTCAAGCTGAAAGACATTGCCAGGATCGTGCATGCAATCAAGAACAGCCACCTACAACAAGAATGCAAAATAACTCTTAGACTCAAACTCCAAATATAGCTGCAAGTCTACCACAAGATCCATTATTCAAAGAACCAGCACTACTACTATACGTCAAAGATGCACGATGTGTCTCTAAACTACAAGACAAGCTCCAGGAAATCCTACCCATAGAAAAAGTGCAAACACAAATCAAAAAGATTATTCTTCCCATCAAGAAAGAAAGTCTGGCTGTCAGATGCAACACCAAAGAGGACGTTATCAAATTAGAACACATGATCAAGAACACAGAAAGGTAGCGGACAGGATAAATACTAAAATTCTAAACACGAGAACCCCAAAATAGCGATACATCAACTCCCACCAGACACCACAGCTGACGCAGTCAGCACCAGGAGAGCAACAATAACAGCTAGTAACCCAAACGACATCAAGTCTCTCTTCAAGTTAAAAGATCGAAACAACACAATTAAATAGATCGTCGAATGCAATACCAAATCCTTCAAAAGAAACATGTAACTCTGCACCATACAATTTGGCTGGCATACCTGTGCAATAACAGAATTAATTGGAGCACGCAGGTGCTTGAATTTCCAGGCACTAAGTCATCACTCAAAAAATTACACTTATCCCCCCCACTGCACATACTGTGGAGGCAAGCACAACGAAAAAGACTGCTATATAAATGCACCAAACTGTATCAACTGCGAGCTAAATAACCAGTGCCTCGTATACAAATGTAGGAGAATAACACTTCTCTGGCTCGAATAGAATCAATATTTTATTCCTTACAAAGTTATATGTACTTATTCATGATATTTATTTGCATTTTACATGCACATTAAATTGCACGATAGAATACCGACCTTTGTTTTTCTAGGAGACGAGAAAGTGTTGCCATTTCGTTTTAATTAAACTTAATTACAAACTTGACGGAACTGAAGCGACGCTACACACTAATACTATTTTTAACAATATGATTATTTTCATTCAGAACATTTTTGGTTAGAACATTAGTAGGCATTTGATTTTTTACAGCATTAGCATAAGATATTCCAGGAATAATTTTAAAAGTATTTATATTAACATTTATTTTAGATTTTGTTAACTGAACATTACTTGGATGTCAGGTACATTTCTTAAAGGAAATTTCGGGCACCGGCGATAGTTGCCTATATGTTCTATCTGGCCACAACTGCAGCACTTTACAGTATCCAGACGCTTGCCTGTACTATTTTCTGTTTTATGTCGTCCAGCGCAATTTTAACGCATCTTGGCTTTGAGCTTAGATGTATTCAGTTTTAGGTTGTATTCAGTTCTGTTTATGTTACTTCTCGTTCTTTTGCTACTTATCACATGCTCAAGAATTTTCGATCCAGGCGAAACTAGTCGATTTTTCCGTGACGTCAAAAATTCGAAAAATAGTGTAGGGTTCGGAAATATGCCTCCCTTTTCACTTGTACATGCACCTGTACAAGGGCTCTATTCTCCTAGTGTGCGAGAAGATCTCGATACGAGAGTGACGTCAGGTATGACGTGCTTTTCGCACGGACGGAAAATTTGCAATTCTCGAGCACCGATCGAAACCATTTCGTGCGACGTAGCGATCGCTTCGTTTACGGCTGGTGAGCTGCAACCGTTTGAAAGTCTTGCGATCGAAAAGAAATGGCGTCAGACGAATGTTTATTAAATATACTACTTTTTACTGGTTTCCCATTGGCGTCAGACGAATGTTTATTAAATGTACTACTTTTTACTGGTTTCCCACCTGTGGTAGGAGTAAGTTACTTATTTGAATTGTTGAAATTGCAGTCCAAAATTGTAAATAACTTAATCAGAAAGTTACTAATGTCCGATTTTTATAACTGCTGCTTTTATATTCTGCATGTGTCATGATTTCTGTTTTTATGATCAATTTCGTTATAGAAATATTTTTATGAATTTGTCTATGCTTTTCGAATAATTTTCTTATTTATATTTTTTATGTATCACTTGAAACATTCAAAGCACTTAATTCGAATTAACTTCTGAATTGTATAATAGTAAACAGAGAAGAGTATTATTTAGAAACGAAATACAATGATTATTGGGATTTTAGATTTTGATATTATTCTTGAAGACATCTGTTAATATTTGTTATAATTATAGTGCATAAAAATTAAAGTGAAATGGGATTGTAATTTTTTACCTATTGATGTAAAATACCCTGTTGCTTCTTATGAAGGATATGTTATGATGTTGTTCGAAAATAGAGTATTCTTTCCTCCATTTTATTTTATCAGTATATTATTATGCTATTTTAGAAGCATCATGTGAAAATATTGCAAGTTTGTCTTGTGACAGAATGCTACAGTTTATAAAAACAGTCAATACGTGTTACATTTTAATCTTTTTCAGATTCTGATTTTTGATACCACAAATGAGAACGTTATATTAATATATTTTTATGAGAATGTACTCAGAATTGTTACATCTGTGTAAAACTATAAACTCTGTATTGAGAATTTTCTGAAATAGGATTAGTTTGAATAACTCAGCTTTCATAATGCTATAAAAATATGTTTTTCCATAAATTGGAAATGAGATTTGTATAATGCTTATGTAATTTATTTTCTTAGTAAAGTAAATGATTTTAATTAAATTCCTCAACTATTTTATATTGTAGAATATTTATTATTTCATATTAAGTAGATTATTATCATTTAGCTTAATAAGTTTCAAAACCCATTTGAAAGTTATCAAACATATGTATTTCTAAAATCCTGATAAACTTTATATTTCCTGTTATTGATAGCATTATATTTCCTTTATTCTTTAGATACAATCTTTTTATACGACATTAATATGTTACAGGTTTCTGATCATAATATGAAGATCCTGGCAATAAATACAAAATTTTCTTGTTGTATTCATGATGCATTCATATGGAGACAGAGTGCAGTTAATAACTTCTTGGCACTGCACGGTGGGACAAACTATTGGCTTATAGGTAAGTACCCAAAATTTTATAATAAAATTATTTGAGGAAAGAAATAAGCACAATCATTTTGTCAAACAAATTACTATTCTGAGAAATTAAATGAGCATAAATAAGCATTTTTCAGGGACCAGGGGGGGGGAAGCTGAATGTCAGCAATACTTCCTAAATTCTTGTAAAATAAGATTTTTCGGTACTTTTCTGTGATCAGAACTGGATTCAGAAATATATGTGTGTACACATATGCACATACACATGTGCATACATACATACATTCCTTAATCCAGTCCCAATAATAGAAGAGTACCAATTTTTCAATCTATAGCAAGTTTTGATTAATTTTTTCTGCATTTAGAATGTATTTGATATTATTTTTATGATATTATTCTTTCAGATTATGGGTAGATTATTTATATCGTGTTACAGTATTAATGTAATAGAAATAATAAATAAATGCAATTTTTTATGTGCTAGTATTTTTATACAGTATATTATACCAAGTCTTACATTATCAATATCAACATGTGAGTGATACAGATAGACTTGATATTTGTTAATAGTTAAAGTATGGTGTCAATTTTAGTTTAGTATTTACCCACATCTTTTTTTTTTTTTTTCAGTAAATAATTGGTGGAATGTAAAAGAAATAGATTACCAAATTTTATTAAATATATCATGTACCTAATTTATATGCATTTGGAAACACATGCAAGTTAAGAAATTGTGTATTCTCGATAAATATAGATAAGAGACAATTCTTTTATAGACTTCTATTACAGTGAGTTATCGTCCATGTATCACATTGTTGTACTTAAAAATTATGCATTTTTACCTTTGGATTTATGAGTTTAAAATTACTTTGCATTGTAAAGGGGGACAGATTTTTTTATTCTTGAAATCTGATATTAGATTTCCAAACCTGTACGAGAAATGTGTATTTCCATGGATTTATTTTTTAATATTGCAGGTGATAAAGGCTCTCCATTGCAACCTTGGCTTTTGATATATGATATATGAAATCCTCTTCACATATGGAAGAAAATTGTGAAAGGAAAGATGCAATGGTGTACTTAAATCAAGGTTTCGTTGCCTACACCATTACATAGTGTTGACGTACAGCCCAACTACTGTAAAGGGGAGCTGACTCGTCGGCCATTCTATATCCAACAAAGCACACTTGTCGTTATCTGTCATTGGATCAGCTTTGTTTTGTTGACATGTTTGTTGATCGATTCCGACCTAATTTTGAGAAACATGGATGGACATATTGCACCAAATTGCTCCAATCATTCTAAAACTAACTTAAGGATATTTTGTTTTCTGACAAATGAAGGAAGATGAAGAAAATGGATAGTTAATTCTTGTCGAAATCAATGGATTCCGAGCCCAGGAGCGTGTATTTGTGAGGTAAGTTCAGCTTCGTATTTTTCATAGAATGTTAGAAAAATTCCTCTGTATTTCTTCAAAGTGTGCAGTTTCATTTAACTGTCACTTATTGATGATCAACTGATTTTTATAAGTACAAAATCAATTGAGGTATGTGTACGTGTTTGTGCATTAAAATATTGCCAATTCTGTTTGTGATGTTGTTGTTCCTTTTATTATCATTAATAGTTTATACTGTTCGTAAAATTGTATTCTACATTTCATGTAAACTTTGTGTTGGGTTAGGAAAGTCATATGCCTTTCTTTATTTAATTTTACTGTACGATTGGTGATTTAAAGTAACATTCTATGTTTTGATTCTAATGTATTGTCGTCAAATCTATTAGTTCGCACCAGTGTTAAAAACTGGATAGTATGCTCTAAATTATAAATGATTTTGGTTTTTCTGTATAGTAAGATTAATATATTCTGTATTTTTTAGGCATTTTGAAGAAGCTGAATATTAATTTAAATATTTGACGAATCATTTTGATTCCATTATCATGCATGATCTAGTACTAAATCTTCATGTTGTATTTTTAACTATAGTTAACTTTAAATTTATTTTCAATGTGTGAACAGGAAATATGTTTTAAGTAGCTTTGCAAACTTAATTACATTTTCTTAATTTTGTTTTCATATAAAAATTAAAATTTATTAGAAAATTGCATTCTTAAAAGTGTGGTTAAATTCATTTAATACAGAAATTGTAATTAAATACTAATGTTTTAAATTTTATGCATGCTTTTGTTAAATTTGCAGGTACATTTTGAAAAAAATCAATTTGCTCATAAATTTGTCAGGGAAGATCTCATGGTCTGCTAAATCAAATTTACTTTTGAGTGACCTGAAATCTGAGGCACCAATAGTAAATCTGTTTTGGCATATTATTAAGAATTTTGAATGGGAAATTTATTGCTACTGTGAAAGATAGATCAACTGATGTTTACCTTACTAATCAATGTCTTATAATATTATAATGACTTGCAGGCTTTTTCATAATGTAATATTGCATATGTTTTACTCTTCTTTGTTATCAAATAAATAAAAAGAGTATATTCCTAATCAGATATTTCTTCTTTTGTAAGAGTGTTATGTATCATGATGTGATACTTGGGATTTGTTTTAGAGTATATAACAGAGTTTTTTTTTTTTAGATGTTACTAGAACCAGTGTATTTTATTTATTTACTTATTGCTTTAAAACAAGTTTTCTTTTGAGGCTCTTTTTTTTCTCCTTTCTGTATGCACATAAAACTTACTTGAGCTATATTTTTAACATATGAATAAGTCTCTTATGTTAGCTACTTTAATTGAAAAAGAACTAAACTGAAATGATATACCTTGAAAATTTTTATTGAGTTATTTTTTAAAGTATTTAAAAAAACTTTAACTTTTAAACTTTATCTTCTAATGCTTGCACTAATTTTTTTATTTCTTCAGTATTTAATATTTTCTTGTTTCTTCAATATGTTTTCATTTAACCTCTGCTTTTTCACATTTGCAGAGTCCAATAACATATTACTTGAAATTCTGCTTCTGTTTTATCCAAACACATGAATCATTCTGTTGAATACAAATAAATTCAGGGTCTCTAGAAATCAAGTAAACAAACCACAACAGAATTTTTAAGGTTGCCTTACATGTAAAACTTGCCCTTCAATTTAGGAATTCATAATTAAATTATATGTTTTTTTAGCCTGCTAATAGTCCTTTAAGTTATGCATAAATTATTGGAATATATCTTCAGATTGTGTTGCAAGTTATTGCTGTTCATGAAAACTATAAATAATCGAATTTCCATTCTGAGATCTGTTTGAAACTATGTAGATATTTTCAAGTAACCGAAAAGTATATAAACCTGACTAAATTTTTTTCAGATAAAAATTGATGTATGTATCAGGCAGATTCTTCACTTGAATGATAAACTGTAAAAAAATTAATTCATAAAACAAATTTTGTATATCTTGGATTAAAAAACTTAAAACTGCCTAAAGAACTTCAAATGAACAAGATTACACAAAATTACATTAATGAAAATAAATATGAATATGAGTAATCTAAATAATAACACATATATATGCATGTGTGTGATGTTTATAAAATAGTAGTATCTTTCATGGTGCTTTTCAATGAAAGACACTAATGTCTATAACTAACGAGAAATTATCCGAGAAGGAAAAACATACGTTGTTTACTGATCCGCTGTTACCATCTGTTTACAAAAAGAAAAATTAAAATTACGATTAATTTTCAAGAAGTCGTCTCATTGGTTGTTCAACTATCGTTTTACGTCAAAATATGGGCGGTGCGAAAGAGGAGCTTCTACCTGTTTCGATCGGCGAAAGCCTTAACGATTCGAACGGTAGAGGCGCTTGAGAATTGTAGTTTTCCATCAATCGTTCGTAGTAGAGCTACTAGAGATAGTAGCATTATTTGCAAATAATATTAATTATATATTACATGCCATGAAGAAAATATATACCGCAAAATATTTATTTCATTGTCAGATATTTTAGTATCTCTGTAGCCTACATATTTCGTCGAGTTATTTTAAGAACTATTCAGTAATAACTAACACTCTAGTTAAAGATATTTAACGGTTCTTTTTTTAAATTTCGGAGCATTTGTTGTTGTATTAAATCTTCTGTATAGTATGATGCAATGTTTTGAAAGAAAAACAATTTCTTTACTTAATTTATTTTTCTTTTGTCTAAACTATACACAGTTTTTATGCCTATGAATATACAATTTCTGTTAACAGCCATTCGATATACATTTTATCTTAAAAATATAACTGAAGACGAAGTGTGTTTTAAAACTGAGCTCTTTGTTTGTAAAATTCCACCTTATTTGAAAGCATTCTGATAATTGCAGAAACATTTTAACAAACATCTCTTTGATGAAATTGCAAAAATATTATTGACTGAGGAATTGAATTCCTTATTAGTTAAACTAAACTGAAATTTATTAATTTCTTTTGCTTCGTTTTGTGGTAGTGAGCTTTAAAATGATTTTCTACACTGCAGTCATAAATAAAATTTTAACGAAATAACATCATTTGTTGTGTAATTTTGGGCACATTCTAAATAAATACCTATCATTCAAAAATCCTGACTTTTTTCGTTTTATGCAAATAAAGGATGCCTCAGTGCATTCTTTTACTGAACTTTTTTATTTGCCAGCTGCTGGATCAGTGATTTATTCAATATCGTAATGAAGGAATATAATATATCTTAATTTTAACATACAAAATTAATTCTCATTTATTGTCGGTTATAGTAGCTTTATAGTAGCCTAGTTCGTAGCAGTCGAACGAGAAGATGTCGCTTGCTACGTCACTCTCGTATCGAGATCTTTTCGCACGCTAGGAGAATACGGCCCCTACTCTTAACAGCGAAGCTGAAAAGATGTTTTTCGTATCCGGTATTGATATGTAAGGCCCTTTAGGTCCCGCATTTCGCTTTTTGTGGCTCTAATGGCCCCATGTACTTGCATATTATGATGGCAGTTATTGAATCTCGACCAAGATTCAATAATCGCCATCCCACTAATTGAAGAGTAATTGTTCTGTATCAGAATCCCAAAAGGATTAATCCCGATAAACAATGATTCTCTAGCATGCTGGTATTCTTCATTTTATTGGAAGAATAACGAGCTCCATGGCAAACAACAACGAGTTTATGCAAATTCTGAATGAAAATAGTCCCAAAATTTTAATTTTTCTAAATAGCTATGATTATTAATTTTAATGATGGAGGCTACCTGGGTTGGATGTGTACTCATTGGACCAATTACCAAAATGCGTAATGTGAAAATTAGATCCAATCTATAGAAACAAAAACATAAATAGCTCGTATTTACCAAACACGCTGCCCATTTTAAAAAAAAAAAAATCTTTTGCAGCTAGCTGATATGCCTTCTCATTCGTGTTGCTATTTCCAAACTGTGTAATTTTACTTGCTATTTTTCATGTCTTCCGATTTTGAAAAGCTTGTCAGGTAGCGGCATTTTTAACAGGATAAAAATGGTAATATAATATTCGTATAATATTCTATTCTGTTCATTTTATTGTTATTAGAGGTGTTTCAGTAGTTTTATGTAATTTATATCTGAGTGTTGTAATTTCGTAAGGTAATTAAGTTGTACACTAATTGCACGCCGGCTTTCTTTTTGTGATGCTTATGATCAGAATAAAAACGCAATTATGTTAAAATTGTAGCAAAGCATGCGAAAGTTGTGAGATTTTTAAGTTGTATTTATTTCTTTAACACTAAGGGAGTAACTATTAAAAAAAATCGAATTAGAGCAGCCGAACGAAATTGAGGTTTTAAATTATGCATGTTTATCTAAATATAAAAATAGTTAGATAAAAACCACATATGTTTTAGTTCGTGTTCTCTACACGAAAACGGGGCAAACTAGCCTGTAATATCCAGTGTTCTATTTCTTTTATCATCTATCCATTTTAAGATATTTTAGAAGAATTTAAACTGTTGGTCATGGAATTATAAAAAGATTTTTGAAGAGTTTCATTAATTGAAATAACTACTTTGCGAACTACTTTGAAAAAATGACAGTAATGACAAGATTCTGAACATGAAAATGAAGTTACTACCTTCATTGATAATTTCATTAGCACATTTATTATCAGAGAAATTACTCCGAAATCCAACCATGCAGATGATTATAATAAGATAATCAAAGTACTGCTTAAAAATATGATAAAAAATTTTTGTATCTATGATGAATGTTTAAAAAGCTTGCATTTTCCATATTATACAAATATGCAATAATTATTCTTATTACCTGGGAAAGATCAACATGAGTGCTCAAGTTATATGCCTCAGAAAATTTTGGTATGTGCACTGCATATGAGACATTATGAGCAATTTAGAAATATATATTAACTATTACAGCACATACTCAAAGTAACTGAAAGAAATGTGTACAAAAGCTGATTAAATTCATTCCAAAATGAATATTTTTCTAAATTTATATGGCCTTGATAGATGAAGAAAACTGTTGTATAATGATTTAAATCTATTTTGTTCAGGTTTCAATGACTCTAAAACAGGAAACTTCCAGTGTAACCGATGGCAATAATCATTTGCTGGTGAACTGATGTATTTTTAAACATCAAGAATCTTCGGTTTTTATGATGAATCTGAAGATTGTATAGATGTAATTGTTGAACAAATGGGTATAGCAAAACACTAAGTATAAAACTGGGAAAGTGATGAAAATATTACTAGAGCAAAATCTGGTGGCTGCTAAAGTCAGTTAATTTTAATTTAATTCATTTACAAGTATTGTTATTCAATATTTAAAAAAGTGTAATCTGAAAATTTTAAATGACAGCCCAAGAGCTTAAAAAAGAGTTTATTTATTTTTTAAAAAATTGAAAGATTGCGTAAATATTTGTTTTTTGTCTTAATAATCTATTGCTATAAAATTATATTATATAAATTAAAACTAAAAAAGAATTCTGGCACTAGCAGCCATGACAAGAATCACCAGACAAAGCACTATGTTTGCTGAAGTTTTTTTAAATTTGCCTGAATTGGCAACCGATAATGTGATTTTGGAATTCGAGGGTTATGCTTGTGGTTTCTGGTTGTGATTAGTTTTTTTTTTTTTTTTGTGTGTGTATAACGAATTGTAATGCAGCTACGGAGTTTGCCTGCTAATGAAAAAGAAAGTGTTGCATTTTTTCAGAAATGTGGCTTTTTGCTTAGTAAAGTATAGAAATGCACATCCAATGAAGTTACATTTTAGAAACAATCGAATTGTCTGCATTATCTTAAGGAATTTATTTGGAGAAAATGTCTGGAAGGAAAGTCAAAAGATTGTTTTGGAAAGATTTTAAAGCAGATAGCTGAACAGTACATAATAGTTGTTAAAATAAATATTTCATGATCATTTTTAAACTAATAAAATGCATATAAAATGATGCATTTGGCTAGCTTTTATTTATCTCCGATGTTGAATTACTGTAGAGCTGCCCAGACAGTTTAGTGGTTAGAAGAGCCGACTGTGATACCGAAGGACCCAACCTTGAATCCGAGAAAGGCACGGTTGCTTAGTTTTGTTTACGTGTTTAAATCTAAAATCTATATTTATAATACTGACTATTACATACTGTACTAGAAACTGACTATTACACTCTACACTGTCTATTATACAATATCTCAATAAATTATTTTGCTTTTATTTGTTATTTTTTATTTTAATCAAGATTTTTTTTATTTCAAATTTGTTTTATTGAGACATTTAATTAGAACAAATTATTTTAACCTCAATTAACTTGAATCTGCCATATATATTATGATTGCTAATTCAATAAATGTATTTGAAATGCTGAGTAACTTTTTCATGTTAATAGCAATGATAAGCCCATATGTAAGCAGTCAGGTAATTATTAATTATAATGCTTTCAGAGGGAAATGATTGTGCTTTAAAGGTGAAAGGCAATATATAAATGAGAAGCAATTTGTATATTCTTTTGTATTTTATAACTATAATAATTATTATCAATTGGAATCTATTAAGTTTCTATTAGCAGAGCTTATAAAAGGTCCTTTTACCAATATTTCAACTACATTTAAAATTTTTTTAATGTATGGTAATTAAAAAAATATTTTAAGTATGTTATCTCCGTTTTGTATCTTTGAAGGTATTTGGTCAATAGACTTCTATGTGCATATGAATTTCTATTTCAGACGATCAGCAAGAATAATAAGATGCTTCAGCATCTTAATTATCGTATGAGAGTGACTCTGCAAGACAGTCGGATATTTATTGGCACATTTAAGGCATTCGACAAACATATGAACTTAATTTTAGGAGACTGTGAAGAATTCCGTAAAATTAAACCCAAGAAAAATAAGGATAGTGAAAAGGAAGAGAAAAGAGTTTTAGGATTAGTTCTACTACGGGGAGAAAACATTGTTTCCTTGACAGTTGAAGGAT
>KK119069.1:527849-539367 GCA_000611955.2 Stegodyphus mimosarum | reverse complement strand
ATAAAACATTGAATTCTAGATGTGTTTTTATTTTGGCTGTTTATGTATTTAAATAAGGAGATTGATTTTTGAAAAACTCTAAAATAAATGGTACTTCCTTATTTATTTTGGCTGTTTATGTATTTAAATAAGGAGATTGATTTTTGAAAAACTCTAAAATAAATGGTACTTCCTTATTATAGCGTCCTCCGAGATTGAATAGCTTAACAAACTGAGATACCTTGCCACGTGTTTTTTATTAGCATCATTTTTCATTTTTGCTAAGGTTTTTGAATTTATATCTGTTTCTAAAAAAAGATTCTTTCTTTTTTTTTGTGAATATGCAGTTAAGTCTTTGGTTGGAATGCGCTTTAGCCCACTGCTTGGCGGCGATTGTTTTTGAATGAGCAATAAACGCGCCAACATGGGTAACTCCGTATATCCGCCAACCTTATTTTGTTGATTTGTGTACGTTGCCTACATTGTGCAATTCGCTGAAGTTTTTTTTAAGTTTAAAAGGAACGCTGTGCACATGGCATTTTCTTGTAATTTATTTTCGTTATTTTAGCTTATTTTGTTCATTTGTGTACGTTGCCTACATTGTGCAATTCGCAGATTTTTTTTTAAGTTAAAACGGAACGGTGTGTACATGGTATCGTTTGTAATTTTAATGCCCTTTTAAAAAAAATTCCTTCTTTCTTCGATGCCATTTTGGTTACGTTTTCGCGGAGCGTATCGGGAAGGTTATGTAACGGCATAAAATGTGTAAGTATTACAACATAAAATGTAAATAATTAATTTAAACCTAACTGACAAATATTTTAATGATCATAATGTTCGTTTTGCATATTAATTTATTATCTTTTTGTGGCAACAGTTTCCATACTAATTTATGCTTTAGAATTCTATATTTTGTTTACAATAGGTTTTCGCGGAGTGTGTCGGGAAGGTTGCAATTGCAAAGACGTTTCGCAGAAACGCGCCGAATTGGCGATTTTCAAAACAAAAACTAAAGCGCATTTTCACCCAGTCTTTAATTTACCAAATAAAGAGGTGGATGCCAATTTGTGTTTTCAAGAAAGAGGTCTTTTACCTGAGAAATGAGTATATGAAAATAGCCATAACAGGAAACTATATGAATGACGAAGATATTTGGTGGTTCAGTGTTAAAATTGTAAATAAAAGGGCCTCTTTATTGGAAATTGGTTTAATGGTTCCAAAATA
Source organism: Stegodyphus mimosarum (assembly GCA_000611955.2). Classification (NCBI taxonomy): domain Eukaryota; kingdom Metazoa; phylum Arthropoda; class Arachnida; order Araneae; family Eresidae; genus Stegodyphus; species Stegodyphus mimosarum. The sequence continues at coordinate 538,164 of KK119069.1, read as the reverse complement.
TCGTTGGTCACTGCTATTAGATTTATGTGTTTTTGGTCATAGGAGCTAATGTTCATTAAATGGTGTAACAAACAGCTTAATATGTGTCAAAATGCTGCAATTGATTGGAACAATTACATGCAGGAAATGTGTTCCGTACATCTGATACAAAGATGCAATGAGTTATCCCAATAAAATAGATGAAATTGATGACAGTTTGTTCATCCAACGTAAGAATATCAATGACAGAGTACTTCCACAACAGTTCATGCTTGGAGGAATATGCTGGGAAGATGAGAGTACTTTGTTCTTCATATCTCAAACTTAGATGCTAGTACACTGTTGGAGAAAATTATTCAACATGTGCAAGATGTATCAATGATAGGGGATACTCAGATAACCGGCACTTGGCGAGGTTCCTGAAATCGCATTCGGCAACTTGGGCGATAGGCGCCAAACAGTGGGAAGAGTATTTAGGTTGCTAGCTCATGTTAACTAAGATAGGGAAAAGGAAAGAGATATTTTCTTTTTATATGTAAACACTTAGCGTTGGGTATCGTGACTTACCAAATAAATCTTTGTTGTGCTGATGATCCTATGACTTTGTCAATAGACGTTTTGAATTTGCTGTTTAATTATTTTCTAAATAAGTTAATTACACCTGTAATTAGAATAAGATAATTTTATTTTTATACAAGAAAATGACAAAATATTGTTACGAATTTCACATTTATTTGGCTATTTATTTAGAATTGTAATTAAAATTCCTTTTTATTTCCCCGTGCAACGCAGACGATTTTTGAAGAGAAAGCTACGTCGGAAAAAAAAAAAATAAAATAAAAGAGCGCGTGCATTTAATGCTTAATAAATAAGTATCTCGTAATTACTGTTGCCATCCAGAAAAATCTAGAAAAATCGAGTTTCTTGTACTGATAATTAAAAGGCTTATAAAAGCCGAATTGAAACACCTCATCTCAGTTGTTTTTGTTGTAGTTGTAGCTGTTTAAAGTGAACTGCTGTTTTGTTTACTTAATGCTGTAGCGGTTTCGCTGTGAGATAGAATTAGTTTATCTGTTTTGAATTGAGTTTTGCTAAACCTTTGAGATATTGTGATATTGTTCGAATATCTCTGAAGAAATATTTCAGCATTTTGATTTATTTCTTATGGAAAGAAGAAACTTTGTTAACTTTATAACGACTTGTGCATTCAATACATAAGGAACCCGTACGCACGCAACAATATGCTCCTTTTCCGCACTTATGGCTCACATTATCCCATGCGTATTTACATATAATTAATTTAAAACTTTTAATTATAGACTTGAATAAATTAATTACACTTCTAATCAGAATAAAAGGATTTTATTTTTATAGAATAAAATCTACTATTTTTTACAAAAAACGAATAAAAGTTAATTAAATTTGTATTTTCAAATCTTTGAATAAGATTTATATTTACAGATTTTTCTGATGTGGTACTCATCTTCATGTTTAATATAATTAATGTAGTGTAAATCGAACTTCAGATAAGTAAAACATAGAAATCTTTGCGCCACTGTACTTGAAACAAATGCATAACTGAAATACATTCGCTGACCGTATAAAATTGCTTCGGGGGCCGCCAGTTTGAAACTACTGTTATAGACAACGTTCAAATTGCACAAAAATATAATTTTATGGTTTAACTTTTCATGGAATAAATACGGACACTTTCAATTAACCTTATCCTATTCTATTTGATTGGTCTTTCTTCGAAATTTAAACAATTGCATAACGTCGTGAAAAGCCATAGAAGCGCTTGTTACAAATCATGTTTCCTTGAAGTTATGCAATTCAGGATTACATTTCTTTGTTTACCTACATGAAAATTATTTTCGCACTTACACAAGAAAAAAAGAATAAAAATAACCCTCTTACCCTTATTTAAGCGAATTTATTGCATAAAAGAATCCCGAATGTCCAATATAAACGGGACTGGATGATTGAATAGCTTGGAATACATTTCGAGGATATAATATTGTGGAAATACACTCATATTTTATTTTTTAATACTTTCATCTTTAACTGTGTGATATATATTGCATTTATGTGATCATTTCTGCATTTATATAAAAAGCGTTTTCAAACATATATAACCATTATTACGGATAATTGTTCAAAGTAAAAAAAATATTTATAAAAATTAATAATGTTGGAGTTATATATGTAATCTAAAATACTATGATGTAAAGAAAGTAGGCAGATTTACTTAATCATAACAATAACTAATCGTTTACATTTTGTCCTACGTGTATGGTTTACCTAAGGCTACTGTAAAGAGTAAATACTATATCCTACTATAAAGACTACTATATCTTTAGTAACTCTAGGTTTACCTTCTCAACGCAAACGCACTTTGCTTTACACGATTTTTGTCCAGCAGAGCTTTTTTCCAGATATTGGGCTGAAGAGGGAATTTTCGAAAAGCGCTTTCTGATGCAAGTTTCCTTTTGGCATCAAAAATTCCTCCCGGGGATATGGCGATTTTTCGGGATCCAAGATGGCTCTTTTCATGTAATTTAAAAGAGAATTTATTTGGACTTAACTAATTTTGTGATACAGTTGATTACTGAAGAGAATGTTGGTTTAGTATGTAAATATCGTATAGCAAGTCAGCTTGGCAAAAAGTTAATTTGAAAGCTATTGAGAACAGCTGTTGTTATAGTTATAATAGTAATGCTTTAGGGATTCAGTTTATTATTATTATTAAAGTTGTATGCTAAAAACAAATTTTTTTTGTTTTCAAGTGTTACCATAATTAATTTATCCTTAGCACAGCCAACACACTGTGTGCAGCTAGACTGGAATTTTTTTAAAGCACACTTGGAAAAAACAGGGAATGCCATTCTCCTCTTTGAGTGGTAACCCTGCTTGTAACAATGATATATTGATTGATGAATGTTTGTAAGAATGCTGGGTGTATCAGCCAACAACACTATTTGCGTGCGATACGTGCCAATAGGTCCATGTTCGATTTCACAAGTGTTCATTAGTGCTTCGAATCTTCTTATTTTGCAAAATCGATTTTTGTAGGTGACTGAGCATGTTGTGTTCGGGAATGCATCCTGTGGAAAACTGGAAATAATACAGTTCCCTAGCAACTGGTCCATTGCAGTTAGTTGAATGAGGTGCATGTCTCTCATTCCACTATTCGAATAGTGATTCATACTTACACGCGTGCACATAGAAATAATGCTCCTGTCGCTTCATCCTGATCAGATTTCCTCCGGATGTTCAGCGCCCTGTTGCACATCAGGGTTGCACATGTGACCCTATGTTCCTATATGATTATTGCCGATTATCGTGTTTTGAACCTCTTTGCACATTTCTGAATAATAGTTCTGAAGCTCTTTGTATATAAGTCTAAATGTCATCAATATCTAATGTTTTTAAAGAATTTTCAAGAGATTTACATGCAAAATAAGGTAATAGAATAAAACATTTAAGCATTATTCTATCTTTCTCAGCATATTCGAATAAAGAGCTTAGGTTTAAGCAGATATTAATCTTCAGTGTTTTTTTGTTCTGTAATTGGAAGCTTAAGTTTTGGAAATAAATGTGCCAGAAAAAAAATTTTTTTGAATAAAATTTAATGTTTGAAATATAGCTAGTATGAAGATAAGTAAAACTCAAAATTTTCTTTGGAAGATTTAACTGTTAGTTTTTGCATTTCTCTAGAAAAGTTATTATTATAAAATATTTTCATTCATAGATATGAAGATCACTATTGATTTAAGAGAAACTAAATTAAAGGCCTGTTTCACAATTACAGGGGGGAAAAAAAACAACTTTTTTACAGAATTTGTTTATCTTTTATATTATAACATATTATATTATTAATTTTTTCATATAATTTGTTTCATCATTGATTTATTTTTTATAATATATTTATTACTTATTTTTTGATTATTTATGAACTTATAATTTATCTTTTAACAGTTAATAATGCATTTCATATTTAATTTTAATTGCTCACAATTTATTATCCTAATTATTTTGTTCAAACCAATTTTATATTCTTTGTTCGTAATGGTATGCATTTGGCTCTGGCACTTCTAATTTTAGAAATTAATTTGTATTTGGCATAGTAGGGAAGAAAGAGAAAGAATTAGATTCTGATTAACTCAATCTCGACTGGCACTGCGAATTGTTAATTTCACTGACTTGAATCAACTTATTATTTTGTTTCAGTCATATTATTATTGCTATTAGCTTTTCAAAATTAAAGTTTTAGTAAATGAAAAGATCACTATTTTACACTACCCTTGAAACTATATCCATCAATATGCTGAAGAATATCGAATTTTACAGGCACTGAAATGTAAATATGAAATAGCCTTCTTAAAATTATTGCAGCATCTTAGAATTCTTGAGATATTTTAATATAAAACCTGCTGTGTGGAGCATTATAAGATTATGAGAGAACAGATGTGCAGATATTTTTAAAAGTGCTTGTTTAAGTATAGGCAGAGAAGTATTAATAAACTAAAGGGGAAGTATTAACATGTAAAACTAAATTGCTTAAACAGCTTATATTTAAAATATATATATATGGTATTGGGTCATTATTTATCCCACCCTCCAGCAAAGTTACAAATCGTTGGCATTTAATTTTTCACTAACCTAACTCTTGAAAAACAGTAGCATTTTACAGAATGGTGGCACATTGAAAATTACATAAAAGAGCAAAGAATTAGCACAATTAAATATATAAGAACTATTCATAATGAAACAGTAAAAATAACATAAAATAAATATCCGCAACAAAATGCTCAAAATTACACAAAACAGCAACAAATTAACTAAATTAAAAATACAGCATATGTCCATAATAAAACACTTAACTTTCTTTTTCCCAGTCTTCTGCCTGTGTGCGCAACAATCTGTTTTAACTTAAAATCAGAGAATTGTGGAATTTTGAGTATTGCAGAGCATTTTGGCAGTGCTCTCCATTATATACATTGATCTATTTTAACTTAAAAAAAAAAAAAATGCACAAATTTACTTCATGGAATGCACTCTCTGCTACTAGACTAAACTTCACATTTCTGGGGGGGGGGGGAATTTTCTTTTCATTAGTAGGAAACTCCAGTGGCATTACAGTTCATTACAAGAAGGGGAGGCTAAAGAAACACCCATTAAACATAACAGATTTGACTGAAATTGCATTATGGCAGCCCTTAATGTTGCACATAACCATTGATGGGTTGCCAGATAAATATATTTTTATAAAATTTTGGGTTGCCTACTTTGGCAATATATTGATTTGCCCAGTGATCCTTTCCAGGCTTGGGCAGATAATCAGAGTGCACACAGCAAAACAGATGTTATCATCAACCTTTATTTATTTTTTAATTTTGCCTCTCTTAAGATCGTCAGTGCTTCATTATTTCACAAAGTTTCATATTTTTAGTCCAAAGGGGCTTGTTCCCTGAAGGACTATTGTTTTCATTTTGTGATTTTATGTCGGAAACATTAAATGTGGGTTAACTTTTCAAACTGTTGCCACCAAATATTGCAGCCCTGTATTATATTTAAAGAAATTAAATAATGAAGAATGTATATAAATGTATGTATGTTTTTCGCATTGTGATAAAATAACAGTACCTAGAGCCTTCAAATTTTGAATGACATAATCCTGCTGCAAATATGGGCATCTGGAAGCCCAAATTTGAAATTTGGAATTTGTTTTGTTATTGATTTCATATTTTGTAAAACTTTAACAAATTTTTGATTAACAAACTCAAGGATTTCAAAGTGAGCAATGGCAATGTTGTACAGAAAAACTTTTTTATCACCAGTACGTGAGACTGTGTATGGGAAACTCTAAAGATATGCTCACTTTAAAATATTTTTGTGATATTGTTCTTTTACTGAATTTTATGGTTTAAATGCGAGGAACATGATATTTAATAAATAAAGGTAGCACACAAAATGTTAAAAAAAAAATCCTTTTGGACGTAATTTAAAATCTGAAACCTCTCAGATTATTAAAATCTGAAACCTCTCAGATTTTCTTTTTTAATTTTATAATTTTTACATGTAATCTGATTAAACTGGGGATCTAAAATCTGGAATGGCTAAAGTTTCTACCTGTTCTGAAATTTGTGCTTTACAGTGTGTTGGATTATATAAGTGTACTTTTCTTGGATAGCATTAAATTTTAAATTAGGGTATGTTTTGGTTTGGTTAACAGGGTGTAGGCTGTAATTGTCAGATGTGGTGTCCTGTTTATTTCATTTCACGAATATCTGTGCAATGACATCATTGTGAATAAACTGAAAGAACGGCCATCAATCTAATAGTTTTGCTTGATTTTCAAATGCCCCCCCTTTTTTTTGTCGTTGAAATGCTATTTTTTTTCTCTTTAAAAAAGAAAAAATGAGTGTAGATGGCAATTACTGAAAGACATATTATTGCAGTTAAGTACTTCAAAGACAAAGGTATAAACCATACTGAAAAGTTTTATTTAGAAAATCACAAAAGAAATTGTATTCAAAGCACTAAAACAGTACTGCAAGAAAGATCACAGTGTGAGAAGAAAGGTTTACAAAACAAATAGTAATTGGAATGTTTCTTTTCTGATAGCTATTTGGTTTATTTATTTCTGGTGTTGAGAACTTTGCTAGAATTCTGTTAAGTGCAGTTAAGAATGAATCACTTTAAAGTTTCTGACTGTAATAATTATTTCCATAGTTACTTGCGAATTTCTGTATTTATCTTTGTTTTGTATTTATTTTGAATTTAACATAATAACCATTTTTTCATAAAAATGCATATTGTTGTGTTTTTGCTCCATGTGCATCTGTTGCCAAGTGGTATTTCATTAACCAAAGAGTCAGAAATTATGCTTGTCAGATAGCATCTATTTTTTTTTCTACATTCTAATGAAAATATATTGTCTTTATTAAGTCAATTTTTTTTCCAATTTCAGATTCTATATTGTTAGTATTCATATTGTATTTTTTGTTTTTTAACCAGGAAAATAAGGATTTCTGATAGAATATACTATAATTCCACATATTTTAAATCACTGAATAATATGGAAAGAAATACTAATAATGAAATTTATATTAATTTTTAATTTTACATTTAAGTTATGAATTTGTCAGTTGAATTTTTGTTGAGTACATTTTATATGATAAATTTGAATTTTTGTTCTAGGAAGGGATTCCACGAGTTCCCATACCTGGAGCAACCCCTGGACCTGGCCTTGGACGAGCAGCTGGAAGGGGGCTTCCTGCAGCACCTGTGGGAACTGCACCAGTTGGTAAGTATTATTATTAGCTCAGAAGGGCTATTAATTTTGTTTTGGCATTTTGATTTGAAAACTTTAAATGTCCATTTGACTTTTCAGATTGTTGTCAAAAAATATTATCGCCCTGTGTTATATTTAAAGAAAATAAATAATAAAGAATCTGCATGAATGTATGTATGTTTCTCGCATTGTGATAAAACAACGGTACCTACAGTCATCAAATTTTGAATGGCATAATCCTACTGTTAATATGGGCATCTGGAAGCCCAGATTTGAAATTTGGAATTTGTTTTATTATCCATTTCATATTTTGTAAAACTTTTACAAATTTTTGATTAACAAACTCAAGGATTTCAAAGCGAGCAATAGCAGCACTGTACGGGGGGGGGGACATTTTTATCTCCAGTGCGTGAGATTGCGTATCGGAAATTCTAAAGATATGCTCATTTTAAAAATTATTTTGCGATATTGCTGTTGAATTGAATTTTATGGTTTAAGTGTGAAGAACGTGATATTTAATAAATAAAGATAACATACAGAACATTAAAAAAATACCCCTTTGGGCATAATGTAAAATCTGAAAGCTTTCAGATTTTATTTTACTTTATTATTATTATTGTTGTTGAAGATTCTGTGGAGCTATTTGATTGAGATTTCTTGATTTTAAGAACTGTGTGACCTCAAGAATTTTTTGTAGCATCATTAGGCAGGAATCATTTCCTTTCTTGAGTTATTTTAATCATTTTTTTGCTATATTTTATACATAATACCCAGAGTAAATAAATAGTTAATTCATAATTGTTATTGTAAAACAGATGCCTTATTGTTTTGCCATGCTGAACGTACATTGAACACACTGAAATTGTACTTTTGCTTGGATGACTGATGAGCTGTTACTACATTGTTATAATTAATCACTGCATTTTCACAAATTGGTAGATTCGTGATGTGGTACTAAACTTTTCCACTTTAGCACTAAATTTTCACAATCTACTTTATTCATGACTTGACAGTGCATATTTGTTAAACCTGCTACATATGTGATTCATAATTTAAAAATGGAATTATTACATACAAATTACATTTTACATACAGTATGTCATAAAAATATTTACTTCAAACTTGTTAACATCTTTTACAATTTCCTTTAAGCATTACATGTGAATGAATATAGTTTACACAATCAAGAATTATTTTTTAACCTTTTAATTAGCAATAAATTTTCATACTGTGTCAATACATATGCAACATTCTCATTATCTCTTGTTTGCATTATTGTCTATACTGATTATTTAATCTACATATTCTTTTTAATTATCAATGATTTCTGACAGCTGTTTAAGTCACAAGACTTTCATATCTAGCCTGTTACTTGTTACTACACTAAGGTTCCTCAATATTTTTTGCTGTAGTTGTATAAATTAGTATTTTATTTTTTGAAATTCATAACCTTAGTCAGTCAGTATCAGCCTGCAGCTAACCAAATGAAAATGTAAGCAGCCACCAAACATTCCTACTGGATTACAAAACTGTGTTAATTAAATCCACTAAAACCTTAAAGGATTACAACTATGTATGATAATATTTTTTTAATGCACTCAGTGAACCAGGAAAACAAGCTCTATTAAATGAAATACTCTTAATCTGTCAGATTAGACCTTGGACGGATCTTTCAGAATAACTTACTAATGTGAATTTTTTTAGTTTTATTGCCATTTACATTTTGGATTAAATAATAATTATTATTAAATTTATATCTTATTATATAAAAAGGTCCGGTGTATTTTGGTTGTAAAATCTGAGATGCTTGTAAAGCTTTTAAAAATGCTTCATCCCCAATATTGAATTGAGGCCTTTCACAAATTTTTTACGATATTTAAATATTTGTCTTCATTTTTTTTAAAATTAAATTTCTTGTAGCTTTAATATGTTCCCTTTCAAGTACTCTGAAGGATTTTCAACTACTGATGGTTCATTGTTTATGTTCAAATGTGTGTTTAGTTCTCTACCAAAAAATAATTGTGCAGAAGCAAAACCTGTACCATTATTGTAAAGCAGTTTTAAAAAAGCCAGTCTGTCTGACTGCTCTATAACCTTATCTGATAAAGAAACTATGCTTTCTTTCATTATTCAATGAACTGTCTCTGCAGTACCATTAGATTGTGGATAATAAAGGGAATTTCTTCTATGCTCAATATTTAGGTCTTATAGAAAATTTTCAAATTCAGACGAACAAAACCTTGATCCAATGTCAGTTAATATTTAGGGATACCAAATTTTGAAAAATAAAGATTTATGCTCCTTATGGTTGTTGCTGAAATGATGAAGGTTAAAGGAATAGCCTTTAAATATCTTGAATAATGATGATCAGTAATTATTAAAATAAAACATTTTCCATCATGTGATCTGGGTAATTTACCTACTATATCAGTTGCTGACATTTCTAATTAATTCGTAATTGCAATTTTTAATTAATTTGTAATCATGGTTTTTTTCTTAAGTTGTCAAGAAAAGGGAGATTCAGATAAAAATCAAGGTAAAAGAGGAAAGTAATTCTTTCAATATTAATTTTAAAAAATACTCTCAACTGATCCCAAATAAATGTCAGCTTTTTTTAAAAAAAAATTTCTGCTGCAGTTTAATAATATTATGTTGCTTTTAAATTTTTGATAAATGTGTTTCATATTTTAAGGTTGTATGTGTTTTATTACAATGTATTTGATCTACTGCAAAAAATTAGAATATCAAAATTCAACTAAATTTGCTGAATCAAAAATTTTAATATATCCTAAAACAAATCTGATTAATGTTATGTGTACATTGTAATAGGTCTTCAAGGTCCTGTTCGTGGAGTAGGTGGACCTTCTCCTCAGGTTATGACTCCACAAGGACGTGCTGCTACTGCTGTCACTGCTCCACCACAGATGCGTCCACCTCCTCCTGGACCTACCCCACAAGCACAAAGAATGCCTGGACCTCCTATGCCAGGAAGAGCTGGTCCACCACCAGGAATGATGGGACCACCACCAGGCATGATGG
>KK119069.1:515318-527798 GCA_000611955.2 Stegodyphus mimosarum | reverse complement strand
AACTATGGGACGAGGCATACAGCAACAAATGACACCACCTGGTATGAGAGGCCCACCTCCTGGTATGATGCGAGGAGGTAAGTAACACTTAAGTAAATTCAAATTTACATAATAGTACAGTACAAAGTCCAATATCTGGAATGATCTAAAATCCGGACCTCAAAGCGGCCAACTTTTTTTTTTAAATGCTTTACGATGCGTATTTGATTTTTTCCTCCGTAGATAAAACATGTGGAGAGAGAGTCCTGATTCTTAATTTCATTCAGCACCAAATAAATACCTCATAATTGAAGAAATGATAATTTAGCGTAAATTTCTGTGATCAATAATTTGGTTCTGTAGCTGCATATCTGCTTGTCATAATCTCGAACCCAAGCATTGTACATGGTAACATCGTTGATTTTACACCTACTAGTGTTTTGTATCTCTGGCACCAAACTGGTGAATCATTATTATATTTTTCTTTCATCGCTGCCTGATAATCAGCATATGACAACTTGAGTAATGACTCATGCAGCGATGCCCAAACAATGTTTTTTTTTTCTATTAGTGCGAAGAAGGATGGTAACCTTTTATGCTGACATTATTATGCTTGGCAATGGCTACAGATTTAAGTTAAATGCGCTAAGAAATATGAGAAAACATTTAAAACAAATTTCTTTCCATATGCTAAAAATAGATTTTGTTAATGATACTCACAGGCCAAAAGATTACATTTAGTGCTATTTGAATTAAGAATAACTGATTTGTTTTTCACATAAACCCAGCGGCACCAGAGCTCATGTGGCCGCACCGGGCAGCAGAATTTAGGGAAGACAAGAGTTTGGGAATTTAGAGAAGCACTGAGCAGTAAAATTAAAGGATGAAAATATTTTCAGAATTTAGGGAAAGCAGCGGGATCCAAAATTTACGGGGGTGGCAAAAATTTAGAACTTTAGGGAGGCGTTTGGTAGCAGAATTTAGGCCCGCAGAGACTGCATCAGGCGGTAAGATATCTAGTGCCTGCCCTCTATAAGCCTTAATTATGTGTGGGAATTTATTTATTTATGATTCAGATAAGCCTTAAGCATGCACAAGAAATAGACGTAAGTATAATAATAAATTACTAAACTAATAACTAAACTCAGTCTTAATTGCATCAGTGCGTGATAGAAGCGAGACAAAATTTAATGGAACAACCTGTCTTTCATCGCCAATCTCATGATACGTAGCCAGTAATGTATTGTGGATGATATTAAGCTAGGCTATAATTATACTTTACTGATTCCAAGGATTTTCAGCCAATGTAGCATACTGAGCTTAACTTTCTGATTTGATCCAGCTTAATTACTTTTTTCAAGCTGTTTTTATTACAGCAATTTGACGAAAATTAGTTTCAACTTTCGATCCTGTCGAAAAGAGTTTCTAAATTCGGGAGCTGCAACGGGATTTACAAAGTGAAAGCATGTTTCGATGTCCATTAAAAAAAGTGGAATTGCTGCGAAAAATGCATAAAGTATATCTGTCTCAAAATTATTCAAGGAGTATGGCATTGAAAAGTCAATTGTATATGAAACATTGGTTTGAAAATCATTTCATACTCAAGGCACGGCAGAATTCGGTTGGTTTACCTGATGATGCAAAAATTGTCCTCATTGTAGACAACTGTTCGGCTTAAAGTTTTAGTGAAAGATAAAGTATCCGTATTATTCTTTCTTCCAAATTGTATGTCAATCATTCAGCCTATGGATATCGTGCAGTGTGCTGAAATGCAAATATAAAGTAGAATTTTTAAAATGCGTATTAAATTTCTTGAATGACAAGAACATTCAAGAATTTTTTAAATAGTTTAGCATAAACTGCTTTGTGGAGCATCACAAGATTGTGGGAGGATGTGTCTTCAGATACCTAAAGAAATGCTTGGCATAATTTATAGCTGGCTAGCATATTTCATAGTTAGGTTGATGAATATGATAGCTGCGAATGTGAAGGTTTACAGGTATCGCAAACCAAAGGTTAAATTTTCCAATTAATGGATTTTTTAAAGAAATGCAAAAAAGCGCTAATAAATGAAGATGATGTGGCAGAAGTTTTTGACAATGCTCGAATTATCGAACGGCAAAATCTGTAGCCTGGTTCTAGATCCAAAAGATACCACTACCGATAGTAAAGAAAGTCACAGAGAGGTTATTGGAAACAAAAAAATTTCCATTGACAAGTTAGTCGGAATTCTCGACACAGGATTTGAACAATGGAACTTTGTAACTGAATAAGAAATTACATTTGTCTACAGAATTAAAGAGAAAATATTGGTACAAAAAAAAAAGCAACTTAAACAACTTACACTGAAGGAAATGTTTAATAAAGTAAACAAATAAATATTAAGCCTTTTTTTTCATAAATTTTGTTACCCCTTAGATCATAAATGCTTCATTATTTCATAAATCACGATTTTGTATTTTAAATTTTATAATTTCTACATGCCATCTTACAAGCTTTAAACTGATGATCTAATATCCAGAATTGCTGAAGTCCCGACGTGTCCGGATCTCGGACTTTGTACTGTATTAGATTTCATTGTGTTATAATTGTTATCTAAGTTCATTGCATAAATCAAAGAGAACTTATAGTTCTACTGTATTACTAAGTTGCAAAAATTAAGAGATATTTGTTCATATGTACTGAGATCAAAATGTTTTATCCTGCTATTGTGAACAAATTCCTTTTCTTATGCCATTATCTGTAAAGTCTAGAATTTTTTTGTGGAAAGCAATCCACTATTTAATAAGTAGAAAGGTGATTAAAAATGGTCAGTATGTTAAAAATAAAACATATGACAATCGCAGAAAAAAGTCTTTTATGACAGTTAATTAAAAAAAATATAGAAATTTATGATTTCTTCTCTATTTCTCAGTGAATCATGAAAGAGAAATGAATTAAACTTACATTTAGCATTTCAAAATGAGAAAATGTTAGGCTGCTCTGCTTAAAGAAAAATGTACATGGTATTAAGAGAAAGAGCATTGTTTCGATAGTTACTGTGGCATATAAGTTTTTACCAGGCTCCATCAAACTTATTGTGTTAACTTATTATTATTACTTTTGTTTAGAAATCTTTTGCATATTACAGTATAAGTATGTTCTTTGTTAAAGAAATCTGTATTTTTAATTTGTCTTCTAGAAGAAATTTAAATTGATATATTTAATTTCTTTATTATAGACCTGTGGCATTTGTGGCTATAAATCATTAAGCTAATTCAAGTGATCTTTTTATACAAATGAAAGGTTCACAATAAAACATTATAGCAGTAATATATGCATACTGCCTTGTCAACATTGAATTCTATGCGTACTGAAGATGGATTTTAAGAAGTACATTCTTCATGTCAGTGATAAAATTTTTAACCTGCAACGTTCAGATGAAACAAATTCATAAATACAAGGTAACCCAAAAAGTTCTTACCGTTTTGGACAGTCAGAAAGAAAAAGTCACAAAACAAATATTAATCACCGCTAATCTAATCACCTTCGACATCCAGTGCCTTTTGCTAGTGAGTGGCTAGCTGTGCGATGCCATCGCGGTAAAACTCCGGAATCTTGGACACATAGAAATCCATGAGATCTTTTTCGAGGTCTGGCCGGTTGTTGAAGGATTTCCCACAAAGATGGTTGTCCAGGGAATGGAAAAGGTCTAGGGAGTATGATGGCTAAGGTAGTGTCTCCCAGCCCAGTCGTTGGATGGCTTCTGGCTTCCTGAGCCACGTGTGGCTTCGCATTGTCATGAAGGAGAAGTACGCCCTTATGATTAACCAATGCTGGCTCTTTATGCATCAGCGCCTGATGCACACGTTCCAACAGCTGCGAGCACAAGCCTGCCGTGATGATTTGGCCCACTGGCAAGTTGGCGACTAGTCCACCAGATATAGAGCATGATCTTGCGTGGGTGGAGAGAAGGTCTCGCAGTGTGAGGTACAGCGTCCCATGGTGACAACCAATGTCTGGAACGCCGGAGTGTGTCTTATGATTTGTATGTTGGGACTCACTCTTCCAATGTCACATCAAAGATGGTTAACGTTTTTGGTTACCTTGTAACTCATGGACAATTTATGTCATGTAATGCATTTTGTTTTAAAGGATTTTGAGGGCTTTGTTGTTTATGTATAGGCTGGCTAATTTGTATAGATTTACTTTTGTGAAATGCTTATACATATTACGGGAGTCCTCATCCTTGTTGTTGCCACCAGTGTTACCAAAGAAATGAGGTTCAAGAATGACTTCAAATATATATTTGTGTTTATGCAGCCGAATATGCATTTTTACCAAGTTTGGGAAATCCGTTCATTTTTAAACCATGTAAATTGAGAGATAGGTGTATTTACAATTAGATAACTGTGTTGAAGTTAATTTGGGAATCGTAATCTTAATTGTTAAGAGTGGCTGCCCATTTACTGATTGCGATTTTGCAAAGGAATGTGTATTGTTAATATCCAAGAAAGTATGCCCTGAAGCTACAAAGCAATTTAAAAATGTGAGTCTCAGCAGAATGGCAATTCAAAGAAGAATTGAAAATTTATCTGATGATGTTAATGAACAATTACAGATTGCTGCTGCCAAATTTAAGTACTTTTCTCTAGCTTCTTTTCGCTCTAACCTCGCTAACCAGTAGCAATTCCACTGCTCCGTTGATTCTTTGCTCTCTTTATTTCATCCTTTGAACCGCCTTGATTCACTCATTATTCCAGATCTTTTTCATCAAGTTATTGTCAGTGAGTGGTGAGTCATAAAAATGAACTGATTCATTTCAGTGAGTGAACTGTTCTGTTTAGATACAATAAAAGAGCAGTTTTGACCATCTCGAATAGATATGTTTTGTAATTATTTTTTCAAATGAATTTTAATTTCAGTAAAATACTGTATAGATGTAATATGAGAATCCTGTTATGTGCAAGGTTTTACTCTCTTTTGACTTGTAGTTTTTCTATGCATACTTTTTCATACTACAAGTAAAAAACTATTCTTGTTATATATGTTTTTCTTAAAAATAATTGTAATTTTGTTTTGTATTTTAGCACCACCTCCTGGTATGAGACCACCACATCCACCACGAGGCTGAATGACAGAAAAATAAAATTTGTCAATTTTATCCATCTTTTGCTATACATTAACAAGTTTTGCCCTTTTTTTTTTGTAATATATTCATAAATTGCTGTTAAATAAACTATGTTTAAGTCTACTTTTCTTTATCCTGTAGTTAAATCTTGATATATTGGGTTGGCAACTAAGTAATTGCGGATTTTTTTTAGAAAATCAAAGACAATTTTTTCATGGAACTAAATAACTTTATTCTGTAACGTATTGCCTATTTTGATCAATGACCTTTTGCCATCTTTCAGGCAGCATCACATCCCACGTTCATGAAACTTCTGTTAAAACTGAATCAGGTACGATTAGACATCGTCATCATTATTGAAATTTTTACCATTCAAAGAGTTTTGTAAAGATCGAAACAAAAAGTAATCGGATGGTGCAAGGTCAGGACTATATGGTGGATGGGGCAAAACATCCCAACCAAGCTCCAATAATTTTTGACGAGTGACCGAAGATGCGTGTGGCCTTGCATTGCCTTGATGGAATACAACACCTTTTCGATCTGTCAATTCGGGCCGCTTTTCTTCAACTGCATTGTTTAATTTCGTTAGTCGTTCAATATAGACATCAGAATTGATCGTTCGGTCAGGTGGTAAGAGTTCAAAGTAGACAATTCCTTTGTAATCCCACCAAACTAATAACAAAACCTTCTTTTGATGAATATCAGCTTTTGATGTTGTTTGAGTTGGTTCACCTGGCCTGCTCCACGATCTTTTCCGCTCGATATTGTTGTAAACAACCCATTTTTCATTGCCAGTTATCAGTCGCTTTAAAAATGGATCATTTTCGTTACGTTTCTTTAGCAAATCGCAGCCGTTAATGCGTTGCGTTGAATGCGCTTCTTTCAGTTCGTGAGGAACCCATGTATCGAGTTTTGAACATAGCCGAGTTGTTTTAAGTGATTTTCAATGCATGTATGTGACACATGAAGCTTCTCTGCAATCTCACGTGTACAACAATGTGACGATCCGAATCGATTATTGCTTCGATTAGGTCGTCATCAACTTCAACTGGACGACCAGAGTGTTTTTCATCTTTGAGTGAAAAATCACCAGAACGAAATTTGGCAAACCAATTTTGACACTGCCGTTCTTTTAAGGCTTCGTCACCATAAACAGCACATAACTTTTTATGAGCTTGCGATGTGTTTTTCCCTTTGCGGAAATACAATAGCAAAATATGACGAAAATGTTCCTTTTGATTTTCCATTTTTCAACGAACGCCAAGCGAAAATTACGCAACCGATCAAAAAACCTTTTTTGCTGATTCACAGCTGAATTGCAAACTATCAAATAACAAAATGTGTTTTACATTTGTACTACGTCTGCAAACCTAAAAATTCAACTGAAGCCATCTATGAGTGAAATCTGCAAATACTTAGTTGCCAACCCAATATAAAGAATTATAAAAAATTATCATTTTAAATTCAGGCATTATTGCAATTAAGTTTCAAATATGATATATATTATATTAAAATGCTATAGCTTTTGTTTGTACTTTCTAATAATTAATTATTCAGCTCTTTTATGTTTTAAGCATAACACCACCCAGCAGAAATATCGTTCTGTAACTCTTAATTTGGGATATTTCCATTGGTTTTCAAAAGATTTCAGGCTAGACCAATAAAAACAAAAGTTAAATCAAACTTACCTTATACGTGCTAGATTACATCATGCATCTTTGAAAAGCTCTTTGCAGTCTACTGCCATCCCTGCCCAGCTAAATTCTGTTGATTTGTATTCAGATGATAATGCAAAACATTCAAAGTATTTTCATAACATTTATATTGGTTTTGAAATTATGTCATATAAAAAAATATAATTTTTATTTATTTCTTTTTGATCGCCTTACATACAAAGCAGTTCATGCTTCAACAAATTGTCCTGTCCTGTAACATGTCCATAGCTTCTTTTTGCAACTGTTAGTATCATCTCTTCTGTTATTAGATTGTTAATTTCATTTTTCTGTCCTTCAAGACCTGATTTAATATCTAATTAAGCTACAAGTTTGGCAACAAGCCATTTCCCCCCCCCCAAAAAAAAACTTATCAGCACTAAAAAGAATTCATAATTGAAATCAGGAACTACAGTATCTCAATATTCTAGAATCACCAATGTGTAGTTATCAACAACAATCATTTAGTCTCCCAGTTTTCAATTTTAACTTTTGCAATGTTTTCCAGGGACAAATGAAAATTTTTTAACTAAATTATGAAAATTGTATTTGCCACCCTTAGTGATTTGTAGCATAATTTTTCTTCATAAATTTTATTTAATCTATACATTTTTAGAACTTTTTATTCAGTTAATATCTGTATTTAATTTTCTTTTACATCAATGTATGATATGTTACTAAGTTTATCCGCACAAATAGATATACATTATTATTTCCATCACATTTAAAAGTACTTCATTAAGATCTTTCCTTCTATATTTGGTATTTTCTCAGTATACAAGTGGCAGAAAATTACAAAACGAAATTAGTCAAAGAACATATAATTTATGGTATCTAACTGAATATTAATGCATTTTACATCAGAGTTATGAATAATTCATTAACCTGGATCATGCTTCATGAATTGAATTCAGAATTATATTAAAATTGTGTCATGCAGGTTGAAAACCTAGATTTTCCCTGTTTTTTGACAGCTCTGCTTTTTAAATAGTTCAGTAACTTGAATCATGCATTATAAAGTGAATTTAAGTTAATTTGGCATTATCTTTTTAAATGGCGGCATCGCACAGCTTGAGAATCTCCACCTTTTTCATATTTAAGGTTGGCAGCTATACTACTTCATCTAGAACAGTGGTTCTCAACTTATTTTGCCCCATGGACTCCTTTCACCATCGCTAGATCATACTCCCCTCCTTTCCCAACTCAAAAAATATATATTTAGGTTATTTTTTAATGTTTTATGGATTAAACAACAAAAAGTACAGAAAATAATGAAATGAAATGTTCATAATACCAAAATTTGAGTAAAAGTGTTTTCATTTTCATGAAGTCAAAATACACTCATTACCATACAAATTTGCACACCAAGAAATAATTGTGGGATCCTAATGAAACTTGGCATGAAGGCATATGTCGGGTAGATATACAAATGATTAGAAATGCAGCGTGATTGAATGCCACTAGAAGGTGTTGAACTTCATTCTTCTTGGAGTATAAAACAGGTAAGCAGAGCTTGTTTGAGTGTTACTTAAATCTTTTGCTAAGGAATCGTTGAGGTAGACATGTCGTTATGCCACCATTGAAGCCAATATTAGCAGCTGTCAGAGTTTGAGAGGGAAAGAATCATCGGGATGATGGAAGCTGGGTTGTCAGCTAGACGAGTACCTCGTCAGGTAGGCCGTTCTGATTTTACTGTCAGGAGGTGTTGAAACCAATGGACAGAAAAGACGTCATTTACATGGCGATCAGGCTCAGGACACCCTCGACAAACCATCACATCATACGACACGCACGTGTAGAGCCAACTGCCTCATTGGCGGGTATGCAGACACAGGCAGCAGCTTCATTACGGGCCCCTCTGTCTTCCTGAACCATTGGGGTACCATTGCTTACAACACATGGTCACTCCTAATATTGATCCATGGCACAATGATGGGCCAGCGGTACATTCATGACATCCTTCAGCCACATGTGTTGCCACTCATGGCAGAGCTCCCAGAAGCCTGGTTTCAACAAAACAATGCTTAGCCACGCACAGCACGAATCTCACAAGACTGCTTCTGCCACATTAACACTCTTACTTGCTCGATCTCCAGATTTGTCACCGATCAAGCCCATCTGGGATCATTTACGATGGCAAGTTGGACAGCCTACGAGATTGGCTGAACTACAGGCACGTTTACAGCAACTGTGGAATGAGATCTCTCACAACACCATACGGAACTTGTATGCCTTAATGCCCACTCGTATCGCATTGTGCATTCGGGCTAGAGGTGGTCCAGCAGAGTACTAAAATTTCTATTCATGTGTACTTTTTTCTTTAATTTTCTAATCACTTACTTATATCAAAGTAGTACTTACGTCCGTAAAATTTCGTTTCATTCTGTCAACTCTTTCTTGGTGCGCAAATTTTTATGGGAGTGAGTGTACGTAAAGTTGCAAACTCTCGCAATTTGGGCAGGAGACTCCCGATTTCCGACTGCTATCCCACCAACCTAATTTACAATATATTTCTCCTGCCTCTTTCTTATTCCTAGAATTTCTCACGATTTTTATGTAGCTTGGTTTAATATTTCATTTTTGCAACCCTTCCCCCCCCAAAAAAAAGTCATTTCGGGCATCTGAAAGCACTTGGTTTTTCTCTAAATTACTTATGCTAGAAAACCAAAGTTTTCATCAGTGATAAATTATGGTGCACTTCTGCTTTATGAGTGAGTGTCTCTAAAGCAACTGTGTTCCAGTTCTCCAATGAGCAACAAACGCCACTGCTTGTCATCTGCATTATGTTAGCCAATGAGCACAAAGCAAGATTGGGGCTGTTATTTCATTCATCATGCCACTGAGTGGTGCGAGTGCATATGCTTTTGAAAAATAGTTTAAGAAAATTACTATCTTTTCTTTCAGTTATGTCTGCTAAAAAGTAAACTACTCATGTACTTTTCAAAAATCGTATACAGATGAAATTCCTTCTATTATTTTCTCAGGGAAATGAAATACATTTATGATATGTACTATTTGTCACTTCGATTTTGCTCGGTGGAAAGGCCAGTGTTCTTAAGCATGCATACAACAAAAACAGAAGCCATGTGTTCTATTGGGAGGGGGAAAAAATTAAATTTTTGTATGGAAACAAAGGACCAAAATGTTCTCTGATTTTTTATTGGAGTACAACTCGCCGCTGAATGCACTGAATTATGCTAGAGCGTTATTTAGAAAAATGTTTCCAAATAGCGAAATCGCTAAGAAAGTGCAAGGATCGAAACGGCTGTAATTGTTAAAGAATGGATATGAAAAATAAATCTTCAGTTATAAATGCCATTAAAACAGTTCCATTTTGACTCTGTACGGATGAAAGCAATAATACCGATTCAAAACTGTATCAAATTTTTACTTTTTTTAATCCAATGTCTTCAAAAACTCTAGAAGGACATTCGACAGATTATAATACAGCAGAGCTTTTTATTAAAACTTTGAAAGAAAGTGCAATTCCTCTGGATACTTGCTTGGTGCCGATAATGCACTAGTAAAGGAAAATTCAGATTTGCAAATTATGAGGTGCACCTCTCATCCCTTAAAATTTAGCAGCTGAGAAAGGGGCAGTTTCTTTACCTATAAGTGTGAATGAACACATTTGTTATGATTGAACATTTGATACTTATTTTTATTTTGAAAGAAGTTGTAAAAGGAAGGGGAAATTGAAACAATTCCAACAGCTGCATAATACTGAAATAAGAAAATTTTTAAACATGTATGTACACTGCGAAAAAAAAAGGGGGACAGTTCTGTATCTCACATTCTACTGGGCCGATTGACGAAATTCAAATAACGTTATTCTAAGATAGGTATTTTGGAACAAAATCAGACTTCTTAGAAAACTTTGAATAAAAAAACTGTAGTAGTATGTGTAACTGTAAATTTTTTGTAGGTGTGTCTAGAAATACATCTGCTTTAAGAGTATGGAAAATATAGGTTATAATACAAAAATTTTTTAAAATACATCATAAAAAATGTGCAAATTATATTTGGATTAAGCCTAAATTTTGAATTCTGGAAGAAGGAATCAAGTAAGTTTAAGAAAAAAAAAGAGATATTAATATATATATATATATCAAATTCAATTCACATTGAAAAGCAAAAATTTTGAGAGCTAATTTTTTAAAAACCATTCGTGCGATCAACTTCTTCGAATCGAGAATCTTTATACTGAAGTTTATTACCTTCAAGGAGAGATCTTGCCTTTAATCAATTTATTAACAGAAAATAAAATTCTGCAATATTACATTAACCTTTCTCTTAAAACAGCACATATTAAGTACACATTTAATGTCATTTTTTTTATTACGACAAAATCGCAATATTCCAAACATTAAAAAGGGATGATGGTAGTTTCGAGATTTGTATGTATTATAATTTTGGCTTTAAATCACAAGGTTATTTTCATTTCTAAGATGCACTGAACCTGAATTGTGTGATAACTGTTTTTTTATTTCTGTAAATTTTTGCCAGAATTTTATTTGTATTTATCTCTTGTAGCCATTGTGAATAGCTTTTCCAAACATCGTACTATTTTGGCAACCAGACTTTCTATTTATAAGGCAATCTTCTTGCCAATGCAATATTATTAACTTTGGCTGTTTATTTGTTGTTAGAAGTACAATGTCAAGGACAATATCAACCTTTAGAAATTTTTTCACTTTAGTGCAAATTTCTACACAATACATGGTTAACAAATTCTTTACAATTTTCACGCTCAAGAAAGAAGGCTAAAAGTTCTTCAGCCATTCTTTCATATACATCACCTTTTGTGTTTAGCAATACCTTTGCTCCATTAAAGAGATTCTATTAAGATTTTATGTTTTACTTTTTTTAATATTTTTTGCAATTTTAGTTACCTACTTTGCTAACAGTTTAGGAACAAAATTCTTTTCTCTGCAGCCAACAATTGTTTTATTTGGCTGTTTCATTACATTCATAGAATGTACTTTTATCCAAAATGGCAAGCATCATTAAATGCAAAATTAATCTTAACCCTTTGAAGGGCACCGGTATAAAAAATATACCGGATGTTTGTCAATTTTTTAACCTCCTAAAAAAAATAATTTTTCTACACCAAAAGTTCTACTTTTGAGTGTCTAGTGTTTTCTTTTGATTCTAAATGGCAACACTACCCTACGATGGCTCAATATTTTGCAATTATGAAATTAATATACCTCGTTTTAAGGTATCATGTTTGAAGATTCATAAATTCTATTGAAGGGGGAGAAAAACTAAAAAATCTGCAAATGTATGACGTACAAATGCTAAATATTATATATTTGCTGCATTTAATTGAAAACTGTTAATTAAAAGAAGATTATTTATACGATTTTAAAACCGATATATAAAATATACCGGCGCGCAGACAAAGGGTACAACGCCAATAGATGGCAGCACCAGGCATTTCTTTATTCTGTGATGAATACAGAAATGACATGAATATGATACTGATGACACAAATTACTTTACATTATAATTGTTTATGATGTAATAATTAGTTATTTGTGATTAATTTACCAGTTGTTTTGGATTAAATATTATGTTCATGGGTGGATGGGGACTTTACTGACCCTGTGCTAAGTATGAATAAAAGTATCTTAGTTTCTTTTTATCCTTAGCTAAAATTTTAATTTCACCACTTTA
>KK119069.1:485243-515307 GCA_000611955.2 Stegodyphus mimosarum | reverse complement strand
GAAAAACTTCTATTTTAAAACTGAACTGTAGGGGTTAAATGTGGCATGTTAGTCTTGAAAGACACTCATTGCTTCCTGTTTTCCAAAACCTTAGAATGCAGAGAAAATAGAAAGAGGTGATTGATAGCTAATTTGGTAGTGCAGGGTCAAGCTATCTCCACAATGGGGCAGTGATAAGATCAGACAAAAGGAAATTTCATTACAAACACAGGAAAAAGGAATGCACTTTTGCACCTGCTAGAGAAATGGAAAAAATGCTGGTTTGAAAGCTTGCTTTTATGCATTACCGGTATCCACGTCTTTGTTAATTTCAGAAGTAGAATAGGGAACACAAGAGAAACTTTTTCCCAGGGTTAGGATATAAGTAAGAGGTTTTCCAAATAAGTCTTCACTATTGATGAAAGGAGCAAATACATAAGGTCAGTTTTAGATGCAAGCAATTATCTTCGGCAGTTTCAGCTTATCATATTATACTAGTTCAATTACAGCATGATATGGTTTATGCATGCAGTGATATATTTGCTAATTTTTTTCATCAAATGATAAATAATATTGAATTTAAATAACTTTCAAAAGCTTTTTACCCGTATTTTAGATAAGTATGTTCAGCTGGGTGGCATTATCAAAGTTCCCCAAAATATAAATTTTATTTTTTTAATTTTAAATTGCTAGTGAAATTTTAAAAGTTTTTAACTTAAGATTTGCATAACTATAACCAAGCACTCAGTTTTATAGACACACATCAAAAGTACGCAATAATAGATTTAAAAAACAAAAATTAACTCTTGGTAGCTCCATGGAAAAAAAATGTCCTATAGGGGCAGCGGTATAAAATATATACCGGCTCTCAAAATTCAGGATTTCACTCTAGAGTTTTTTTAAGCCTTCATTTTGTGTTCCTAGGGTCCATAACATACAATTCGTGCAAAATTTTACCACAAATTAAATTCTTTTATATACCGCCCCTCAAAGAGTTAAAGCATAATTTGGCAGTTGTAGTTTGATTGTATAAATGACATGATTTTTCTCTTATTTTACACTAATGTATACTTCACAAAAAAAAAAAATGTTTCACATCTCCTCAGCCGATTGAAAAAATTCAAATTGCATTTTTCATGTATCAAAAGCGCGACTCAGGATATATGTAACTTTGTTCGAATATAGGTATTTTGACACAAAATCGGACTTTTTCTTAAATAATATACCAATTTTTTTTCCATATTTCAATCCTACGACTCAAATTATGCTTAAATTTCGTAATTTTTGGTGAGAAATTAAAAAATTTATCTTGGCATTTTTTTTTTTGCACCAAGAATAATTCACTTGGTGAACTTCTTAAATTATAGCAATCTATTTTCCTTTCCTTTTTCTTCGTTGTCCATGAGCAGAAAAAAGTCATTGTTCATACTTTCAAATAATTTTAACAAAGTGCTTAAATCACACTTTGGTTATTATTGCTTATAATAAATATGTCAATTTTCAAAACATGACAAAATATAAATTCACGTATATCTTAGGAAATTTTGAATTTTTTTTGCAGGTGTGGTTACAAATAAATCTATTTTAAGATGTTAAAAATGTTATGGGTTAAAATAAAAAATATTTAAAAATACATCATAAAAAATGGGCGAATTTTATTTGGAATGAGCTTAAATTTCAAAATGTGAAAGGAAGAATCAAGTAAGTTTAATAAAAAAAGAGAGAATAAATACATACCAATTTCAATTAACATCGAGAGCTAATTTTTTAAAAATAATCATGTGATTTTTACAAAACTTGGCATAATTCGAGTTGTAGAACAAAAAAAAATTGGAATGTCATTTCAGAAAAAGGCCGATTTTGTGTGAAAATACCTGTTAGAACAATGCTATATATAAATCTAATACATATCCTAAACTGCACTTTCGAGACATGAAAAACGCTAGTTGAATTTCGTCAATTGGCCCATTACAACCGGAGACGTAGAACTGTCCCTCTTTTTTTGCCGCAGTGCACATAATCTACTATGTTTGTATGAGGATTAAATTTGCATTGGTGACTAGAGTTTTTGAGCTGCGATTTTATTTAATATTTTGTTTTTGCTCTCAGTCAAGATGGATAAAATGTACAATCAATATTCCTGAGTTGTTCAGGTTTTAAATAATTATCCCTTGATAAGTCTCTGTGCAGCATTAAACTGAGTAATTACTATGCAAATTTTCATAAATTTATAAAAAAATTAACTTTTTTTTTCATATTTTAAAAGAAATTTATTGTAAAGAAATCTTTAGTTTAAAATGCTTAATTTAGTTGCTAAATGATTTCTTTATATGAATTTACAAATAAAATATTTCTAATGCTTTCCAGGATAGTATAGTAATGGTAATTCAATCTTAACCACTTGATTTTATTATATATTTTTTACTCCCTAGTTTAATTCAACATTTCTCACTCACTTTTTCACTCTTAGGGAACCCTTGTGAAAGTAATCAAGTTCTAGGGAAACCCAATGTCCATTTAACAGTATTTTTTTTTATTAAATATCATTCATGGAAACAAAGAGATTATCACTTTACTCGTTTATTTTAAACAAGATCGCAATTACACTCACGTTTGTGAAAATTGCAACACCAAGAAGGAATCGTCATAATTGAATGCAATTTAATACACAGTTGAGTGGTAGTGGTACAAATAAATGATTAAATGTTCAAAGCAAACAAACAAGAACAAGAGATCAGAATCAGTATTTTGTGTGGCCACCACGCGCCGCAATAAGTGCTGCTACACGACGTGGCATGGAGTCAAACAAAGTTTGAATGTCTGACTGAGGAAGAGCATTCCATATCGTTTGTACGCGTACCCAAAGTTCGTCTGCAGACGCAACAGGACGAGGATCACGAGCAAGACGCCGACCAATGACATCCCACACATGTTCAATTGGCGACATATCCGGGGAACACGCAGGCCAAGGAAGAAGCTGTACCTGCTGCGCTGCAAAGAAGGATTTAACAATCCGAGCAGTATGAGGGCGGGCATTGTCCTGTTGAAATACAGCGCCTGGCAAGCTTTGAAGGAAGGGAACAGCTTCGGGCTGTAGAACTTCACGGATATACCGGTTGCTGTTCAGATTGCCCACAATTCGTAGCAATTGAGATCGTCTATGATATGCTATGGCGCCCCAGACCATAACTCCGGGTGTTCGTCCACTGTGGCGTTCGATAATGCACTCCGGAAGGTGGCGTTCACCGGCATAGCGTCTGACACGAATGCGGCCATCATGGTACCACAAATTAAAGCGGGATTCGTCAGAAAACACGACATGCTGCCAATCAGCACGCCAGTCTCTATGCTGATTGGCCCATTGTAGCCGCAGGCGGCGATGGTCGTGCGTTAGGGGGATCCTGTATAAAGGAGTCCGTGCGCGCAGTCCACACTGCAGCAGACGTCTACGAATTGATGAAGCACACAATGAAACACCTGTAGCTATTGACCACAGTGCTGCCAATTGTCTAGAGGAAGCTGTACGGTCCGTCCGCGCCATGCGGACCAGGTGTCTATCATCGCGAGCTGACGTCACATTTCGGGGTCCACTCCCGGATTTCCGAGTTGTCCGACACTCGTCCGTCCACTGCTTCCAAACGCGCATCACTGTGCTGCTGTTACGCTGCACACGAGAGGCTACTGCACGATACGACAATCCAGCTTCACGAAGGCCGATGATTCTCCCTCGTTCAAACTCTGTAAGTTGTTCAAATCTCGCTCTCTTTCGTCGACGAGGCATAAGTACAGATTGAGTTAACGTTTACCACTAGCAGATAACCACCGATAACCATACACGCCTCGCTACAGCCGTCTATTTATTCGGATCCATCAGCCGTTCAGAGGGCGCTGCTCAGCATACGCATGCGCTACAGATTTGCAATTCTAATCATTTGCATATCATGCGCTACTTTGCATTTCCTGAAAATTTCAGCTCACTCGCGTAAATCCTTCATGGTGTTGCAATTTTCACAAACGTGAGTGTACATGCAATTGGGTTTTTGGAATAAAAGTGTTAAATTCAGTGTCTGATTTTCGATATACATACGCAGATTTTAT
The DNA here is from genome assembly GCA_000611955.2 of Stegodyphus mimosarum. NCBI lineage: Eukaryota > Metazoa > Arthropoda > Arachnida > Araneae > Eresidae > Stegodyphus > Stegodyphus mimosarum. Next base: position 511,230 of record KK119069.1, on the reverse strand, counting down.
CTTCTACAGAAAGCAGTTTACTTTCGTATGAATTGTTGGATACCCACTTTTCAGTAGAAATCCAGAATTTGTCCAAAATCTCATCATTAAATTGATCATATGAATGGAAGTGCGAGAGAATACATTCCTCAATCATATACTTCTGTTGACAGGGATGGAAATCAATTTTCTTCGACAGTTCCTCTAGATGAAATGAAATGAAAAAAAAAAATTGTTGATACTATCTTCAGTCTTTATTCCCACTGAAACATATTTATTCCCTTTTACAACATGATATTTCCATAAGTTTTTCTCTTCTAAATCCAAGAAACTTGTCACTTGAAATTAGTGTATTTTCTCTGCAGCCTTGCAGTAACTTATTCAGTTGATTCAAGTGGTGACAAATACGTGCTAAATAAGCTTGTATCTGCAACGACATTTGATCTTTAAAACATTTAGTAAAATCTGACCTGTTGTTTTGTTGAAAATGTATATGCTTCTCTTTCTTTAGTTTGAAAACTCTGCCTTTATTTAACCACTGGATTTCAATATCTTAACAGATTTTTGTGCTTTTTAATCATGTTTTCAGAAAGCCTTTAAAAAATTCTGGAGTGAAGTGGCTTTGTTTAATGAAATTTACCACTTTTATAATATAATCAAATATCTTATAATTCATTACCAAAAGAATTTAACATCAACACTATGAAGCAATGGCATTTTTAGCCAGCAATAGAAGCAGCACCATCTGTATAAATGCCAATACAATTCTTTTTTTTTTCCGCCCAGATATGTATGAAGCGTAATCGGAAACTAAGTACCGTTTTGAAAAAAAAAAAAAAAATAAAAAAAAAATAGTAAAACAATTTTTTCGAATCAAATTTTATTTTTACATGAAAATACATGTCTTAAACTATTTTTCAACATAGTTTCCGCCAATGATCAAACACTTGTCATAGCGGGTGACCAGTTTTTGTATACCATCATCAAAGAAACTTCCCGCCAGTTTCGATAACCTTGACTCCACAGCATTTTTCGTGTCATCTTCATGTGCAGGAACAAGTGATAGTCGGACGGCGCCAAGTCCGGGCTGTACGGCAGGTGATCGATCTGCTCCCAATGAAACTGTCGAATTAACGATTGAGTGACACCAGCAGTATGGGGCCGAGCATTGTCATGGAGCAACACAATTCCTTTACTGAGCATTCCTCTTCGTTTGTTTTGAATAACACGCCTTAGTTTTGTTAAAGTCTCACAATATCAAAACCGCATTAATGGTTTCACCTCTGGGAAGAAATTCAGTAAGAGAAACGCCTTTCCTATCTCAGAAGACAGTGCACATGATTTTTTGTGATGACATTGTCACTTTGAACTTTTGGTTTTTCAGAGAATGAGTGTGTCTACACTCCATCGATTGTTGTTTCGATTATGGTGTGAAATGACACACCCAAGTTTCATCACCTGTCGCAATTTGGTTTAAAACGTTTTCTCCCTCATCACTGTACCGCGTGAGAAATGTCAGGGCACTACCAAGTCGCTTTGTTTTGTGAACATCAGTGAGCATTTTTGGAACCCATCGGGAATACAGTTTTCGATAATTCAAGCGGTCAGACACAATTTCGAACAAAACAGTACGTGAAATTTGTGGTCCAAGCTGAAAATCACCAATGGGGTCCTATACTCAAGCTGTACCGAAATGCCTCTGAAAGAGTTGTCATTGTGAAGCGTCTGTTCTCATGAATTGCTTAATCAACTTTCCTTACCAAATCATCGGTGACAACAGAAGGCCGAGCCTCGGCGTGGACATTTTTTCGACCTGCATTAAACATCCTTACCCACTTTCTCACCATTCCATCACTTATCGCGTATTCACCGTAAACTACTGTCACTTGACGATAAATTTCGGCCGGTTTAACATTCCTCTCGTTCAAAAATTTAATCACGGCACGAATCTCACAGTCAGAGGGAGAACTTTTGAATGTGCACAGCAAACTGAAAACACAACATAGAGCAACCAAAATGGCGACAATTAAAAGTCGGTGAACAAGAAAGACTAGTGCGCATGCGCAGGACGGCTACCACAGCGCTAGAATGAAACGGTACTTAGTTTCCGAATACGCTACGTAGATAAAATATTAAATACTATATCTATTCAACTACTTGTCTCAAGGAATTCTTTTTAGCAGAGGAAATTCTCTTGAATTTCTCCCTTATTAGCAAATCTTACAAATAGTAGAACATAAAATGTGTCTGTAAATCTGTTAACTCATACGCTTTAATTGAGACCATCAAATTCTCACCGTGTGACTTTTCCTTTTCTCTTCAATAAGCTCTGCTACCCAAGAAGTTACTTTCTGAGGCTTTTCAGTATCCACGGGTGTGAAGCTCTACTCTGTTTATTTAGAGGTTATAAGCAATCAACATATTTATTTTTCACTTCATTATAATTTGTCATGAAATATCTGTTCAATTTTGTTGCAGCCATTGCTGTAGTTGAAAGTTTTTACTACAAATGAGACACAATGAAGAAAAAATTCTGGATCACCAATTCATGTAAACCCATAAATAAATAACTTCATTTAACAACATTTTTTTTTTTACATCTTTTCCTTAATCATTATGTTGAAATTTAGTATGAGATTCATAACTAGTCATCAGATTGCTTTAGACTCTTTGTTTACACATTCTAACTAGAATTCAATTCTATCTATAGAATTCAAAAATGGGAAACTGAATAAAATAGTTTTGTAAATAACAGTACAATAAAAAATATGTACTAGCAATCTTTAACCAACCACATGATTCTACACTTGCATTCAAAGTCATTCTAGTTTGTGACAACTAAAAAGCTGCTGTTTGCTACGCTGTTAGATTCATGCTGCATGCATAGCCTTGCAATGACAATGGACACTGCACAAAAAAAGGGGGGGGGCAGTTCTATATTTCCCATTCTAATGGGCTGACAAAATTCAATTTGCGTTTTTTCATGTCTTGAAAGCACGACTTAGGATATATATTGCATTGTTGTAATACAGGTGGTTTGACACAAAACTGGACTTTTTCCTGAACTGACATGCCAATTTTTTTTCCTACTTCGATTCTATGACTCAAGCTAAACTGCCAAGTTCTGTAAAAATCGCACAAGTAGTTTTTTTAAAATTAATTCTAAAAAATTTAGCTCCTCCATGTTAATTAAATTTGGTATGTATTTATTAATATGTCTTTTTTTTATTAAACTTGATTCTTTCTTTCATATTTTGAAATTTAGGTTCATTCCAAATAAAATTCGCCTAATTTTTTTGATTTATTTTTAAATAATTTTTTAAAAAACATTTTGAATTATAACCTATAAAAGTTTTGCCATCATCATATGGTAGTAGATGTATTTCTAAGCACACCTGCAAAAAAGTTTTTGCAGTTTTTAGTTTTCTATTCAAACTTTCCTAAGATATACGTGAATTTATATTTTGGCACATTTATTATAAATGATAATAATGAAAATATGGTTTATGCACTGTTAAAATTATTTGAAAGTATCAACGATGACTTTTTTCTAGACAATGAATAAAAAGGAAAGGAAAATGGGTTGCTATAAATTAAGAAGTTCAGCAAGCGAATTATTTTTGGTGCAAACTGAAAAAATTCACCAAGATAAATTTTTAAATTTCTCACCAAAAATTATAAAATTGAATATCTATATAATGCAAGTCGTAGAATCGATATATGGGAGGGAAAAAAACTGGTATGTTATTTTAGAGAAAGTCTGATTTTGTGTTGGAATACCTATGTAAGAACAAAACTCTATATAAATCTAATATATATCCGAAGTCGCACTTTTGAGACACGGAAATTTGAATTTCGTCAATCGGCCCAGTAGAATGAGAGATATAGAACTGTCCCCTCCTTTTTTTGGCGCAGTGTACGATTTAACGAAAAATGCTAAAGAATATATTGATCTCCTTCCATTTTTTTTTTTTGGTAATGCAATTGTTTTTTCTTTCTTGGTAAAGCAAGTAACAAGGAAATTCATACAACTGGTTGATGACATCTGACTGAATATAGCCAAAAAGGCAAGGGCAGCTTTTCAATTATTTTCCGCTAGACTTTTATCACAGTCACACCCACTTCCTCCACAGATGTTACTCGAAAACAATATCAAATCAAGAGATTTCAAAATGTGTTATTTCTCTTTCTTGCAGAATCCTTAAACAATGCACTATTTTATCACTTTCATATTTGCCAACCTAGAGCACTAAAAAATCGGGAGAATTTTTTTAGAAATCGGAAGATTTATTTTCAACGACAAAAATATTTTTAAACGATAAAAATGTATTTTTTTAATAATGAATTAACTTCAAATCGTTACTGATTAATATCTGAAGGTTCAGTTACTAATATTTAAATGCGAACATTACATTCTGCATTAATAACCTTTTGGTCCCTTGTTTCTATAGAAAAAATTAATGTCAATAGAACTCGTGCTGTCCTTGCTTATGTGTAGGAACATGCACTGAAGTGGAGGCGATCAAACACGTTGATCTGTTGTACCCTCCTGCATCCAACGGTCACATATCCGCATTACAGTTGTTTAGTTTCGTGCAACACGACTATTGATTTCCCTGAAAGATAATCCACGCTCTTGGTAGGCCACTATCCTTCCTCTGTCGAACTCGGATACTTGATCAAACGATGATCGCCGTTTACTACGAGGCATAATTGATCGTTTTTTTGAAAAAAAAAACCACAAGAAAAACACAATTGTTGAAAACTCCAAGCCTTAAATAGCGCCACAGGCGTGCGTGATGTGCGTCTGCGCTGAAATTCTAATCATTTGCATATCTCACGTCCGCTAATGCATGTTGTAAATTTCATGTTATTTGCATGCTTCCTTCAGGGTGTTGCATTTACGGTGGCCAGCAGTGTATTTCTCTAAAGCATGTACGTTCCCACAGGTTAGTGACAACAAAATAACTACCTCGATCTTGCTTTGTGCTCATTGGCTGACACACAATGGCACTCGATGCTCATTGGGGAAATGGAACATGATGTTTTCGGACGTGCTCTTACTCATAAAGCAGAAACGCGGCATAATTTCTCACTGAAGAAACTACTATGGTTTTCTGTGCAGTGTAGAGAAAAACCAGATGCTTTCAGAAATCCCAAATGACTTTTTTGGGGATGCAAATAACGAAGTATTAAGCCAAGCTACATAAAAATCGTGAGGAATTTTAAGAATAAGATAAAGTCGGGAGAAATATAGTGCAATTCGGGTTGGCGGGAGAAATATAGTGTAATTCGGGTTGGTGGGAGAACGGTCGGAAACCGGGAGTCTCCTGCCTAAATTGGGAAAGTTGGCAACTCTGCACTTTAAATACACTCAAAAGAAAACTATTTTAAGTGCACAAAATATTCTGGTACACACATGCTTATGCGTAATATAGATACGCAGTGTAAACTATTTCATTAATTTTGATATAATGTATTTACAGTAACAGTTTAAATGATTAAATAAATTACAGGTCTTTAAACTAACTTTCCAGCATATTTTAAGCGTATTACCGATAATAATAAAAAAATGCATATTTTCATGACGATTACTTCATGCAACCTCAACCACACATGCACAAATGTGGATGTAATCTTTAACTCAATTTGGCAGCAAAATCCTTTTTTTTTAATGTATTATAAAACCAATCAGGTAGTCTTAATCCCATGACACTGAAGAAACTTCTCAGTCCGCAAGAAAGAAAAAACATACTTCGTGTGTGAAGTGAAATTAATGCATAGTGAAATTAATGTGAGGGAAATATTCAAATAAAATAAAACTGTACAAGGTTTTTATATTTATTAATTATAGTTTCCTATGAAAATCTCTCAAATAAAATTCATTCAAGATGATTTCGATTTTCCTCTCAGCCAAATTTTCATGAAGTAGCAGAGTAGGCTTGCGGAAATTTATTAATTTGAAGTACACTAAAAATAAATAACTTGAATTCAAAATAACTTGAATAATTTAGAAAAATTTAGTGAATTCGAGGTTTTTATTGCAATTACACAGCTGGTAATACTATTAACACCTTAACATTTTCACCAAAGTGTTGCAATAGTGCTAAAAACGGCTAAGTAAAATGTAACATTACAATCATAAGACAGGATTGCCACACGAACAGGAGAATGAAATTCCCCAACTTTTCCAGGTGTGTTTTAAAAATTCCAGTCTATCCGTGTAATGCACTTTGGCTGTGCTAAGCAGTAAATTAATTACGGTACCACTTGAAAACACAAAAATTTGCCAATTACATAGGATTTATAATCCCCAGAGCATTACTATTTTAACTATAATAGTTGTTTTTTTCACTGAGGATTGAGATTAGACTCTGTCCAATCTGGATTAAAAAATGCCTTTTTTTGCAGCTACACGAAAGAAAGAAATCTATTTAATTATATTTTTTAAATAAATTTCTTATTTCTTCTTATTTTGGACGCTATTTCATATTTATTTAGCAGCATACATAAGTAAACAAATAAGTGCATTAAATTTCGTGATATTATGTCATCATACTGCTAGAATTAGCTTCAGGATTATGCTAGAGAAGAAATTTGAAAATATTATTTACTAATAATAAATAAATTTAGAGGGAAGAAGCAACATTAAATGATATGAATAACATTAAAATAATTAAAAAACTGAATTACAATAATCAACGATATTTTGGCGAATATAATTATATTAAATGTTTAGCCTAGATGACTGATTACTATTTTTTTTTCTTCTGCAAAACGCAAATAAGGCACTTTATAAAAAGGAAGGCTCTAGGGTAGAATTGGGTGCCCTTTTGATTGGCGAAAAATTTTGTTTAGTTTTGGCGATGAAACCCCATTTCTGGTTACCATGAGTTTTAACTTGGTTTTAGCTTCTTGATTTTTTTAATTGAAAATAAATCGATGTGCACATGGACACGAAGTTTGTGAAATTCGACTTCTTATTTTGGTTTTGTGTAGTGGCCATCTTGAAATTGCCCCTTTCTGGCGCAGATATTGGCGTCAAAAAAGAATCGCCAAAAAACAAGGGGCAGTCAATTGTAAACTTTTACCAAAAGGAAAAAAAATAATGAAAAAATAATAATGTTTAAAAGATTCTGCGGTAAAATCCTACTATACGCTACGGCCTAGACCCGATTTTGAAAATTGCTGCCAACACCAAAATGACCCGTTTACTGCTCATCACAATGTCGCCACATCCCGTGCGTACCGTACATGGAGGTTAGATTAGTAGAATACATGGAGGCTATTCTAACCTCCATGGTACCATATACTATGATTAAACAGATTTTGTTTTATAGAAGAATAAGTAATTTCTTTAGTTCAACATGCACTGCACGTGTGCATGCGAGTTTCTCGATTCTTGAGGTTACTGGAAACTTGCTTTGCCTTTCTAAGAGACAATCTGATTGGAGCTGCGAAAATTGGCACTGTGCCAGCTGCCCATATGGCGCTAATGCGCAGCAAGAAAGGGATCGCTTTCAACATCGGGCAAAACTCGTGTTTTTTGGGGGCTTATGAAATTCCCTGACTTTTCCAGATTTTGAATAAAATATTTAAATTCTCTGACTTATCCTGCATTTTTTGGTCAATTTTCGAATTCCCTGACTTTTCCCGTTCTCCAGGTAGCGTGGCAACCCTGATAAGAAGTTTGTTTTCTGTCAATGTAAAGTTGATAAGGAGTTCAATTCTTGTGAAGAGTGATTAATTCCCATCTCCCCTTTTTTGAAAAAATGATTACTATTTGGGACAAAATGAAATGGAGTATTTCAAAGTTATAGGATTAGGTGGACATAATACACAACTTTGAAAACAGAAAACAATAGCCAGGCAATGTGAAAAATCACGATAAGTTTCTTTATGCGATATCCATTATTCATGTCTCTTAATTAAAATAAATAAAGAACAATCTCTTCGTTTAAATTTCTGCCTGAATAATAGGTAACATCTCCACCAACTTTCCATACAGACCTACAAAACATGTCAGTTTTATATCTGAAATGCACTTTTTTCAAAATCTCATTTTAAAATTTAAGTTGGTAAACTATACGAAGATTTTAATAATTTTACATTGGAAATTCTTCCGATTAATTCATTTGGCCTTTCTAATGCGAGTTTCACCTTTTGTACGTTCAACTATCTGGAATTCGGGATTTCCCGAGGTTTCCGGATTGTTGAGCTTTTACTGTGCAATGCTTCATACAGTAGCTGTTTCAAGAAAATGTTGGTTAAAACATGTTTAAAATACCATTACCAATCTGTATCTTATTTTACACAGCAGTGTTTTCATACTTACACATAATGTTAAGATTGGCTTGAATATTGCATAACACTTTAATAATCTCTTGCTCAAAGCTGTAGCTACAAGTTATTACTACTCCACACAAACACACAAAAAAGTAAAAATATATTTCTGAAAAAAATCTATTTTCTTTTTAAGACAAATGAACTTCACAATTATTAATTTAGTACATATCAGGGCTTAGGATAACAAAGATAATCAATAATAAAACAATTTACAAAATAAAATAAAAATGAATTAAAAAGTACTAAAAATGTGTCACTTTATTTGGATTGAAGTATGTACTTCATCCTTTTACATATCGAACTGGAGGGAATTACAAATATGCCAACAAATGATAAACCTGCACTGTTTTATAAGACAATGTGTGTAACAACATACAATGTAAAATGTTCCTACATATTTCTTTTCTCATTTTATATTTCTTCCAGGGAAGTTAAAAGCAGTTCCATGATGAATGAATTTATAAATATATTACATTATTTTACAGTCTTGACATTTTTCCAATAAGAGAAAAAATATCATGACAAAAGATGCATCAGTGCTTTTTCACCCCTTTCAGGAACAATTTGATGCAGATGCAGAGGAATGTTCCCCAAAACAGAGGATCCCAGGTGCTTTGATCATGCACAGGAATTCTTGGAAAATACAATAACACACCTAAAAAGAAAATGAAAACTTTATAGAAAAGACTATAAATATTAATAGAGAAAGTCTGTAATCATATAATTTGGTGGACAGGCTTGCCACTCAAGCACTAAATGAAATTCCCTGACTTTTCGAGGTGTGTTTTAAAAAAATTCCAGTCTAGCCATCTAATGCACTTTGGCTATTCTAAGAGGTAAATTAAATATGGTACCACTTAAAAAACACAAAAATCTGCCAATTACATATGATTTAATATATAATTCTCAAAGCACTACTGTTACAACTATAATAGGATTGTTTTCTCCACTGAAGCTTGAGATTAGAATATGCCCAATCTGGATTAAAAAATGTGTTTTTTTGCAGACATTATGCAGCTAAATGAAAGAAATCTATTTAATGATATTTTTACATAAATTCAGGTATTTTATATTTATTTAGCAGCAAAGCAAAAAATATGTGTATTAAATTTTGTGATGTTATGTCATCGTACTGCTATTTTCTGAAATTTGAAAGTATTATTTACTAATAATAAATAAATTTAGAGGGAAGAAGCAACATTAAATGATATGAATAACATTAAAATAATTAAAAAGTGAATTACAATAATCAACGATATTTTGACAACTATAATTATATTACATGGTTAGCCTACATGACTCGATTACTATTTTTTTTATTTTACTGCAAAATGAAAAATAAGACATTTATTAAAAAAAAAAAAAAAGTTTAAAAGATTTTTGCAGTAAAATCTTAGTATACATTACGGCCTTGGCACGATTTTGAAAATTGCCAGCAACACCAAAATGATCCTTTTACTGCTCATCATAGTCACAAAATCGCATGTGTACCGTACATGGAGGCTATTCTCCATGGTACAGTATACTGGGATTAAACCGATTTTGTTTTATACAGGAATACATATTTCCTTTAGTTCAACATGCTCTGCACATGTGCGTCTCTTGATGTTACTGGAAACTGGCTTTGCCTTTCTAAAAGACAATCTGATTGGAGCTACGGAAATTGGCTCTATGTCAGTTGCCTGAATGACGACAAGAAAGTTATTGCTTCCAACACTGGCGCAAAACTTGCTTTGGGGGGGGGGAGGTTGCTGCATAAAATTTTAAAATTCTCTGACGTTTTCTAGTTTTCCAGGTAGCATGGCAATCCTGGTTGGATTAAAAAAAAGAGGTCTGCATCAATTTTTTTTGTTATAGAGCGTATTATAACAGAAGGGGGTAATTTTTTAAATATTGGGGGCTCTTTAGTATGTTTATGAAACTTCAGGTCAACGAGAACTAGAAAATTGAGATTAAGATTAATATATTATATTTTAACTTATTACAATAAAATATTACTCTCGTATTTTAAAAAAAACATATAAAACATCGAAACGATGTAAATTAATTGCAGAAATATTAGGGTTGTAGTTAAGTATTCTTAATTTATAACAAACTGAAGACAGACCTTACATTATTATTCCTCAATTTCCTTTATACTTAATATATACATTTATTTTATCACACTGAAAAATTTCTTATGTAAATCAAATTCACACACCAAATCATTTCTTGTGCTTCTTACTCGATTCTTTACTATGCTTGTCATTTTCTCGTTTTCTTTTGTTATCATTTGGTTTACTTTTAGCAGGACTTTTTTTTGAATTTTTGGAATTACTATGTTTCGAAGAATTCTTTTCAGGGCTTGATTTGCCTCTTGATTTGGACTTTGGCTTCTTAGTATATTCATCTTGAAAATCATCTCTTTCTCGATCAGCTAAAAAAAAAGGAGGAAAAAACAATAAAAACTACTGTAATTTAAACTAGCAAGAAACTTCTCAAAATGGAAAGATCTAGAATTTGTAATAAACATTTCTATGCAAAAAAAGAAAACATTAACTTCAAATTATAATTTGAGAGATATGCAATTACAATCAATATTACAACTTTATTATTACTTGTTCATTAACTCTCTGAGCGACATGATCAATTCTGTTCGGTCATGAGACTTTTTTTTTTTTTTAAACTTTGTATGTATTAGCTTATAATTTAAGATATTTTGCTTTTCCTTTCTTTAATAATGCAGATGCCATTATAGGAACCAAAATGAGTAATTATACAAATTTAGCTATTAAATGCTATTTAAATACACACCTTAATGACAAACCAAAAGCCCTGTACCACTCAGAGGGTTTAAATAAAGCTTTTTAATGATGTTTCTTATACCCAGATGTTGAAAATTATAGCAAAGAGATGTATGTATTACACAAAACAAAGTAATCAATACTTTGAGCAGCTTTACGAAGGAAACAACAAGCAATTAATATTCACCAGCCAAATCTGCAAATCTTGCAACCCATAGTTACATTAAATGCAATTCCTTTTTCATTCATAAAATAGGATTAAAGAAGTAAACTAAATTATATACTGTTATGGATTTACATTACATACATATATAAAGCATTCTGGACTTTTAATTGTATTTTGAATGCCTACTTATTAATTTTTTTTTTAAACCTGTATCAAATCCTGAAAACATTGAAGCAGCTTGTAAAATCATCTTACTCAAATGTACCTTGAAATGAGGTCAGCTGATATGGAAACACTTTATATTCAAACGAACAGGATTCAGACTAATTAACTATTGCAGAACACACAAAGACCATCAGCGAGAGAAAAGGATAAAGGACCCATGGAGGACTTTCATGCAAACAAGCTCATACTTACACAGCCAAAAGCTTTTAATTGAACCAAACCTAATATGACTTTTTTATATAAAAAGGAATTTCTAAAATACTGGAGACATGGCAAAAAGTTACAGAACAAAAATGATACTACGTGATTCAATGAAATTTTTCTTGGGGAAAAAACATTTTTGATGATCCAATATTAAAAGAATTACACAACACAGTGAAAAATATAACACAAGGTGCAAAGAATTTTTAAAAATTTTTTAGCTTGATTTGAAAATAATACATTGTTAGAATTTTGCAAGCAGTAAAAATGAATTTAGCAGATTTTTAAGGTAAAATTTTTTTTATCTAAATTACAATATTGAAACAGTTCCACAATCAAAATACATTTACCACATGCTGCTCAACTCCATAATTATATTTTCTTTTCTGTGTTACCAAAACATCAATTGAATTAATAAAAATTAAAACATGGCTTCATTTTGAAAGATATGCATCAAAATTACCAACATAGTACAGGTATTTCATTGCAAATACGATTGACTGCCTTTCTAGCATAGAATTTGGAACAAAAATGATGAAAATAATTTTGTAACAATAAGATACTAAGTTAGACACTGAAAAACAAATCTTAAAAAAATAAAATAAACAAATAAAAAACTGAAAGCTTTTAAATTTTATATTATGTTCAAATGGGCCCCTTTCTTAACGTTTTTTGTGTTACTTTTATTTGTTAAATATCATGTTCCTCGCACTTGAACCACATAAACTTCAATTGAACAACAATACCATAAAATATTTAAAAACAACATATTTTTAGAATTCTGATAAGACAGTCTCACACACTGGAGATAATGATGTTATTTTTCCATACAGTGTTGCCATTGCTCGCCTTTAAACTGTTGAGTTTGTTAATCAAAATTTCATTAAAGTTTTACAAAATATGAAATAGATAGTGAAACAACGCAAAATGTAATTTTACACAAAAGGGACATTACATTATGATCACCCTGTTAATAATGTGTAAGACCACCTTCAGTCTTCAAAACTGCCAGTACTCAGTATGGCATTGCTCCACAAAAGTGCTGATACGTAGTCCGAGTTATCTGGTACCAAGTGCTCACCAACTGGTCCTGCATTTCCGCACATTGTGAGGTCTTAGCAAGGCAGCACGAATTTGGTTTTCTAGATAGGACCACAAATGCTTCTCAACAGAGATTCTCAATCGGTGGTACACAAGAGAAAAATATGGGGTACGGAAAAAAACTAAGTATTTTTAACTATTAAATTAAATACCCCAACATCCTGCTTAAGTTTTTCTCTATCTTTCGTAAATTTATGCAATTAGAATTGATTGATTTATTAGCATGTCTACATTTTAAGTTGCCACCATTTCCGGGATCACATTGTTCTATTTTCAATCAGAATAATTTTTTTACGTCGAATTGCTGTCTCTAACAACAGGTATTTTGTCTTCTTTCCGCTTTGTATTCCTTACTTTTCTATGTGATTTGAGAATATTGTCACTTGTTTTTGAAGAACTTGCAATGTTTTGTGTATTTAAATATTTGTGAAAAAATGATAAATCGAACCTAGGTTTTAAAAATGTAAAAATAGCTGGGATTGACTAAGTGGGAAACTGATGATTCACAGGTGGTTTATTCAGGACCATCTGCTAGCACTAAAAATATGGGAAATTTTTTTTTTTATAGAAAATGTGTAATGAAAGTTATTTATCATTTGGGGTTACTTCGAATAAAGATGAAACAGACCTCAATGTGTTGTTTGGGGCGAACTATTATCTAATCAAAGTATGATACCATCGTTTCTTAAAAGACATCCTGAATCCAATTTGAAGGATAAATCTGAAGAATATTTTAAGAGGAAATTATCAAAGTTCAAAAACAATAAAGATGTAATGAAAGGTTTAGTTACTTCAAATGAAAAGGCTTTGGAAGCTAGTTACCTAGTAAGCCTAACTGCAAAGACTGGACAAGCTCACACTATTCCAGAAAACCTTATGTTACAAGCTGCTAAAGATATCGTTTAATATTATTCAATGAAAAAGCCTTTAATGAGCTTAACCCATTATCAAATGATATGGTAAGTCGAAAAATTCCATAAAAGAGAAACTTAGTCAGAAAATAAAACCGAGCGAGTATTTCACACTGTACTTAAATGAAAGTACTCATATAATGAACTTTATTCAATTATTAGTTTACATATGTTTTCAAGAAGATAAACGAATTCCCGAAGAGCATTTATTTTGTGTTAATTTCTTCATGATAGAGCAACTGCAAATGAGATTTTCAAAGTAACTGACAATTTTATGTCTGAGGATGATATTCCTTACCTTGACTTATTATTCAAAATTATCAACATAGTATGATAGTGCATTGCCGTATGCAATGATAGAGTTCGGGCTTTAAGAGCAAAACACTGCAGTATTATTTCTCAAACAAAGAAAGTTGCGTCAAACTAAATTTTCTCACTTCTCCATTCGTTGCGAAGCTTTAGCAGCCAAAACAATCTCCAGAAACCTGAAAATCGTTTTGAAACAAGCTGTGAAAATTCTTAATTTTATTAAAAGGTGAGCTTTAAATTCGAGACTTTTTACGATTTTATATCAAAAGATGGGCAGTGAACATGAAATGCTTATCCGAAGCATTCCGAAGTAAGGTGGTTATCCACAGGCAAAGTTTTAAATAGTCTTTTTGAACTTCGATCAGAAATTCAAATTTTCTTCTGTGATTCAAAATTTGAATTTCAAAGATGTTTATTTAGTGAATTATGGTTGGCACATTTAGCTGATATTTTTGGAAAGTTAATGGGGATATTTTTGGAGTAGCTGATATTTTTGGAAGATTAAAAGGACAAAATGTTAATTTGTTTACCATTAGAGACAAGATATATGCAATGATAAAAAAACCTGATTTAATAATTAAAGAATTTGACAATAATATTTTAAGTTTTTTACCACTTTTAAGAAGTTTTATAACTGAAGATAATTTTAAGATAATAGAAAAGCATCCAACATTAAAAATCATTGTTTTTGATTGGTAAATAATTTCAACACGTATTTTCCCTGGGATTTTACAAAAAGAAAATTGGATTAAAATCCGTTTTGTTCAAATGTACCTGAAATTTTACTTCATTGGGGGGGGGCAATTGATAGAAATTTCCTGTGATCAAACTTTAGCTAAATTGTTCATAAGTAACACATTTATTAACTTTCGGCTGAATTGAAAAAATAATTTAAAGGTATTTCAAATAGCTATTAAATTTTTATTGCCTTTTCGCACAGCCTATTTGTGTGAAGAAGGTTTTTCTTTCAGGTTACATTTGAAAAATAAATACAGAACAGAATTTAAAGCGGATACTAATTTATGGTTAAAACTAAGTGAAATAACACTAGATATAAAAAAAATATTTAATACAAATGACCAAAAGGTTGTGCAAATAGCAAATTATAATTTTTTTTAAATTTAGATAATTAAATAAAATTAAAATTTTCTATTTAGAAATTGAAAAATAATTGTTGTAAAATGTAGTGGTGGAACTAGGGTTTTTCAATTTTTTTTTAGATGGTACGTGTTAGTCAAAAGGTTGAAAGCCGCTGCTCTATTGGATTAATATCAGGTGAATTTGGAGGGCAAGACACGAGTCACAGAAATGTTCCTCGAACCAATCCCTGACGATTCGACCCTTATAACATAACATGGTGCACTATCCTCTTGGTAAACACCATCCCCCATTGGAAATACCGTTGTCACGAATGGACACCTGGTTTGCAACGATTTTGACCTAGCGCACAGACGTCAGGAATTGTTCTATGGGGATTATGGATCTTACTGTGCTCCATGAAAACATTGCCCACACCATAATACCCCCGCTACTAGCTTGTCTCTATCCAACTGTGCATCCGGGAGTCAGGGTTTCGTTTGGAAATTGGAATATTAGCACACGTCCGTCCATGTGATGTACCAGAAAACGTGATTCGTGAGACCGTGCAACTTTCTTCCATTCTTCTAATGTCCAATTCTGATATTTCTTGGTCCATTGTAGACGCAGCTGCGTAGGCAGGTACACAGCAATGTACGCTGCACAGTGTATTGAGAAACATTGTTTGGGTCGCCACTGCTGTAGTTGCTCTTCGGTCACAGCAAACAATATGTAGCAATCGCCTCTCACCCCTGGAATCAATGAGCCACTGATGACACACTGCTAGCTGGCGACTTGTCATTTCACCATCCATAGACCACGTTTTTGATTTATGTGCTCACAACAACTGCATGTGAACAGTCCACTAAACACGCCATTTCTGATATTGATGTTCCCAGTCACTGAGATATAACGATTTGATCTTCACTGAAGTCTGATAAATCAGCTGCTTTTCCCATCATGTCACTAATCATGCTATGTTTGTTATCATTACACATCTGCTTTATATACTCCAACATCAGCAATGCACATGCAGTGGTTTTGTTCCTGGGCGAGCCCACTGTTTTTGATGGAGGGTGGTCATAATGCAATAATTCTTCGGTGTAGATAATGCTGGGAAAAGAAAACGCTACAGTAAGTATATCTCGTAAGAAGAATTAGATATACTTACTGTACTAAAATTAGGGTGTTTTTTTAAATTACATTAATTTATTTATTAGCAATCCTGTGAAAAATACTACCTTTTGCAGCTTCCTCTTCTAGCTCAGACCAATCTTTTCCACTTTCCTCACTTGATCCCAAGTCACCTTCTAAAAACACACGAAAGAAATATCGATATTTTATTATTTCTTTATTTAAAAAAGGTAATATATGCATTAAAATGCTTGTAAACATATAATTATCATCTAAAGAAACACAATAAAGCAATAAATTACTTCATTCTAAACAATGAAGTAATTCATTATTAGAAGTTCTTAACTTTATGTCGGATACTCTTCAAAACCTATAACAATTGTGTTGAGTGTTACATATACTAGAAATTAAGTTCTTATTTTAAAAATCATTTTATGAACAATGAATTTTTTATCCATTCATATGAACAGAAGAACATTCTGATGTTTTTCTATTATCTGAACTTTGCAATAACTTCTCACATTTTGAACTAGATGTTATAACTTTAAAAATAGTGAAGAAAAAGACAATTTCATGCAAATGAAAAGGAAGTATTTTAATCATTTCCTTCCATTGCTCATATAAATTTACTAACAAAGAGATGAGTAAGAAACAGACAGTTACCAGAACTATCTTCATCTTCTGAAAATTCAGATCCACTGTAATCTTCTTCACTACTTTCTTCTTCCTCATCTTCTGATGCACTAGGTTGGTACTGATCATCTTCATCTGAATCGTCATCATCATCTCCTTCTTCACCTTCACTATCAGGATCCAAGAATGACCAACCTCCACTTTCAAAAAATCCTTCAGGGTCATCAGTTATAGTCTTCATGATTTTTGTCCAATTTAAACTCTGAATTCCTTCGGTATAACGAATGTCACATGAGCTGCAAGTATAAATAAGATAGTATCAATAAAATAAAACATGTTTTCACTTTTTTGAATCACATTTTTGATTATGTGCAAAAAAAAATTTTCTTGGGACATACGATTTATTTTCTTATCATATATATGTAATTAGCATGAAGAACTTCCTTCTTGGCTTACAAAGTCTTTTAATGGAGGATATAACACTCCTCAAAAGAAGGCAGGTGTACTGTAACTGGCTCTTTTCTTGGAACTACCCCATTGACAATGAATTGATTGATATATTTATGTAGGCCAAGATAACACTTTGGGCTTAAGGGTTGTGAGGGGGCATTAGAACTTTTTTGTCTGATCTAAACAATGAGTCTATGTGCTTCCATATCTACATGCCAGTTTTTACTAGATTTAAACTGATGCTCTAAAATCAGAAATAATCAAAATATTATAGTTGGTAATTTTTAACTAAAAGGGGTGCTGATCGATAAATATAAGTATTGGTTTTATTATAAAAACTTCATTCATCATATTTATTATGTAGAATAAATTAATCTATACAGAAAAAAATGTAATCAATTTCATTGCTAACAATCTTGAAATAAGAAATTTCAGGAATTTGTTTTGGCTGTGAGATAATGCTACCTGACTAAGGAAGACAAATTTTCACTTATCAAAGTAATTTAAAATAGAATGAATAAGATATGTATTGTTATGTGGATAAACTTAGTAGAGTACCATTCATTGATATAAAACATAATTTACAAATATTAACTCATGAAATCTTCATAAAAAGTTTTATGAATAAGCATAAAAATATTTATACAGAAAATCACTAGAGGTAAGAATAGAAAACAGCACAATTTAAATTCCATTCATTTAATTCATTTTATTTATTTATTAGAAAAACAGAGGTGTCACCTACACATTAGAGAAAAGAATGGGCAGTCTGATAAATTTGTAAACTTTCTTATTGTTAGAGTAACCACTGATTTGCTTTCTTATTCCACAAAAGGCAATTTTTATTAAGTAAGCATTATTTAAAACAAACTTTTGTTTTATGAGAAAAAATCAGTGAAATGTAACCCCCTACACACACATAATAAATAAAATAAAAATAAAAAAAAAAAATAACTTTGAGTATAATAAATAAAATATAAATAAAAAAAAAAAAAACTAACTTTGAGGGGGAGGGACAATTTTTTTGATTTTTCAAAATTTGCTAGGTTTATGCACATTATAAAAGAAATTAAATAAAAATAAGATACTTAACTAAGCATAATATAAAGGTCACAACTATTAATATGAAAATAAAGGCAAAATTACTTTTTGTACAGATATAACTTACTTAAGCCATTCCTTAACATGATCCAGCATGTTCATAGGTATTGCATTAACCATGGCAACTTTCCTGTGATAATCTTTAAAGACAAAAACCATGTCAAAATTTTTCAGGTGGAACTGCACACGCTCAAAATGCACCAATTCTATTTCTTCCAAAGTGATAACAAATGGAGGCTGAAATAAAACATTTCAACCATAAAGGATAATTTACAATTAAAGGGAAACACTTTTAAGAACTAAAAATAATAACTAAGACTGAAAGAACACTTAAATCTTTCACTTACTGTGATATTCTAAAATAAAAATATTAATATTTGAATAAACATATACTGCCTGACAAAGAAAATGTCATAACCCTAAAGAATGAAAATAGACTAAACTTAAAACAGATACATAATCAGGCACTTGATAAATAATTCAGTTTTCAAACATATGCAACACATCAAAACGACGTTACAGACAGACATTTAGTTAAATGCCCATTGTTTTACAGTTTAGTCATTCATTATAAGTTTGCTTTTATATGGAAACAATGAGTGGTAACTTAAATTGTAATAAAATTTTAATTACTGAATTTAAAACACAAAAATTAGTGTAATGACTAGAAAACATACACAGAAACACAGTTACATATTTATAAGTTCATATACATATTTTTTTAATCCAGTCTAAAAATGTTATTACTTTTATTGTTTTTTAAGAAACAGATTAATGCAATGAAACCCCAATAATTGACATTTGAGTTTGAATGTACACCAACAAAATTTTATTATGTAAGTGAATAGACTATAGAAATTAATATTTTTTAAATCCGTATCAGCATGTATTTTTTAAATAAATGAGATTGTGAATCTCAGTAAATGCTTGTTTTCCATTTTTGGGGATAACTAATTTTAAAATTATTTGGTATGTTCACACTGTATGCAAGCAAATTTGTATTAGTTACAAAATAGAGAGAGACCCTCATAAAGCACTCGCAAAGAATTTTCCAGACATTAAAAATGGAAAACAGATTAAACAAAATGAATGTCAAAAACCAAAGAAATTTTCTTTTAAAAAATCCAAAATTTCAATCATAGCAGATTTTGCAGGAATAGTAGTACCTTTGTGAAATTTAATGTAGAATTAATGTAAGAATTCAATTTAGGGGAATTTTCTTGTTGAGTGTTTTTTATACATATACTACTTTTTCTCACTAATGAGCATAAAAATAATTTTAATGATAATTTTGTTGTGCATATTTAACTTTTACATTAAATTCTTTGATGAACTCCTCCCCCCGCCAAAAAAAACACACCACTTTCTGTATTTTTTACTTTGGTACTTTATCCCTTTTATTCAATGCATGTTGATTAAATAATTATGAAGACATCAACGCATTTCAGTTATGAACAAACAATCCATTTTTAACATACTAATTGGAAACAGAAAATAAAAAATTAAATTAAAATAATTCAAACAGTCTACAATCTACAAAGTTCATGAATCTGCATTATCGGAATTCTCTTACATAATCACTTATAATAAAGTTCATTTCTTTCCCCTACAAAATCCTGTGAGGCTTTATAAAAACTAGTATCTTTATAGCAGCAGATGTGTAGAATTCCCAAGACAGTGTTATGTGTTGGCATACAAAACATTTTTTTCCAGCCTATTCTCAGTTCAAGTCTTGAGTTTTCTTAGTTGGCTTACAAAACTTTCTTTTTTGTAACTTTTGGCATGTTCAATATTATTCTAACCCTTTCGAGACAGCGACAGCGTGCCTTCGTGTAAGACTTTTCCTTGGGTTGGATGAGAGTTGAAAGAAATCATTCCACGACACGGGGGCTTACGCCTAATTTCTGGGGGGGGGGATTAAAAAAAGAGCTTATGTCATAATGCTAAAACTTTTGGCACTATTTTAGATTATTACTTAAGATATCATATACGTTAAAATTAGCATTTAATAACCTTTTCCTCTACTTCACATGAAAACATATAAAAAACTGCTTACGCTGAGAAATAATTTTCAGAAGAATTATTCAAATTATTCCCAAGATTTAATAAACTTTCAAATTAATAAAGAAATACAAGAAAAGACTATTCACAAGAAGTAACAAAATCTTCCACATGAACTTCCGCAGACACTCGGTGAGCTGCTCAGTCTCTGACAAATGTACATATGGAGAATTGCTAGTAATATCGCTTTAAATCACGGGTGTCTAAAGCACGGCCCAAAACGCACATTATGAAAGCATTTAAATTTACACATTTTTATTAAAAAAATAAATGTCTAAATTTGATTCATATATAATCGATCAGTTCGATAACATTTATTTTAAAATAAAAATATCTTAGTACGTCATGCTGTATTAAAACCCTCCGCATACGGCTCCCGCGATTTCCACGGGATGTGAAATCTGTCTAGTAATACAGGTCACGTGAAAATAGTGTATGTGAGTTTATTTCTCTTATTTTCAATAGTGATCCCGATTTTTCTCCGTGTAGGCTAAGAATATTATAATAGTTATATTTCACATCTCATAATACTCTTATTTCTGACTTACACCGGTGAATGTCGACATTCACCATGTACTAATGGTAAATGTTGAATATATGAGAATATTATATTTTCTTCTCCGTAATTCAATCACGAAAAAACACACAAGTACTTAAAACACACAATACATTCAAAATGAGAAAAGAAAATAATAGAAGTTAAAAAACTTACTTAATTATACAATATGTGGTAAATGAGAAAATAAAATAATAGCATACCTGCCAACCTCTAAAGATAAAAATTCAGAAGATTTCTCCAAAACTCAGAAGAACACGAAGAATTAATATCATGCTTTGATATTAAAAAAATAACAATTTATACAAATAGAAAAAAGAAAATTGTACTTACATTAGTAAATCTCAATTAAGTAGTAACTAAAAAATTTATTAGGAAACATAAAACAAGAACTTAATGTTACACAAAAAATTATTGCAACGAATTTAGAGCGCATTTTTTGGCTTTAGCCAAAAATTCTTTGGAAAATTTTCTGTCATAACATTTAGCAATTAAAATGTTTTCTAGAGTTTTTGGTGAAATTGAAGAACGAAACATTGTTTTTCTTCACAACACTGAAGACTCTCTCGCACTCAGCATTACTGTGCGAAATTACGAGAATAGCACATAAAACTCTTGCTAGTCTATCATATTTTGGTGTTCCATCAGCTCTTTTTATTCTTTTTAAGGTATCAACGAGGACATCAAGTCTATCTTCTCCAGAACTGGCAAAGTCTTCAAACTGTGCAGCAGAAAATTGGTTCTGTAATTCATCTAAAGCATCATTATGGCATTCATTTTCTTTAATTGTTAACAAAAATGGAAATTTATCAATAAAAAAACGAATCTTTTCAAAAGATGAATTTTCAATTTGTTTCAAATTTGCCACTTCAGCATTTAAAAGAACTTCATTTTGCAAAGGAAACTTCCTTACAATGTAATCACAGGCTGAGGAAAAGTACTTTCTAACACATTGAAAAAATTCTTTTTTCTCATGATCTTTCAAAGAATTTACAAGTTCCCTGGTTTGATTTCCAATTATAAGATCATTGTCATCCTTTTGATTTGCCAAACTATTATAGGCAACACGAATCAACACACTGTTTTTCACAACGGACGGTTTTACAAACTTAGTATAAAGTTCTTTCAAAAGATCATTAAGAATTTGGATAAGCAGGGGAGATTTTGGCGAAGCTGATTGTAGAAGGGTATTTACACTTTCAAAAATCTTAATGGTACTTAACACAAAACTACAATATGCTTTGTTCAAATCCGAAGAAAGAAGATAGAAAATCCTTTCCTCCCGGCTAATAGAAGACTGTTTCTTCTTCCCTTCAACTTCTTTAACAAAGTTGACCTTTGAGGAGTCTTCTAAGCATTTTCTTTTTAAAGGGTTTGATTCTGTGTGTTGGCTTTTCCCTTTTAAAGCATTTTGATTAGAAGCAAAGTTGGTTTTCGGAATCTTATATGCCGACAAATTTGATGGGATCTGTGGTTTCGTTTTGGTCTCTTCGTGGAAATATTTTAGCAATGCATCCCACTGTTCAATAAATCTTCCTAGCGATCTGCCTAAGGATAACCATCTCGTGCATACATGTTTCAGAATTTTTCTCGTTTCACCAGAGCACAGTTCTTGGAAATTCTTTAGGTTTACTTTCCTTTTTACACTTTTTTCGAAATAGAAAAACACATCAATCAGAAGCTGGTCAATATTTAATGGTAAAGCAGCTGCAGCTTCTTCTGCTGCCAAATTAATTAAGTGGCATGGGCATCCAATAACAATTAATTCATTTTGTTCTTTTTTGAGGAAAAAGGCTACACTCTTTTTGTCACCCACCATGACATGAGCATTATCTGCACCAAATGAAATGCTGTTTGATATTGGGGTGTTAAGTTGTTTCAACTCCAAGGAGGCAATATTTTCCCCCGTAGCGTCTCCATTTAACAATGGTAGACGCAAAAGATGAGTTTTCATTTCATTACAAACATCACAGAAATATGTGACAACGATGGGGTAAAGCTTCCAATCGCTGTCATTGCTGCCATCGATTGACACCGAAAATGCTGAATTCTGGATAGCAGCTATCGTTTTACTTTGTGCATCGCAAGCAATTTTGTTCACAATAGAAGATGTTTTCGTGCGAGCACAAGCATATTTCTGAGCAATCTTGGAGGCGAGAAATATCCGTCTGAAAAGTTGACCGGCGTGATCGGCAGTGCTTAGTGGCACGTTGTGTTCGATGAGGAATGCAGTAAACAAACACTCTGCCAAAATGACATCGGCATCCGAATTTGAAAAAAAAATCATCCACTTTCTTTGACGTTGTCGAACTTCATGTTTCTTAGACTTAACATGCTTCACAATGTCGCTTCTTCCACCGTGACTTATTATGAAGTCACACACGCACACGTTGCAAAATGCATAGTTATTTCCTTTGAAGGATTCTTTAATTGTTGGAAATTCGGCTTTGTGGGCAGGCTGAAAATATCGAGAATACGGTTTTTTTGAACTCATTTCGTAACAACGGCGTATTAAGAAAATTCGTAGCACGTGCAAACAAAACAAAACAAAACAAAAAAACAGTGCGACAATCCACGCTCGCTGAGTAATTCCCTTGCTGCTGAAGCGAACGTGAAAAAAATAATCTGGCGCCCACAAAGAAAAGAGTGGGAGAAACAAGTTCAGTGCATTGGATTGGATGGTTAAGCGGCGAGTTGGGAGAAACCGCAGGTTACTGGATCCGAAGTAGTTGGTAGAACACGATGCAATTGGCGAAAAATTCTAAAATTTCGACAAAAATCACTAAAAACACTTGAAAAAAATATCGTAAAAAATGGATTACGATCGTAAAATCGTAAAGACAAACGCATTTTCGTAAAAATTACGAAAAATTCATAAAAGTTGGCAGGTATGTAATAGTAATAAAAATCACATAATTTAGAAATAAATTATGTGATTCAAATCTGATTAATTGCAACAACTTAAACTATTATGAGACTTTGAATTGCACAAGAGGCCCTTGCTTTTACAACTACATTTATGCAAAACAGCCAGTCGCCTCTCTTTTCGACCTACACCAGAACATATCTGTGATTGTCGACATGCACCGGTGAAGGTCTGAATGTACAAGAATGCAATGTTACATTCGATCTTTCAACGACGTATTTGGTGAATGTTGACATTCTCCGGTGAAAGTCGATATTCTCCAATTTCGGTCTTTCACAGTAACATATACAATCGATTTTATATTTCCAAAAATAATCAACCGTTAATGTCTCAAGTCAATATAAAGTCAACGTCTTTTTGCTGTGTTGTTAAAGTTATAAAAATTCTAAATATGTATACATATTTTCGACGAATTACAAAGCACTTTGCTCAATTTGTAGGGACTTTGTGCCAGTTTTTAAAGACCACAATTTGAAACATCATACTCAAAAGCATGCAGCAAAATATGACGTACTTGTCGGCATTTGCTGTAAAAATAAAATAACAACAAAAAAGGGGGGAGGGCTATTGTCTGAATAACAATTTTTTTAAAAAGACAGTTACTCAAAATAATAACATTGCAAAAGCAAGTTATGTCATAGCAAATTTAATAACAAAAAAATCAAAAACCTTTATTGATGGCGAATTTATAAAAGAATGTATGGGAAGCATAACAAAATATAATTTGTCCTGAAAAAAAAGTTGGATTTTTTTACAATCAGTTTATCACCCCAAACTATAGCCACAAGAATTGAAGAGAGGGGAATTCAACTGAAAAGTCTTTAAAAAGCAAATACATCAATTTTAAATTTTATTTGTTAGCCATGAACGAAAGCATTGATGCTTCTGATATGGCACAATTGGCAATCATCATCAGAGCAATTGATGAACATTATGAAATGTCACGGAAGAAATGTTTGCTTTAGTGTTGGTTAAAGTGCACAACCAAGCCTGTAGATTCATTCAATGCATTAAAAATGACGATAAAAAGGTTTTAATTATGCATGAAAAATTTATCAGCTATCATAACCGGTGGAGCCTCTACTATAGCTGGTAAAAATGAGGGACTCATTAAAACGGTTAATAATGAAGTCGTTGCTCCTGGCAATATGATCCTAATAGCATATCATTGTATTGTACATCAAGGCAATTTATGTGGAAAAAATTTTAAAAATGGGAAATAAGTGTTGTCATGAAAACCATTAACCTATCAATTTATTAATAATAATCTTGTCTATGATTAAGTCCAAAAGGATTTAATCATAGACAAGATTTTCTTAAGATTATGGGCACTGAATTTGCAGATGTTATTTATTATACAGAAGTGAGATGGCTCCATAAGAGAAAAATGCTCAAAAGATTTTACGATTTAAGAATTGAAATAAAAATATTTATGGAAACAAAAGGGAAACCTGTGACCGAATTTGAAGATGAAGATTGGGTTTTAGATTTATTTTTTAGTAGACTTGACAGAATATTTGAATGATTTAAATTTGAGACTTCAAGGAAAAAATCAATTTATTAATAATATGTTGAAAACAATAACAGTGTTTGAAAGAAAGTTAAAATTTTGGCACAATCAAAGAAATAACAGTAAAAGATTTGACATATTTCAGTACCTTGGCTGCACATAAACCTCTGAGTTGCACAAAATATGTAAAATATATTGCAGTAATTTTTGTTTTTAAATCAAGAGTCTGAAAGTAAATTTAAAGATTTTCGAAAAAATGAAGAGTATTTCAACATATTTTCTATCCCATTTTCTCTAGAAATAAGTAAATACCTTCAAATGGAACGCACTGAACTGCAAAATGACATTCAACTGAAAGAAAGATTTGAAAATGTTTCTTTACTGGAGTTTTATAAAGATTACCTACTCCCCAATAAATAATTTAATTTTCACAATTTTTATTAATGTCTTCCGCTTTTGGCAGTATCTGTGTTTGTGAACCATTATTTTCAAGAATGAAGCATACCGGGGGGGGGGGG
>KK119069.1:472735-485216 GCA_000611955.2 Stegodyphus mimosarum | reverse complement strand
AAAAAAAGATCACTGAGAAACATACTGAAAATGCATTAAGAATTGCAACCTCGTGTATTGAACCAATTGCCCATTGCTTGTTCAACAAAAGCTAATTTATTCATCTCATTAATTTGAATTTTTTCCATCTCTATGAAATGTTAACTAAATGAAATGAAACTTTTATAAATTTATAATAAATATGCACCTATACATATCTAATTCAAATTTAAAAAAATAATAATAAAAAGAAGTTAATTTATTTTAATAAAACATCACAGAGCTAATTTTTATTTCATTTTGTTAAAAAATATTGTATGTGTGGCCCCACATATTTTTTTGCTTTGCAGTGCGCCCCTCAAGCAGTCATAGTTTAGACACCTATTCTTTAAATCACTAACTGGCTCAATCTTTCCGAAATAAAAAGGGAATCATGCAAAATATAAGCGATAAAAGCAATACAAACCATAATAGAAACCCCACATACTAACCTTAAATGACACTACATAGTAGCAAAAAGGAATAAAAAGGATTCAAGAGATATCAGAAACGCAAATGTTTATATCACGTGGCAAAAAAAAGAGATCATTTTGTTTGTTTACATTATACTCCTTCCTTGCAACAGCAGACTCCAATGTTATGCAGAATGTGATGTAGTGTAGTAAGAGTTCAAAACATTCCAGGACGCAAGCTCAATTGTGTGACAGCCAGGGAAGGGGGTGAATGAGCAGCTGAGAATTGAGTTCATTTTTTGTTGACATGCATACATGACATTTGACACGAAAGGGTTTAATATCACATTCTCCAAACTTTTACTACATAAAATTCAACAGCAAAATCACAAAACATTTAAAAACAGCATATTTTTAGAATACCTGATACAATAGATATATTTTGATACAATGTGTGTTGCCATACAAACATTCATAGAATCATGATACAAATATTCCTGACACAACGTAGGTTGCCATAAAACCTAGCCACTTGTGTGGCCAGCAGTTATCATAAAAAAGTATTTAATGATTTCAATGAGTCGAGTTATTGTAATTTCACAAAAATAGTTAATATTTTTAATTAGACATCTTATGACTTTATATTGCATTTTTATTTAAAACTGTCAGATTAAAAAAAGAAGAAAAAATATTTTTAAGACCTGTGTTTATTGCTTTTAAATCACTGTCAGTGACTGTTCTGATTAAATTTGAAAAGTTAAATGTCTTAGGCTTTACTGCACGGTAACAACATGGGCATGCTGAAGTACATCATCTTTGAGAATGGCAATAGATTACTCTCCAGCAGCTTAGTTAATTAAAACTCATGCTGGAGATAAAAATGTTTTATTTTGAATACTTTTGTCAGTGCTTGCTTTCAAATCATTGCTTGTTTGTTTAAACAATAGATTGCAATTACATTTAAGGGCAAACACTTGAAAAGCCATTCAGAGAGAGAGAAAAAAGAAAAATAAACATACCCAGTCTGTAAGATTTACTAAGCATCCTGAGGTAGGTTGCAGCTGTACAGTACTTCTGTATGGTACACCGGGGAAACCAAGTTCTCTAAAGGGAGTATCAAATTCAACTTCCTGTTTTGTCATCTGCTCAACTTTGTCACAAAATGTTTTAAAAGCTGTTTTCAATTTTTGTCTTAAATCTCTCTCAGCCTGGAGTAAAGAAAAATATACAAAACACGGGCATTTTAATGCTAATTAATTACAAGCACAGCAGAAGTCTTAAGTTTTTATTTATGCATTAGGATTCTATATCTGAAAATCTCCCAATGATCTGGGATATTCAGGAAATGAAAGATCATTTAAGAGTTTTCATTATACATTTTAACAACATAATATGGATAGAATAACAAAAAATCTGATGTGTACACCACATGACTTCCTTGTAGGGCATATTAAATTATACGCAATTTTCCTGCATTTCATTTAAACATACTGAATTAATAGTTAATGAATTTTAAATTAAATCTACTTCATTGATAATGCATAAACCACAATAGAATAAATGCACTCTTTAAAGTTCACTATATTTATTTACCTTAGCCACATTCAACACTAGGTTCACTTAACAGCGTTACATCTCAACCATTTTATAAGTCAGAGTGAGCAAAAATTATAGCATCTGAAGAACTACCACGAGTTCTATTCAAATACTATAATAAATCTAAAACGATGTATATAAAAAAATTAAATAAAAAAGAAAGAGTTTTTTGCAGACGACTCATCACTACTTATCTAATGCACATGCGCTACTAATTAATTCAGTTCTCACTTTCCGATAAGGCAAAATACATAAAAACTCAAAATATTTTCATTAAAAATTTAAAGATATAGAAAAACATAAACCACTAAGCAATTTTTACAATTAAAATTACAATTTGTATGCAAAAAACAGCTAATAACTTAAATGATAATTCTAGAATGAATCAAGCATAATTCACGATAATAAAAGAAAACGTTGTTACTCTGTTGTTGCGAAGCTTAGTGTTTCTAGACTGGCAACAAATCCACTATTCTGCTAAGCTTCAAATGTAAACAAATATGAACGGGATCATAACTAAAAATCAGGTTTAGCTGCACTTAAATAACTTTTAAATTGTTAATAATTCCGCAATTATTGCAGGCAGGTTAACTAAAGGCATAAAAATCTTAACCAAAAATAAGAACAACATCATTCAATCAAAGCAAAAAATGCACAAGTTACAAACTTATAAGAATAAAGAAACTGAGCTCACTGAGCCGAGTAACAGAATGGATATATATATATATATATACATATATTTATATACTTTTGGTCCGGCCTATTGCAACCAAAATGCAAGGTGCACATCTACATGTTATACAAATCTATACACAAAATTTCAATGTTCTGAGGCTACTCGTTTTTGAGTTATGCGAGATAGGTATGTACGTACAGATGCCACAAAAAAATCTCTTCAGAATCCATTTTACTATTATTTGGGGGGGAAAAGAATCCTTTATTCTATCCTTACACATGGATGTCACTCAAAAGCATTGTTAAATCACATTTGATAATAGTCAAAATAGATATTTTCGTTGAAATTAGGTACCCGAAATTTTTTACAATTACAATACTTCCTTTTTTACTTCGTCAAAGGTAAGGGAGGGGACATTCAGAGACCTTTACTAATAAAAATATTACAAAATTCATTTGGAAAATTTCCGACTTTGATACAGTTCCTGAGAATATGTTTAAAACTAACTCATAAAAAATTATTTAATAGCACAGATAATTAAAATTTTACAACCACCACACTATATAGAGAAACTTAGCTGCAATGCTTTCAACATAATTCAATGACAAAAGTTCGAGACAACAGTTTTTTGGTGCACTTCTCTTGCAATTTGGTAGAGCTTATCCATAAAATTACCAAAATCAGCATTTTTAATTTTAGAAAAATAAAATATTCTCATACTTGTCAAATAACTGATTCTGGCTATAAATACACTCTGTTGCAAAAAAATATATGCATCCAGAAGGGGGGAAAGAGAGCCACAAGTATGAAACAGCATAAAAATGAGGTTTGGCGAATTGTGCAGATGAGGCAGCACAAATCAGCAGCTTAGATACATGACACTGTAACAAAAGATGCCTTTCACACATATTGATGGCATTACAAACAGTTATTAAACCTTGAGTGGAGTCTCATTATAGGGCCAAAAGAGGCTGGCTGATTGAACAGGCGAATCGGCCACCATACTGGTTGAAGTGATATGGTTGTTTTACATTGTTGGAACCAGAGGCTCAGTGAAGGCATGGTCACGGTGGTTCAGGAGGTTCCAGTCTCGCCAATGCACAAGATGATATTGCAATTAGAAGAGTTACAGGATACAATTTGCAGAAGTCTAGCTGATGCTGGGCTCAGATCTCAATGTCCATTAACACTCTGAGCACAATGACTGGATTTATCTGGTCGTGAGATTTTTTGTCACTTGTTATATATTAGCTTAAATTTAAGATATTTTGCTTTCTTACTTTCACTAATAATATAAATGCCATATTGATGACTAAATTTATGAATATAGAGACTAAAATAGGTAAATATACATATTTAGCTAATAAAGACTCTTTAAATACAGGTCTTCATGACAGATCCAAAAACCTGGGCCGCTGAGAGGGTTAACATTGACAGTCCACCATAAGCAGTGTCGTTTTACACAGCACCACTTTCACTCAAGCTGGACGGTGTCCGGATAAATTTGATGTTCAGCGACGAATCACAGTTTTCTCTCAACATGATGACTGCCCGATACATGTCTGAAGATGGAGAGGTGGACTGTCCAATGTACCATTTGTTACTGAGCTGCAACACAGCCAGAGCAAAGGATCTGACAGTCTTGGGAACAATTAGCTGAAACAGCTGTTAACCATTAGACATACTGGGAGGTACTCTTGACTGCTTGCAGGTACACTGACAACATTTTGCAGCCGATCGTACTGCCTGTGCTAGCAGGTTGTCTAGGTTCTGTTTTCCAGCAGGACAATGCTCAGCCATATACAGCAAAGCTTTCATAACCATGCCTTCAGCGTGCTAATGTCCTTGTCTGGCGATGCAATCGAACATGTTTGGGCCGTTGGGCAAGAAAATTCAGCCGTGTACAACTATGCCTCAACTCGCTGACCAGCTGCTCCATTTTTGGCACAATCTACCACAGACAGACATTGGTAACTTAAAAAGACTCAATGCCCAACCGAGTATTAGTTTGTATAGCTGACAGGCATAGCTTTACCACCTACTGATTTTCACAATATTCGTACTACTACTACTACTACTGCTGCTACAACAACAACAACAACAACACCAACACCAAAAAAAGAAAAAAAAAAACTTCCAGTGTTTTATTATTTCTTTATCTACTTCGACACTATATTACTACCGACGCTCAATTTTTCTGGGGTGCATATATACAATGTACGTCCAGAAAGTAAGTTCCGTTTGGTAATAAAAGTAAATTGTGTACAGCTACAGAAAAGTTATTTATTGCACAAAATTCAACAACTCTTAAACTACTTTTCCACATAACTGCCGAAATATTGCAGGCATTTGTCATAGCGTGGCACAAGTTTTTGTATACCTTCTTCATAGAAATTTGCCGCCTGTGTCTTCAACCAGTTGGAAACAGTTTCTTTCAGCTCGTCGTCATTGTTAAAGTGTTGACCGCCAAGGAAAGACTTAAGATGTAAGAACAGATGAAAGTCGCTAGGAGCGAGGTCAGGGCTGTACGGAGGATGGTCAAACACGTCCCAGCCAAATCCCTGTAGGAGGTTTTTCGTCACATTTGCAGTGTGTGGTCGTGCGTTGTCGTGAAGAAAAACAACACCTTTTGACAGCAATCCTCGGCGCTTATTCTGAATTGCACGGCGCAATTTCCGAAGTGTCTCGCAATAAGCATCTGCTCTGATTGTTTGACCACGCGGTAAGAAATTAATGAGTAAGATGCCTTTCCAGTCCCAGAACACTGTGCACATCATTTTTCGAGGTGTCAAGATTTGCTTCGGCTTAACCTTTGCTGGGGATGAAGTGTGCCTCCATTCCATTGATTGCCGCTTACTTTCAGGGGTGTCGTAAGAAACCCAAGTTTCATCTCCTGTGACTATCTGTGTCAGAAATTCTTCACCGCTTTCAGCATAACGGGTCAAAAACTGAAGTGCACTACCCATCCGTTTTGTTTTGTGTTGCTCAGTAAGAATCTTTGGTACCCAACGTGAGCAAAGTTTACGAAATTTCAGTTTTTCGGTAACAATTTCATGCATTAGTGATCGTGAAATTTGGGGAAATTCCATAGCGAGAGCACTAATTGTAAACCTTCGGTTTTCATGGATCTTGTCATCAATCGCGTGAACCAGTTCTTCTGTAACCAAAGATGGACGCCCACTTCGTTCTTCATCGTGCGCATCACTACGTCCGTCATTGAACTTTCGGACCCATCTTCTCACCATTGAATCACTCATCGCTTTTGGTCCGTAAACATCGCAAATTTGCCGATAAATTTCACTAGGTTTCACTTTCCTCGCATTCAGAAAACGAATCACAGATCTGATTTCACAAGCGGCGGGATTTTCAATCAACACCGACATTGTAAACAAGCACAACAAAGCGTACGTGACTGACAGCGATCTCCAAATGGCGCGCGTTTCTTCTCCTTGATACAGAGCGTCTACTGCGCATGTGCGGAACTGCGATCGCAGAGCTGCAGCGGAGATAAATTGAAACGGAACTTACTTTCTGGACGTGCCTCGTATTTTTGCAACAGTGTATATTACTACTACATAATTTTAATTAATCTGATAATTGTTTCTCAGTTATCACTTGTGAATATTTGAAATTATTTTAATTCTCGACTTTTATTTGCAATTATTTTAATGCTAAAATCAATTAACATAGTATAAAAAAGTTGCAATTAGCTCTATTTTTTGAAGGAGAGAAAGTATGTATTACCTGCTCAGCAGCTAAATCATCTCGATCATGCATGTGTTGATGTTTTCCCAAATCTGTCGTAATTTCTCCAACTTCTGTGTAAAACTGAACATCATTATTTCTCTTCTTTCCAAACATGATGGCATTCTTTAAAAATATACAAACTTTAGTGCATGCAAATTATGCAAGAAATACCCACATCAAAAGAAAAGCAATGGTAAATGTTATAAATTATTATAAAAGATAAAAAGAACAATAACTATATAAATGCTTTACATGGAGTGCTATTCAGCAAAAATTACTACAAAACAAGAACATTTTTAATATTTCAAACTTTTTAAAAAATTTCTTTGTCATTGGTGTGCTGTTAACTTCTAAATAAAACAACACGACTTCCCTGTACGGAATATTAAATTATACGCATTTTTTCCTGCATTGCATTTAAACTTACTGGATTGAATTAAATCTACTTCGCAGACAGTGCATAAACTACAATATAATAAATGCACTCTTTAAAAAATACTGTATTTGTTTACGATAGCAACACTCTGATACTAGGTTCAATTAACAGCGTTTCATCTCAATCATTTTATAACTCAAAATGTAAAAAAATTATGTACATCATCTGAAGAATTATCTAATCGTTCCCACATGTTCTATTTAAATACTATAATAAATCTGAAACGGTGCATAAAAGAAATAAAAAAAGAGAGAAAAATAGTTTTTCACATACAATCCAATATTTCTCATTCAGTTCTCACTTCAAGACACGGCAAAAATATATAAAAACTCAAAATATCTATATTAAAAATTACGAAGTAAATCTTAAACAGTAATTTCCTCGAATAAATTCCAGAATGAGCTAGGCATGATTTAATTTGCAATAATAAAAGACGGCGTCATGTCTGTTATTGTGAAGCTTAGTTTCTCTAAATTGGCAACAAACTCACTATTCTTCTAAGTTTCAAATGTAAACAAATATGGCTGCTTTCATAACCATACTTAGGCTCGAGCATACAAATATGGCTGATATGTTAAACAAAAATACGGCTTAGCCGCACTTAAACAACAAATAGTGCATGTAGATTTACTAAAGGGATAAACAACTTAATCGGAAGATAAGAACAACATAATTCAATCACTTTTAACTCTTTGAAGGGCGGTTACCTACAGTAACCACCTTTGCTACTGAACCCCTTCCTCACTCGTGCGAGTGGTTTTGAAGAAAAGACTGTTTCTGAAGTTTCCTTGTAGCTCACTAAATGGCAATCAAGAACCATAAGCCAGTAGTTGATGCAGCAATTCGTTTTCAAGAAACTAAGCATCAGCCATCGAAGACAACATCACGACAATGTGCACTCTGCAGCACCTAGAAAAAGCCTGTAAGAACACTGTGGAAATGCAGCACATGCAAAGTTGCATTCAGCTTAAAAAAGAAAAACTGTTTCCATGAGTACCATAGAGACTGATTTGTACGGATGTGTGTTCTGTGCACGGTGGTCACTCACACTAACCAAAAGAATTGGTCATTACTTCCATGCGTCTTGGGCAAACTATGTGTAATTATCGCAAATAATTTCATTGTAACATCCGATATAGTAAATAAAACAAGAGTTTTGCTGAAAAAGTTAATTACCTTTTCAGCCCCTGAAATAGTTGAAGCAAAAAATGTGCAATTTACCAACATATAAGAATAAAAAATCTGAGCTCACCGAGCCCCGTAACAAATTAGGTATATATATATATATACTTTTGGCTCGGCCCGATTGCAACCAAAAAGGGAAGCACACATCTACATGTTATAGCAGTCCTATATACAAAATTGCAATGTTCTGAGGCTACTCGTTTTTGAGTTATGCGAGATACATACATACGAATGTATGCATAGACACCACGAAAAAAATCTATTATGAATCCCATTTTAAATCAGTTTTATAATTTTTTGGGGGAGAAAAAGAGTCCTTTATTCTATCATTACCTACAGATGTCATGCAAAAATATCATTAAATTGCATTTGATAGCTGTTAAAATGGATATTTTCGTTGAAATATGATACCCCAAATTTTCCACGATTAGAATACTTCCTTTATACTTAGTACAAGGAAGTAAAAATTAACAGACAGTAAAATTAACTATGTGTGGTTTTCCAAATTATGCTACACAACTGTTTAAAACTTTTCTGCTCATACTAAACATGTCAAAACAAAACATGAAAATAAGAATACTTAAGTGTAAGAAAGAAATTAGAAAGCTAAGAAATTAGGCCTTCAAAATGCTTCTAAAACATTTTCACCTTCCGACTGCTCAATTTGTATACCAAAATAGCTTTGTCCCCCTCCCCCCATATTTTGAATCTATATATATTGGAGAATTGAAAAATGCATTTTTACTTTCTAGAAAGTATTTTTTACATAGATTTTTATCATGAGAAACTAATGTTATCACCAAAAAACAATTTTTTTAAAATAAATTTCAGTTGAATTACAGTTAATTTCTATTTATTGCATAACATAAAAAAAATAAAATGTATAAAATTTAAGAATATATAAAGTTCTGAGGGAAAAATACCTTAGAAATGCAGTTTGGTATGATAAAGTTCAAAACAGGGTTCAAGGCAAAGTACAACTTCACAGTCTTTGCACAGGATTCGTGTTCCGAAAAATCTATCTCCCTATCAGTATCGCTATCAAACTAAAATCGCTTTCAGAATCTGATAAGTCATCTGGAATATACTAAGTGAAGTTTGAGCGGTAATACCCTGTGCCTTCAAATGACACAATTTAGTGGACAACTAACGACATCTGTTGGCCACAGTGTAAACTAAACGCCTAATACTGTATACAATTTATTTCAATGATAAACGGGGAAAAAACGGGATGTACTCCTCAATAAAGAAAAACACATGCCCACGGAAATCTTGGGATGATCAGCCAGAGAGTTAACAGAAGTACAACTGTTTTTATAACCATTAATTCATTAAGGGTTTCATAATGCTGCTAATTTCAGCGCAAGAAAAACATTAATAAGGGATACCTAGTATTCTTTTTTAACAAGTAATTCAGTAAAATTTAATATCTGAAATTTAGTATACATGCATATATCACAAGAATGAAAGGATAATATTCCTCTATAATTCCAACACACACATAAAGTAATATTAGACACATACAAAAATGTAAAGTGATAATTTGCCTAGAAATGTACTTCTAAATGTGTTTAAAGTATGTACCTGGAAAAAGATAAAACCCTTGACAGTAAGGTGTACAGAAAGCTGGTACTTCGTGTTGATGCTGCTGTCAAGGAAAAACGTCAAACTGTGTTCTGGCACAAAAAGGTAATGTTCTATCAAGATAATGCAAGATCAGACGTGTCTGCATTCACACCATATAACCCGACATTGCTCTTTCAAACTTCTACCTTTTTTTCACACCTGCTACAACTTGCTGATGGTATCTTCCATTCTGCAAAGGATATCCGAAATGAGGTTGATCTGTTTTTGGATTCACAGCTGCCAAGTCTGTGACTGGAGGCTTTGTAAAACTACCAAAACATTGGCAGAAAATCATTGATTTGGGTGGTGATTACTACCTGCACTAAACGTACTGCTTTCATGTTTTTTTTTTCTAACTTTAGTAAGAATGCTTTTTTTTTTTTTGGCAGAAAACTTTCGTTACAACCACATATTACATACAGCAGTATAAAATAATAGTTTCACATTGCCTAATGATATCTGTCTTTTACATTATTCGAGTATA
Organism: Stegodyphus mimosarum; assembly: GCA_000611955.2. Taxonomy (NCBI): domain Eukaryota; kingdom Metazoa; phylum Arthropoda; class Arachnida; order Araneae; family Eresidae; genus Stegodyphus; species Stegodyphus mimosarum. The sequence goes on along the minus strand of KK119069.1, from coordinate 475,035 downwards.
ATATTAAACTAAAGAATGTACTTTAAATTACAAACAGTGTACTGAAAACTTTTTGGAGATTTATTTTAATAGAATAATAATGTCAAATGTTAAGCAATCTATTTCAATCCAATTAAAAATATAACACCTTTCTAAGAAAATTACCAGCTTTTAAAATATATATTCAAAAGAGCAAGTGCTAAGGTACTAGAAAACCAGAGGATAATACATAATTATTTTGAAAATTTGACCTTTAAAATAAAAAATAAACCTACCTTCAGAGTAAAGTGTAGTAAAATTATCATCTCTCCATCACAAGGTTGAAAAAATGCATGCTTGATGTTATTGTATAGTATGTCCACTTTGTCACCACGAACAGAAGTAAATCTGAAACCTAAAAGAGAAATAATTTTAACAATTTCTGTTTCATATAATTCAAGATCTTAATTATGCACACTGACAAGACTTATAAATCTTGTCTTATAATCTTATTTATTATATACAGTGTGGCAACTCGGCACACTGTGCCAGAAACGGTTAACGGAGAATTATCTGAAAATATATTCATACTGTATTACGCTCAATTCTTTCCTTCACTTCAGATACTTATACTAATCAATGAATATCACATTTAACACAGCAATGCATTAACACTTTTCTCACACATAGGTCTTTCAGACAGAATGGTCACTCTATGAATTAAACAGCACGTCTTAACATAAGAGAATAACACATAAATACCTCAACTAAGAACTCAATCTATAAAGAATGCTATTTCTTTAAGTAATGATTCAAAATATTTCCAAAATAGAAAGTATTAAATTCCTTACCTTCATACAAAATTTTTAGCTTAAGAAACAAGATTAACATCTGAGAAAAACATTATCGCTCATTAAGATATTTTTACACAATATATACCAATATAAAATGACTAGAAATACATGAAAGAAAACACATATCTAACAAAATATAATTACGAGATTTCTCACAAAACAGAATAAGCTTTAATCAAATATGTATATACATATACACTTGTGTGTAAAAATTAAGGACGAAGTCGATTAAGTAAGGTGATGTACGGTATCACATGCGCAGATATGAAGGTAGACGTAATGGGGGAGTGTCTGAGTAGTATAAAGCATGTTGTCGGTGTAATATCAGTATTTCTGGCAAAGAGATTGCACGCCGTATAGCAGTTAAAATCACACCGAGTTGCTGCCTCAGCGAGAAATGGTGAATAATCAATCTGTTAGACGACATCTGGATGCTTTTACCCGAGGTCGAATCATTGGGAAGTTGGAGGAAGGTCGCAGTCTGACAAGTGTGGCTGCAGAGTTCGGAATTGCTCACAGCATCGTTTCACAACTTTGGAGACAATTTCAAACTACCGGAACAGCTATCCGGGGGTTTAGTAGTGGTCATCCACGAGGAACAACACCCGCAGATGACCGGTATATTGCCTTACAGGCCAGAAGAAACAGGCGGCAGACAGCGGGAGAAATCGCTAGACACACGACACAGGCGACCCGATATCGCGTTTTACCGTGGCCAGAAGACTGCACGGTGGTGGTCTGTTTGCAGCACGCCCTGTACGGTGTGTACCTCTAACGCCTGCCCATCGCAGAAGGCGTTCTCTGTGGTGCCTGGAATACCGGAATTGGAGAGACAATGAATGGGGATGAGTACTCTGAGAGCAGATTTAGTCTCAGTTGCGATTCTAGACAAATACACATCTGGAAAGAGCGGGGAACACGCAATAACCCCTTCAACATCATCAAAAGGGACTGTTTTGGAGGTCGCGGAGTTCTCGTTCGAGCAGGCATAATGCTTGCTAGCCGGACCGACCTTCATATCGCCCAAGGAGGTTCGTCACCTGGGACTGCTATTGTAACGAGGTTCTTCTTCCTTACATGAGTCTTTTCACAAGGGCTATGGGTCCTCACTTCCTCTTCATGGACGACAACGCTCCACCTCATCTCACCGTTACTGTCGAAGAGCTGTTGGAGAGTGAAGATATTGAACACATGGATTGGTCGGCAAGGTCTCTGGATCTAAATCCCGTCAAGCATGTACGGAACTTACTAGGGAGACCCGTGGCAGCACGTAACTTATCGCCAGTAACGATTCCGAAACTGCGATTGGTGCTACAAGAGAAACGAGCAGCAGTGTCTCAACAGCTCATTAACAACCACATATCCAGCATGCACAAATGATGTGAAACCTGCCTAGCAGTCAGGGGAGATCATATCCCCTATTAAAGACCGGATGTTTCTTGCTGGACACCCATCACAGGGATGTTTCGGCCTTCAGTCGCATTGCGC
>KK119069.1:458112-471759 GCA_000611955.2 Stegodyphus mimosarum | reverse complement strand
TACTAGGGAGACCCGTGGCAGCACGTAACTTATCGCCAGTAACGATTCCGAAACTGCGATTGGTGCTACAAGAGGAACGAGCAGCAGTGTCTCAACAGCTCATTAACAACCACATATCCAGCATGCACAAATGATGTGAAACCTGCCTAGCAGTCAGGGGAGATCATATCTCCTATTAAAGACCGGATGTTTCTTGCTGGACACCCATCACAGGGATGTTTCGGCCTTCAGTTGCATTGCGCTCCATGCTACTTTTTCAATAAAGCTTCTTTTTATCCCTCTGATTTCTGTTTTAGTAATTGTTGCTTACATTACTCATGTCCTTATGTATTGGGGATCTTACGGTATTAAATGTGTTGATTTGGAAAGCTTTTGTACAAAGTTATATTGAAAAAACCGTCTCGTCCTTAATCTTTGCACACCAGTGTATATATATATATATAATGTGGTTAAACAATTTAAAATTTATGCTTACCATTAGTATGTGCTTCAAGAGTACCAGAAATTCTTTTTGAGTAAATATTTGGTCTAATATAGAGATCTTTCAGCTTTGGATTGCCCTTATTTGAGCTCAAAACTAAAGTGTCTTGTTTCACGATGCCTTCTTTCTCTTTCTCTTCAGCCTCTCGTGTTTTATATTTTTTCTGAACTTCTTTAATTAGTCTATGCGCCGTATTTAAATTTGAACATGGAGCAGATATTTCTCCAGGTTCTTTTGAATTTGTGCTCCGGTATGTGCTAAAATTGGAGGCAAAAATCACTTAAGTTACACAATTTAAAACTATTTTTAATTCTGCAATATCCTACCAAGCATAAATTTTTATATTATATACGTAATATAAAAAATTATACAAGCGAAGCATATCAGTAGTAACAATTTTGCTATGGAGAGACAGGATTTTCTTTCTATTCACATCAGGTCAATAATGAAACAGGAAATTTTAATTCTATTAGAAATTTACACTGGAATTTTTCTCAAGAAAAGTTTTAAAATATCAGTTTAAATGTATTACAATGTTTCCTTTGTTTAATATTTGTTAAATCTACATTAAATCATTACATTAATATCATAAATATCACCATTAAATTTCTGTAATATGAAATGGCCAACAACAGAATTGTTTTTACCACTGAAATTAAAAACATCCTGAAATTAAAATATGCTTCAGAGAAAAACAAATAAGGTGCTTATATTCTGCTGTTGACCATTTTTAACTATGATGCCCAATAGTTACTACTTCAAGATAGAAGAGAAACAAGCCAAAGAAAAACAAAATTAGCAAAGCAACAACTTTGTGTTCAGCATAGATTTTAACCAAGACTATCAATTCTATGGGCAATCAGGTATAGGTCCTCTTCATCAGAACCAAAGAAATCTGCAATGAGGGGAACTCCTTTTGGATATGAATACAATTATGGCTTTCCTTTCACTGCAGATTTCTTAGCACCTAATGAAAAGGGATCTGTTACCCATTTGCTTCCAAAATTGATAGTCTAAAATCTACATTAAACACAAAGTTGTTGCTTTAGTAATTTTATATAAGTTACTATTTCTTTGTTTTTGTCTTGGGGAAAAAGAATCAAAATTTGAAGCTTTAGAGAACAGCAAGCAGTGAAATATTTTTTAATTTACAGGACTGGTTATACTGATATGCATAACTCAAAACATTAAATGACTGAAATATGTCAAAATGGCACAGCAGAAAAGTAGGACACCACTTACATATGTATTTATTGAAATTAATTGGTATTGAGTTTATAAAGATGACGACAGTTTTGTTATTACTTTATATTCTTTTAGATTTTTTACCCCTGGAATGACTGAAGCTACAATGAATTTCTTAGTCATCTACTCTCAAATTAATAATGATTAAGTTTAATAATTCATAATATGCCATGCTTTTCACTTTTATCTGTTAATTACCTTATTAAATAAAGAGTGATACGTTATGATATAACTAAACAAAGAGCAATTTGTTCCTTCAGACTTCCACAGGAATCACTAGTGCAATTTTGATGCTATCTTGAACTGTCGCAGTTCCAAGAAAAGTACCAGAATTAGGAATTTTTTTTTTTCATTATTTGAATTTTGATTCTGTAGAGTTGGTAACATTAACATACATTAATTTATGCTTTAAAAACTAATCAGCCTTTTAGAAGGTCAATTGTTAATAGTGAAAATCCTGCAATTGCAACTTTGCATTTTCTGAAATTCTATGTAAAATTTAAAATACAATTTTATGATTCACACAAGTTTTTTAATGCTTTGAAGTTTCCATATAATTTATTTATAAACAAAATAATTTATGTATTAATTAATGCATGCAATACAAATATTCTTAATTTTAAACTGAAATATTACATACTGAAATTATGCACAGGAAAATACAGTTCAAATTTTGTTTCATATATTTCCAACTGCCAATAAATTATAGCCTTATTTCAGAATCATTTAAAAAATTTAACTGAATATTCACTCTTTTTTAATCATACCCGTAAATATACAATACTTATCATACATTTATATTTAAAAAATCACACTTCCATATTAACATATTTATTATATTTTTAATCTTGTACATGCCATTACTTAACTGCAATAGTATTAAATTTTAGAAAAAAAGGGAGACAAATGTTTATTTTCTTTAAAAAGTATGTTTCACACTGTGATCAGGGGGCAAGATAAACCTAATTTATATTTCACAGAGACCAACTAACTGCTCACTATGCTGATTCTGACACTGAGCAACAGAAGTCTCTCTCAATCAATAGGTAAGAATAAGGATTTGAACTGTCCTTATGCTTATTTTTCGGAAGACAGAGACACTTGGACATTTGAAATAAGAAAGAAAGCTTGAAAATTCTAGCTTTCTCTGCAATTGCTGTATTTTTCAAATTATTTAACTTCTACTTTTTCTGTTACTTTTGATTCTCCCAATACAATCCTCTCATCAAATATCATAAATTCATCTTTGATACATTCATTCTTTTGATATGATGATTAGTGTTACAATGAGTCATTTAAATAGGGTTAGAAAATGAACTGGATATTTGAAGGAAAATAACAAAAATGAGATGAATTCCGAGAACACACTGGAAGTTCCTTTACTTTTTCTATTTGATTGTACATTTTAAAAATAAATGTCTTCTTTTTATTTGCTTTAGTTTAAGCATAAATAAAGTAGTTTAAGTAACTCATCATGGCACAATAATTCCATACAGTTCTGAGGTAATTCCAGTATTATACAAGATAATTCACAGAATACATTTTTAAAATGTTAAATGCATAAAAAATTATAGAGCAATTTTTTTTTTACTAACAACTCAAACTTGGCTCAAGAAACTCAAGATTAAAAATTTATATTAAGATAACTTACGCAAATAAATCATGCATAATTTTAAGTTGACCTTCGCATTATAAGGAAAGAAGGAGAGTGCAAACTTACATTTCTTTCAAAAATGTTGCCTCAGGATTAGGGAATAAATTGCCTTCATTACGTCCCAGAGCAGATCCTGGGTGAAAGAAGTTTATACGAAGATAGGTAAAATCACCTTCAATGGACTGGCTGATATTCTACAAATTGAAAACACAAATAATATAATTAGAAGTTTTTTATAGCACTAATAATATATTCTTCAGCAAACAAAATTCAAATTTATCTAGTTTCAATGAAATTAATTATTAAAATATTCCAAGCGTTAGAATATTTTAGCAATTCAGATTTTTTTTTCCCCCTGGTAAAATACTGATAAAAAATGGTACTTATGTATTATCCCTTGACCATGAAACTGTCACCAAGCAACACAAACTATGGATAAGCGTGACAGCACAACACACTCACAAGATCTGCACTTCTGTCCAAAGTCATCCCATATGATTCTCGATATGCTATTTTTTTTTGGTTGTTGTTTTGATGAACAAGGATAAAAATTAACAGTTATTGCTTATTCTTTTCTTCCATTGTGGAAAATAGGAGAGGAAGAAAGGAGATTTAAGTCTGGGACCTGCCTTTTGTTATGCCTCAAAGTTATGGGAGCCTAACATTTAAAAAAAAAAAGTCACACAGTTGAGAAAATTAACATATGTTAGAAAACAGATATCACTGACAAAACAACAAAAAATTGGAATAATTACGTTCATTAAATCCGTATTAATAGTATTCTAGACAAAGCTTCCAGTAAAATGGCAAGATGTTTTAAATGACATTAGCAGATTTTGGTTGCCAGAATAACTGGTGCAGTTTTTAATCAACAGCTTTTCAGTTAATCTAAAAGCATAAATTAATATTTATACAAGTTTCTTTTTATATACTAAATTTGTAATTTATACCTGACACTCATATAAGTAAATAAAAAGGGATGTGAGATTGTATATTTAACAAAGGGGTGTAATTACTTCAGAATTCGGCAAGAACAACAAGCGCAACTTTGGGGGCGGGGGGTCTTTACCAAATTTTCATGGTCACTGTGATAATACACATTTACCAGAAAAATTCATTATTGACTGAGTAACTAAAACATTATACAATGCTTTAAGAAAATAATTTTTAGACATTGTTAAACCAAATTCTTTAAAAAGCAATCAGCAGATAATTTTAAAAATTAATATTCCATTTATACATACCTTTATAGTAGAAATATGAAAAGGAACATTCACTCCAAAAAGTGGCAGAATGACGGTTTCATATTTCTTATCTAATAAAAAGGGGAAAAAATTTCAATATATAAATGTTACAAAAATGCTATTTTATAATTAATCTTAATAATGCATAAAAAAGAAGCAACACAAAAGCTATTAAACCCAAGACTTCTAGAAACATCAGCATCTATCAGGCAACTTTATTTTAAAACATTCCGCCCCCACTTAAAACACAATTAATTGCTTATTGCACCCAACCAACTTAACTTCGACACACCAAACTAAATTATTTCTGTGTACCAGAGTAAATACATTCCAAGAATTTTTTTCAGATTGAGCACAAAAGAAAATATCTACTACAGTTTTGAGTTAATTTAAAACAATAATATATTGAATTTAAGAAATGTCTTTTAAAAAATCTGAAATCAGATTTTATATAATGGCCAATGGAGAGTTTTTATCATTTACACATACATACACATTTCAACAGCATTTAGGCCAATGCCCCTCTGGGCTAAAAATATTTAAAAACAGTATATCTTTAGAATTTCCAATATACAGTGTTGTGCGCTGGAAATAAAAATATTTTATTCCACATAGTATGTAACCACTGCTCACTTTGAAATTGTCGAGTTTCTTAATAAAAAATTCGTTATACTTTAAAAAATATGTAATGCATAACAAAACAAATAGGAGGTTTAAGCTTCTAAACTAATATTCAGGTGGACGACTACATTATTCAAAATTTGATGTGCCATCAAATTTATTAGTTATTATTATATCAATTAGTTATCATTGTTTTTTCACTCTTTTTATTACAATGCAAGAAGCATAATATATCCATGCAGATTCTTCATTACTTAATTTCTTTAAATGTAATAAGGGCAATAATATTTGGTGGCAACTATTTTAAAAGTGATACGGCCGCTTATAGTGATTTGACGCAAAATGTTGTTCTAAGATTAAATAACCCTTCTGGGATAATAATAATAAAAAAAAAGGACTACTTTCTTAATTTTTAGTTGTGCATTAAAGGGTTAAATTAACTATCATTTTTGGCTAAAATTATTCAAATACTTCCTTATTTATTTTTAGTCTAATGTATACATCCTTCACTAATTAATTTAAAAAATTTTTTCTTAGATGTGTATTTTGCTGTCTGAGAAGGACGTTATTTAAAGACACTGATAAATTCCCTTGATGATTTCAGCACTAAGTACATTAAATGTTCTACAAAGTGAAGAAATATAAAAAATAAGCAAATGGCTATATCACATAGTAGTTATTATGCAAGGGAAAAAATGTTAAAATTATATTCCTGATTATTCAGAATGCCCCCAAGAAACACAGTTTTTTATTAATAAATTTCAAAATTGCTCCAAATTAAAAAAAAATCATGCACCTTTCGATTAAGAAGTAAATGTATTTTTTTAAATAAAACTTTTACTATTTATTAAATCTCATTAATTTTAATTTGTGGCATACATATTTCCAACACTAAAAGAGTAAGAAAGTGAATGTGTGATTTTTACTACAGTTTACAAACCTTTTTATAACAATTTCTTTCTCTCTCTCTCTTTTTTTTTAATACCTCCCTTTTTTTATGGAAAAGTGATGCCATACAGAATCTGGCAATGCTCCAGATGAAGGTTTTAAAATGTCTTATGTATCCAAAGGTAAAAATAAAAATGGTAGCACCTGAAATTTCACTTTTTGGCTTATGTTAGCTGAGATGTCTTACAGTCCGGAGGTCATAATAGCATCAATTGTGAAACATAAGAACTATTACAGCACTATTCAATGAAAGACATAATTTAAGACATTACAGTTCACACAGTAGTTGAATGGTTAAGATCATTGAATACTAACAATTTTACCTGGGCTCAAACCTAGACAAACAGGCAGCCTGGGTAACTTTTTCTTTTTTGTGTGTGTGTGTGGTTTTTCTCACGTGCAACATGAATGAATATGTGCAAGTTTCCCTCAGAAAAGTACTCTGGTTTGTTGCTTGGAATCACTTTTCTATTGTGATATCAATATAATAAAAATATGAAATCAGAGATGATTTGAGATAAATCCAAGATTCACTATTTTAGTATGCAGTACACCATACTTCATATTTCTCTGCTCTTTCCTTGTTTTTTTAGCTACATAGTATGTTAACAAAAACACACAAAGATGCTTCTTTAAGCTTATTGTTATATATAGGTATAACTTTTTTGCACTGTATGTTTATGTTTAATTTTTTCTATCACTGGAAAGGTTTTTATTATAAAATTGTCCAAGTTTAACTTTGTCCCCCAACCTAGCATGGAAAGAGGAAATAAACTACTTACCAACAAAAATTTTAAGTTCTTTCAGTTCAGGTTCTTTTGGAAGTTGCCCGACTGACTTATACGATATATTAGACTTGCGGACCCTACAATTAAAAAAATTAAGAATTCTATCTAACTATAATGAAAACAAATATTAAAAAGCTAATGGAAATTAACTATTGCATTCATTTCACTCTAATTTTGAAGAAAAAAAGGCCAATAAACACAAAAACAAAAAGTACTATAAAAGAATTGTATTTTGATATTACATAACAAAACTATTAAATTTCAAATCCATAAATTTGAATCTTTCAATTAACACAATTTCAATTAACTAATTCATTATATAGTTTAATGGATGATTTATTAGTTCTACAGATCTAAAATAATACTCCTTAGGCATTATCATCTCCAAAACACTTTTTGATTTGGAACAATAAAGGAAAAAGAAAAATTTATAGTACAGCATTTTTCTACACTTCATTATTATAACTGCTGAAATATCATATAATAATACATAAAGGCATACCTGCCAACCTCCAAAGATAAAAATTCAGAAGATTTCTCCCCCAAATTCAGAAGAACACGAAGAATTAATATCATACTTGATATTAAAAAAATAACAATTTATACAAATAGAAAAAAGAAAATTGTACTTACATTAGTAAATCTCAATTAAGTAGTAACTAAAAAATTTATTAGGAAACATAAAACAAGAACTTAATGTTACACAAAAAAAATTATGGCAATGAATTTAGAGTGCATTTTTTGGCTTTAGCCAAAAATTCTTCGGAAAATTTCCTGTCATAACAATTACTTTCCTCATAACATTTAGCAATTAAAATGTTTTCTAGAGTTTTTCATGAAATTGAAGAACGAAACATAGTTTTGTTTTTCTTCACAACACTGAACACTCGCTTGCACTCAGCATTACTGTGTGGAATTACGAGAATAGCACATAAAACTCTTGCTAGTCTATCATATTTTGGTGTTCCATCAGCTCTTTTTATTCTGTTTAAGGTACCAACGAGGACATCAAGTCTATCTTCTCCAGAACTGGCAAAGTCTTCAAACTGTGCAGCAGAAAATTGGTTCTGTAGTTCATCTAAAGCATCATTATGGCATTCATTTTCTTTAATTGTTAACAAAAATGGAAATTTATCAATAAAAAAACAAATCTTTTCAAAACATGAATTTTCAATTTGTTTCAATTTTGCCACTTCAGCATTTAAAAGAACTTCATTTTGCAAAGGAAACTTCCTTACAATGTAATCACAGGCTGAGGAAAAGTACTTTCTAATACATTGAAAAAATTCTTTTTTCTCATGATCTTTCAAAGAATTACAAGTTCCCTGGTTTGATTTCCAATTATAAGATCATTGTCATCCTTTTGATTTGCCAAACTATTATAGGCAACACGAATCAACACACTGTTTTTCACAACGGACGGTTTTACAAACTTAGTATAAAGTTCTTTCAAAAGATCATTAAGAATTTGGAGAAGCAGGGGAGATTTTGGCGAAGCTGATTGTAGAAGGGTATTTACACAAAAATCTTAATGGTGTTGACTAGTTTTCCTCATGCAAAGTGGATCGGAGGTCAATCGGCGGTAAGCTAACGTGGTTGCCGCTGACGTCTAGATCGGCGGGTTGGCCGAACTATATATATGTACGCCGGGGAATCGGTGAAATGGGGCGTTATTGAGTGCTGAGTCAGCATTATGATACTTTCCTTTCAATGGTTTTAAAAGCTACAGTATTAGCTTATTTTATTTAAGTTGAAAAAATAAAGCATGGATTTTAATTTAGATTGGTCTTATAGTTTTCTTTGCCAATATCTCCACTGCCATTAGGTTATGGGCCCAGGGCCAACAGCTAGCCAGTTACTCAGTTCAACTCAGCATTGAAGGAATGTAGGTGAAGAGGGCCGTTATTGACGAGAAGAAGCTGACCTGTCTTAGAAGCTTGTTCAAGTTGTTGTGCTCAAACTTAATTGAAGATGTCATTACTACCTGAAGGTTTTGAGCTGTTAAACCACGACAACTGGGATCGATGGAAAGTCGATATGAAAATGCTGCTACTGGATAGAAATTGTTGGAGCTTCATAGAAGACAAAGAAGAAGAATTAGATAAAAGTGCAACAAGGCGGGAAAAGCAGGACTTCACATCGAGAGAGAATCGAGCTTTCACTACATTATATTATGGAATTAAAACTGAGTTCAGGCCGCTGATACAAGAGTGTTCAAGTGGTAAAGAAGCATGGGAAGTTCTACAGAAGCAATTCGAACCCAAAAGAAGCGCAAGGATAATTCAGTTACTGGATGAATTTTTCAGCATTAGATATACACCAGATGAAGAAATAGGGTTATTCATCGCAAGGATAAGAATGACTGCAAAGAAGTTGGCTGAAGCTGGACATAATTTGGCAGATCTTTTTAAAGGATTTCAAGCAATAAGGAGATTACCCCAGGAATATTCCGGCATTGTACAGTTGATTTATAGGTGGAAGGACGAAGATTTTACGTTGGAGAAAATTGCTGAAGAACTGGTAAGGGAAGAAAGTCGACTTCGCCAGGTAAATGCTGATTTAGAAGACAGCAAGGTAAGCATATTTATTAGTTCAAATGCAGGGAAAAATGGAGTTGAAAGTAAATTTAAATCTAAGAAAAAATTAGGGAATACGAGAATAGCACCTTGTTTCAGATGTCAGAAATTTGGACACGTAATTGCTCAGTGTAAAGAAAATGCAAGTAAAAATCAGAAGTTTAAAATAGACGATAAAAATGGACAGTTTAAAGATAAAGAATTAATGTTAGTAGAAAATTATGTAACAACTACTGATAAAGGAAGTAACGCAGATAAATTTAATTAGGTCGTAGATACTGCAGCTACAACTCATTTCTGTAATAATAGAAATTTAATGATAAATTTTGAAGAAATAAACGATATACGTATGTCTTTAGCTGTAGGAAATTGTGAAAGTAAAGTACTAGGAAAGGGTACCGTTAAATTTGCAGTAAAAGTAGGCAATCGAATTAATTGGATTGAGTTAGACAACGTGCTATATAATCCAAATCTAAGGAGAAATTTATTATCAGGAGCAAGGTTAGAAAAGGCAGGTGCTCATTTTATGTCTTCAAACGGGAAGATGTGGATATACTTCAATAATTGGGATAAATTATGCTATGCTAAATGATATGACAGACTTTATCACGTAAAACCATTTAGATATGCAACAGATAAAAAGGAAGCTGGTTACGGTACAGAAATTGGAAAGTTGAATAAAGTAGACGATGCGACGCTATGGCATCGAAGATTTTGCCATGTAAATTTTGATTATATTCAGAATACTAGTAAGAATCAAAGCGTGAAAGGGTTACCAGAATTCGAAAAACCATTGGAGAAGTGTGAACCGTGTATTATTGCTAAATCTAGTAGAATAACTTTTAAAACTCTTCCGAAGAGATCGGATGAACCATTGCAGTTGGTTTATTTAGATGTTTGTGGCCCACTGCCAGTTCCATCTAAGGGTGGGAGTAAATATTTCCTCGCTATTGTAGATGACTACAGTAGATTAGTAACAGTGTATTGTATGAAAAATAAAAATGAATCGTTCTACAACTTTAAAAATTATTATAGGCAAATGGAAAGACTGACGAATAGAAAATTAATTAGTATATGCACCGATAACGGTGGGGAATTCTGTAACAAGCAATTCGAAAGGTACTTAGCCGAAAATGGAATTAGTGTTGAACGCACAAATGCGTACACCCCAGAAGTGAACGGCGTGTGTGAGCGTTTTAACCGAACGGCATTAGACGCAGTTAAAGCTATGTTTAATGATAGTAAAATGGGAAAAGAATGGTGGGCAGAAGCTCTCGGCTGTTTCGTACACACGTGGAACAGAGTATGTCATAAAAGCAACCGAACCCCTTATGAAATGTTCCTCAATAGAAAACCCAGTGTTGTTTATTTTTAAAGTATTTGGTTATAAAGCATATGTTGGCGTGCCAAAACAGATTAGAAATAAATTACAAATGAGATGCAGAGAAAGAATCATGGTAGGCTATGCGAAGGAAACTAGGGGTTATAGGATATGGTTACTAGAAGAATGCAGATTAATAGAAACCTGTAATGTGAAGTTTGATGAAAAGGTGAATGCAGTAGATGACATGCTGCACCAGAAATCAAAAACTAAGTTTAAAAGACTAGAGGAATCTGAGCTATTAGCAGAATCAGATGAAGAACAGGAAACTTCTAGAAAAGAATTAAAGTCGTCAGAAGACAAATCTATCCCGAAAGAAGTATCAGACTTAAACTGGCAAAGAAAAGCCGTTAAAAGACCAGACGGAACACGTACAGACATATATTATTATGTAGAAGGAACAGACACTCGTTTTAGATCCCATAATGATATTGAAAAGTATTGTGAGGCAAGAAATATTAAATTTGAAATAGATAAGTTTGACTTTAGTGGCAAAAACGAATACTCCGGGGAAGTTAATTTTGAAGAACAGGAGACTAGTTCCGTATCTGAAGAAGCAAATTCTGTAGAAATTGTTATCCCACAAAACTTTTAAGAATCACGAAAATCAGTAAATGCCGAAGAATGGAGTAAGGCAATGAAAGAAGAAATTGAAACAATGAAGAAAAGAAATGTTTGGGAATTAGTCGAAAAGACAGAAAATAAAACTATGCTAGGAACCAAATGGGTATATACACTAAAAAGAAATGAAAAGAATGAAGTAGTCAGATATAAAGCACGTTTAATAACACAGGGATTCAGGCAGAAAAGAGGTGATTTTGATGACGTTTACAGTCCTGTAGTAAATTTTTCATCATAAGAATATTTTTCACTATACTGGTATGTTTGTATGGATGGATTAATTGTCAGTTAGATGTAAAGAACGCATATTTATACGCAAACCTAAATGAGAAAATATATATGACCCAACCGGAGGGATTAATTAAAGAGGAAAATAAAGTATGTTTATTACACAAGGCCATTTATGGTGTACATCAGAGCAGTCGTGAATGGTTTTGTGAATTTGAAAGAACTTTAGAAAATCTACATTTTAAGAAAATACAATGGTGTAATTGTGTTTATAAGGGTTCTAATGTAATTCTATTGTTATATGTAGATGATATTATGATTTTTAGTAAAGATCAACATAGTATAGATAAAATAATTTCACAGTTGAGTAAGTTTTTTTATCTGAAAGTATTAGGCAAAACTAAAACGTTACTTGGAATTGAATTCTTAGAAAACGAAAATGGGGTTTTTATACATCAGCAAAATTATATCGAAGAAATATTTGAAAAATTTTAACATTTCCAGATACCAGTAACTTCAGTTCCCATAGCTAAAGGCACTATTCTTACAAAATTAGATTGTCCATCCACAAGTGCAGAAATGCGTAAATTACCTTTTAGAAATCTGTTGGGATGTTTAGTTTTTGTAGCTAACAGGACAAGGCCTGATATTACATATGCAGTAAATATCTTATCACAATTTCAGGAGAATCCTGGAATTAGGCATTGGGAAGCATTGTTGAAATTGCTTGGTTATCTCAATAGTACTAAGTTATATAAATTAAACTTATCGAGGTTTAAACATCTAAATTTGTATTGTTATTCAGACGCTGATTATGCAAGTAATAGGGATGACCGCGTGTCCATGGGAGGATTTATATTATATTTAGATGAAGTACCAGTAATCTGGAAAACTGTTAAACAAAAATGTGTAAGCTTATCAACTATGGAAGCGGAATATATCGCCTTATCGGAGGCAGCGAAGGAATTAATGTGGACGAAAAATGTCTTACAAGATGAAATTTTAAAGTTTAATTTAAAAGAATGTAAACTATTTTGCGATAACAAGTCTGCCATTGATTTTTCTAGATCGCCAATAGAAAATCGTCAGACTAAACATATAGACATAAAATATCACTTTATTAGAAGAGTAGTAAATGACGGATTGTTTGACCTTGAATTTATCCCCAGTAAATTAAATATTGCAGACTTATTTACAAAAGCGACAATTTGTCTTTGCATGAGGAAAAAAGGGCCGTTTGTTGACTAGTTTTCCTCATGCAAATTAGATCGGAGGTCAATTGGTGGTAAGCTAACGTGGTTGCCGCTGATTGGCCGATGACATCTAGATCGGCGGGTTGGCCGAACTATATATATGTACGCCGGGGAATAGAAGACTGTTTCTTCTTCCCTTCAACTTCTTTAACAAAGTTGACCTTTGAGGAGTCTTCTAAACATTTTCTTTTTAAAGGGTTTGATTCTGTGTGTTGGCTTTTCCCTTTTAAAGCATTTGAATTAGAAGCAAAGTTGGTTTTCGGAATCTTATAGGCCGACAAATTTGATGGGATCTGTGGTTTCGTTTTGGTCTCTTCGTGGAAATATTTTAGCAATGCATCCCACTATTCAATAAACCTTCCTAGCGCTCTGCCTAAGGATAACCATCTCGTGCATACATGTTTCAGAATTTTTCTCGTTTCACCAGAGCATTCTTGAAAATTCTTTAGGTTTTCTTTCCTTTTTACACTTTTTTCCAGATAGAAAAACACATCAATCAGAAGCTGGTCAATATTTAATGGTAAAGCAGCTGCAGCTTTTTCTGCTACCAAATTAATTAAGTGGCATGGGCATCCAATAACAATTAATTCATTTTGTTCTTTTTTGA
>KK119069.1:432444-457418 GCA_000611955.2 Stegodyphus mimosarum | reverse complement strand
AGAATGCGACAATCCACGCTCGTTGAGTAATTCCCTTGCTGCTGAAGCGAACGCGAAAAAAATAATCTGGCGCCCACAAAGAAACGAGTGGTAGAAACAAGTTCAGCGCATTGGATTAGCTGGTTAAGCGGCGAGTTGGGAGAAACCGCAGGTTACTGGATTCGATGTAGTCGGTAAAACACGATGCAATTGGCGAAAAATTCTAACATTTCGACAAAAATCACTAAAAACACTTGAAAAAGGAAAAAAATCGTAGAAAATGGATTACGATCGCAAAATCGTAAAGACAAATGCATTTTCGTAAAAATTGGCAGGTATGCATAAAGTAAGAAAAGGTGCTTTATGATTATCCCTCCCCAAGTGAATTCATGAATCGAAATGCTGTATCAGTAAAAAAGGCAACTTATGACATAGGCAAAATGTATCTTTGGCAAATCAAAGTATGTGCGAGCATGCTGAATTTTCATTTTCAAATGTAATGGGACTGTGCAGCTTGCCAGCTGATAAAATAAAAGCAGTGCATTTTCCCAGAAATATGGCATTTCGTCCAACAGTAGAGAGTACAAAAATTCACATTCCATGAAGCTGTACTATGTAAACAAACAAAATTTGTGAGCCATAATCAAATTCGTACAGTCCGCTGATCTTTTCTTTAGGTGAACACAAGATAGCTGCGTATCTGGGACAATTCTGACATGTTTTTAAGCAAAAACAGACCAGCAGATGGGAAAAACTACAGCTGCCCCAAAAGTGTTTCAGAAAAGTAAATATTTTTTTACAGATGTTTCTTGCTTTTTAAATTTTATTGATCCATCGCTCTTTTATGGAATTTTTACTGCACTGCCATTTTCAAAATTGCTGTTGCCTTAATTTAATATGAAAAATTAGTCGCCAACTAGTTTGTGACTTTTTGGAAAGTGGAATTAGAAATTAATATTGATTATAATTATGTATATGTACAGTTAGACCTCATTACAGTCTCATACTTCTGAAGTCTTAGCCAAATATACACAATTTCAGTGTTTATTATACAGTATCAGATCTATAATATCAGAGTTGCACAAAGGCTGTGCTATTCTATGTCCAATTCCAAGCCCTTCCAAATGTCTACATGTCTCTAGCCACATTAAAAAAATTTCAATAATTTCCATAAACTTTATTTACTAGTAAAATCATTGTTACTGCTATTCTTTCTGAACTAGTTCTTTTAGTTTGTAATCCCACTCAGCCTTTGTTCGAAGAAGTGGGCCAATGAAAGGAAGCATACTTTACACTTTGAAGAAAGTATACTTTACACTTTGGACTTTTCTAACCTATGCCAAGTGATATATAAATATGGACATCAGATTCCAGTTTTCACTATATTCTGCTAAGACATTCTCACCAAAGAGGAGGCAGGGAACAGTAGAAAAAAGGAGCACTTTGAAGGTTTGTCTCTCCCTCCCCTAAAAATTATTTTTGCCTGAAAACAGCTTTCAGAAGGGTTCACAATACTTTTTAAAATTTCATCTGCAGAAACTTTTGCTAGTGCTTGTAATAAGGGGGGGGACAGTGCTTGTCATTATTTGAGAAGGCAGTAAAGTACACGTGATATAAATAAAGCAAGCTAAATGCCCTTCCACCTTATTATCAAGTATTTATCAGTTTGTCAGGTGTGTTCAAAAGAAACCAAAATTTTGAAATAGCGTGCCAACGGGCAGAAGGAAAGCACTGTAGCTACTGAATGCACATAGCGGTAGCATACTTGCCAACCTCCGACGCTCAAAAATCGGGAGATTTATTTTCAACGACCAAAAGATTTTTAAATGACAAAAGTATATTTTTTAATAATGAATTAACTTCAAATTGTCACTAATTACTACCTGAAAGTTCAGTTACTAATTCTTAAATGCAAACAGTACATTCTGTATTAATTAACTTTTTGGTCTTTTGTTTACGTAGAAAGAATTAAGTTTTCGTTTTCATCAATACAACTCATGTTGTCCTTGTTTTTGTGTACGAATATGTTTGAGAACACTGGCCCTTCCACCGTGCAAAATCGAAAAATCGCAATGACCAGCGATACACATCGCAAATTCATCACATTTCCTTGAGGAAATATTAGAAGGAAAGTCATCTGTGTATGATTTTTGAAAAGCACCTGAGTATTTTATTTTTTTCGCAGACATAACTAATACGAAATACTGTCATTTCTTAAAACATTTCTCAAAAGCACGTACGTTCACACAGGTTAGCAACAAGATGAACGAAATAACAACCTCGATCTTTGTGCTCATTGGCTATTATGTGCCACATGACACTGGATGCTCATTGAAGAAATGGAACATTACGTTTTCGGACACGTGCTCTCACTCACAAAGCAGAAGTGCGCCATAATTTTTCACTGGTGAAATTACTTTGGTTTTTCTATGCAGTCTAGAGAAAAACAAGGAGCTTTCAGGCACCCCTAATCACTTTTTCGGGGATGCAAATAATGAAGTATTAAGCCAAACTACATAAAAATCGTGAGAAATTTTAAGAATAAGAGAAAGTCGGGAGAAATATATTGTAAATCGGATTGGCAGGAGAACAGCCTAAATCGGGAGAGTTGGCAACTCCGCGGTAGGTTTAAATAATAAACTGAACATCTGTCGTATTTCGCTCTGATCATTAGTTGGTGAGCTACAGAGCACATGCACAAGCCGTTCATCACATTAGCGCCAAAGTAACATTGAAAGAGCTTGAAGAACAACGTGTGTGAATGAAATTTGCTACAAACTTAACAAAACTTTCACACAGACATTTCAGTTGCTTAGCCAAGCATACAGGGATTCACACAGAGTGTTATGAGTGGTTTAAGCATTTCGAACATGGCAGAATGTTGGTCGGTGACAATCCCAGCCCAGATGACCTTCCACATCAACAGATGATGATCATGTTGACAGAGTTGGTACTGTGATTCATGGAAACCCATCATTTAACTGTTCAAGAAGTTGCTGGTTCATGCCATCAAATTTTGAGTGATAAACTTGAGTGGGTTGTGTCAGTGCAAAATTTGCAGCATTCGCTGACTGACAATCAGAAACAGGCTTGTTTTGAAATCAGCCAGGAAATGCTTGCCACTGCCAATGGAAACTTTTTAAAGAACATCATAAAAGGTGAAGAGGCATGGATTTATGGCTATGATACTGTAACAAAGATGTAGTGGATGGGCAAAGGGTCTCCTCATACAAAACAATCATGCATCAGTCAAAGTACAAGGTGATGTTGGTTGCGTTTTTGACTGCAAAGGCATTGTCCATCAGGAATTTATAATACGGTCATATAGTAAACAAGGAAGTGTACCAGAGAATTCTAGTGGGTTTGAGGGATACTGTGCACAGGAAGAGGCCTGAAATGTGGAAAAACTAGATTTGGATGTTACATCACAGCAAGGTGCTGACTTACATGTCACTCTTTGTCCCCAGGTATCCAGCAAATCACCACACTCCAGTTGTGCCTAATTCACCATATTCTCCAAACCTAAGGCCAGCAGACCCTTTTCTATTTCCCAAACTGAAAAACACATTGAAAGGATATTAATTCCAAACTATACGGGAAATTTAGGACCATGTGACAAGAGACCTGCATGCTTTTTCCAGAAAATGTGTTCCAGGAGGCTTTCCGAAAATGGTAGAAAGATGGAAACAATGCATTGCCAGTAAAGAGGATTCTGAGAGGAACAGTGCTTAAAATGTGGTGCAATAAGATATAAAGATGTTATAGCAAGAGCTTGGCTTCTTTTTTAATACACCTTGTATAAGTATATATTATAGAGAGAAATAAACTGCAAAATGCTAACCTATTACATAAACAGGATTTCACCTTCAGCAATAATTGCATTAAAACATTTTATTCAAGGCATATTTCATTATTTTAAAAATATTTGGAGAAAATGTCAAATGTTAACAGGGCCATTCCACAACCATGAAAAAGATTTACTTCGGAAAATGTTTGTAGATGATTGAAATTTGTTCTAGTGGGAAAGGGGAAAAAAATTTTTTTTTCTCCCTAAAATTAAGTGACAAGAGCCATGGAAAGATAGATGCCGAAGTTCACCCTACTGATGATCAGAAAATCCAAGAAGTTACACTGCTTTAATAATCCCAAACTATCTGCACATATACTAATCAAAAAGTTAGAAAGGCATATTAAAAAAAAAAAAAAGAAGAAGAAAAAGAAGAAGAAACACGTGTTTTGATAAGGATTTTCAAGCATTAACAACATGAGAGAATTTCAGCATTTATTAGATAACTATATAGATCACTACTCCATAAAATTTAATTTACATTCTTGTTGACAAATGTCATGAGCATTTTTCACAACCTATGGAGAAAGAGACAATTCCAAATAAGAAAGTTAATTTTCAAGAATTGAATTTTAAGTACATGTAATATTTCATACAGGCAAAAACTGAAATATAACATTCAACCAGTGCATTTTTAGATATGCTGTATTGTTAACAAAATGGTTATTGTTTCAAATGGAGAAAAGCTAACAATATTTCTTAATCTGAATTGATTAAATCTGCAGAAATAAAATGTGGTATTCCAGATTAATTACATGATGTGAATAATTCTGCTTTGATTGTCTATCATGTAATTTTGGCTTTAAAAAAAAAAGCTACTACAATTAATGCTGATAAAGGTTTAAAATACTGATCTAAAAAACAAAGGTGGGGTGTAAGGCTCTACTCTGAAATCAAGGGCACTTGTTTAATCTTTTAAAGCACTTTACCATTTCCCATGAGACAGACTCGTCAGCTTGAAAAGTGCTGTTAATAGAATAAGTTTGACTGTGACTACTGTGAATCCTATATCCTAACACATATATATTACGCACACGCATAATTTGTAGAATTATTTGGTTATTAAAGATGGTCATTGATCTTTTTATTTTATTTGGATTATTAAAATTGTTCATAGCTACATATATACTTTTTAAATTGACGATTCTGTCTGGGGAGAAACAGTGGATTGATTAAGAAAACTTATCAATTTCAATATCTAATCAAAACCAGTTCTTTTCCCTTCAAATGCTATTATGTTGCTAAAATGAAATTTTCCAATTCAAACTGAAATACACTCAATATAACAAGACCGGAATAAAAGAAATGAAAGCAGTGATATAGGAATAGAGTTTAGAAGTCTCTGAACCCCGAAAACTAAAGCTAAATTATCAATCAACAGAAAAGCAATATGAAGAAAGATAATTTTGGTAATAACAGCTATGCTTTATTTTTGGGTTTTTCCTATGAGAATTTTTGATAGATTTGCAAGTTTGAATGAACAATCAATTTGATAATCAAAGTATTACTGCACATGAAATTAAAAATAATATATGGCATTATATACAAAGACTGTTGAACACCTGAGATCTTGTTCACAGTGAATTGGATGGCTATAGGAGTTTTTGTTTTACGCTTCCTTTAAAAGATCCTCCCTGCATAATGGAGTTTCTCTCAATTACATAACACTAATGTACTTTGTTATAATTGATTAACTACTGAATGATTAATCACAGATGTAAAGTACATCCAACGCTTCATACGATTAATGATTACAAACTTCATTACTCTTATATCAAATAATTTTCAAATACTTTTACAATATAAAAATTAAATTTTACTTTTCTTCTTTCTGAATGCCAGTTGACTCAGCCAGTCTTGCTCTAGCTTCTTTATTTAACTGCTCAGCTAATTCCTTTTGATGTTGTTTTCGTTTTTCTTCAGCGGACTGCTCAGTCTGCAAATATTTTTCAACAAAACTATAACAAATTCCTAGTCAACAAAGTTGCCTTAAAAAGCATGCTTACAGTATAATTTTATCTAACATAAAATGCTTACATCACATTTAATATCTAAAAATTAACACTGTGTGACAATGAAATTCAAAACCGCCTCAATTGCTGAATTTCTATTGTAGATTTCTTTTAATAGAACTGAGAAAGAATTCAAAAACCTTTTACCTTAATAAATAGCTAAAACACTCTTACAGGTAATTGTTTAAAGAATTATTATATATACCTTGTAGACATAAAATTTTACTATTTTTTAATACGAAACAAAAAGCAGATAATCATTGAAAAGTATGATGTAATAAAATTTGGCAACAATTAAAAACTCAAATCTTAGAAGGATTAAAATAACACTTTTCACTTTTAGACTAAAAACTATATATTCTCATCACAATTCCTCAATATTTTCAAATAATTTAGGATATTACAAATATACAACTACGAGCTATTGAAAGATACAATTTAAATCACCATGGACCTTTTGGCTTATGGTATGTAATGCTGTTAGTAAACATTTAAATATTTTCTTCATACTAATTTATAAATTTTATCATCAATAAAATATTTTAAGAAACTTGGTTGAAGAACTTAGGAGAACCATTTATTACATTTAAACAGGCACCCCCACACAGCTGACTTATAACAGCAGATAGGGTTTAACCTTTCTAGGCAAACTGCATTCCCTTAAATTTTAAATAATTCATAATTATAATCATTATTACGAATTCTCTAACACACTTTATATTTTACCTATAGGGCTTTAAGTCACATTTCTGGAAAAACTGATCGTAACAGAACATGAGATGTATTACACTTTTAAAAACTAATATATGGAATAGCTGCAGAAAATATACTACAGTTCTACGATGAGAACAAACATTAACAAAGAATTAAACTGCAGAACATAGATGATGAATATGTTCATACAAATGCATACCCTTAACTTTGAATCTAAAATTGCAGTTCTTCTTCCTCTAACTAAAGTCTCTTCCTGTACAGCAGGTTCAACTTCCTCCTCCTCTTCTTCCTCATCATCATCCTACAAATAATTTAGTGTCATTTTAAAATGATCAGGTAATGAAATTGAATGATTGCATTAAATATGTCATGGCCCATTTTTATATATTACACAATCAAGAACGAATTACTCTAATCCTTTTCTCGTAAATAATATACATTCTGAAAATGATAAGGAGAAACACGTAAAGATACTTGCCAACCTATGACACTAAAAAATTTAGGAGATTTTTTTAAATCATGAGAATTTGTTCAACTACAAAGAGATTTTTTTAAATAATAAAAATACATAGAAAGAAAATACATTTTTAAGGAATTAACTTTAAATGGGTATTATTTAATATTTAGAAGTTCAGTTACTACTTCTTAAATCCAAATAATGCAACAATACTTACATGTAAAAAAAAAAAAGTTTTATTACTTGTAACTTTTAACAAAAAATACTCTAAACAGTTTTCCCCTAATTAAAAGCAGCAGCAGAAGAAGAAACAACAATTGGACACAGCTTTGTATTGGTATTATTGTTTCTAGCCATAGAGAGACAGAATGGAACAGTTTCAATATAATCCATGACCGAAGATTTACTTTTCACACATTTCTTTAACCCATTTCTTCTACAACTGCAGCCGCTTTTGTCCTTGCACTTGAGTATTTCTTAGTCATTTTACTGCTGGGAAACATTTTTCTAAAAAAGCTGCAGCATGATCCGATGCAGTAAAAACGAAGAAAACAAGCATTCCGCATTGATAACTTTTTGGTCCTTCGTTTCCACAGAAAAATTACTTTTTCAGTCCGACTCACATTGTCCTTCAGCTCTTCCACCATGCAAAACTGAAAAATCGCAACGACAAATGGTACACACTGCAAATGTATTACATTTCCTTGATGGAATAACAACAGAAAAGTCATCCGTGTGTGATTTTTGAAAAGTACATGAGTATTTTACATTTTTCATGCACATCTCAGTTCGATCTTGCTTTGCGCTCACTGGTTATAATATGCCAAATAACCCATAGCTGCACTTGATTCTCACAGGAGAACTGGAACCTGGACACATGTTTCAGATTCTCATACACAAAGCAGAAACGAGCCATATCCTCTGCGATGAAACGGCTTTGTTTTTTTTATATGCATCTAGAGAAAAAGAGGCACTTTCAGAGGCCAAAAATCACTTTTCAGGGAGCCAAATAATAAAGTATTAAGCCAAGCAACATAAAAATAGCGATAAATTATAAAAATAAGGGAAAGTAGGGAGAAATATGTTAAAAACTGGGTTGGCGGATGTTATGGGCAGAAATCAGTACAGTTCGCAACTCTGTAAATACATATATACACACATCTACATCATGTCGTAAAAGTCTTAATGTAGCCTTTATTTTTGCAATCACTGGTTGACCTATACCTTCAGTTAAAAAAGTGTTTTGAATAAGGTAATTTCATTTTTTTTGACATTTTTAAATATCAACTTTGTAGAAAATATTAGATCCAATTTTTATATAGCCAACTGATTTCTATAGTTATATTTTTTAAAAGTTCATTAGTATATAGTTTCTATAATTACATTTTAAAGTCATTTAAAAATAAAAAACTGATTCTTATATGCCAGGAATTAACTATTTCAATTTTAAATTTTTGGGGGGGGGGTAATTCAGACATTATGCACAAACTAAAAAGAGAAACATTTAAAATTGCATGTACCTACAACTGAAATAACAGTTTCAAAACAGCTTTTATAGCTAGCAGATTGAATGGTGTTGATAGAAGGCTATCATTTTATGTTTTGTTCAATATAAATTCTTTCAAAACAGATAGCTTATTCACAAAATCTTAAGATTTTGACACGTAACACACTTCAGTTATGGCAAACTATTTGCATAAATTTAAAATGAAAAATATTTCTCATGCAATGAACTGTTTGTATGACTATTAGATTATGATTCCAAAGCAATAAAACTACAAATGAATATTAATTTATCTTTAAAATTTTTAAACTTCTATATTATTTGTGTTAAAATGCTTATAGCATCAAATACGATACATTACACATTAAAGAACCATTAGTAACCACAAAGGAGTATCACTGAATGGAATCAAATGGGAAAACTAAATCAACCTCAAACTATCCTAATTTTTTTTAACCAACCTCTCACAAACAGAGGAAAAAATTATCTGGTTTTTTGATACTGAAACATTTACACAAAACCTAAAGAAATAATTAAATACCTTGGTCAATTTTGGAGTGGATAGATGGATGGTCTCGATTAGGAATTTGAAATTCTAAATGAGCATCTTAAAAAACACGCAGTTAAAGATTAGTAATTTGGCAAATTCCACGAATTTGACAACCATGCAAAACATTTTATTTCAAGAATTATGGACTAAATTAAAAATTAAGTAGATCCATATAGTTTGAAATAGAAAGGGAGAAATCTCTACATATAATAAAACAAAGAGTCTGTGTGTGTGTGTGTCTTTCGTTCGTGTTGCGAGTAAGCTAATAGACCCAGGGCCACGAAATTTGGTACATAGGTGTATCTACACAAAAGCCAGTGCACCTCGAAGCGATTTTTTCGAAATTCGAATTAGAATATTTTTTATTTTATGTTTTGTGACCAAATCGCGTCATTTTGAGACATAATGGGCTACAGGAAAGCGAGATTTCACTCTATACATTTCATTTTTACATCGTCGTGAAGCGTAGACACTTAGCTATTTTACGAACTTAAAATAAATTTCGTATTTCAATAAATCGATTAAATACGAATTTATTTAGGAAGGTGAGCTTAACACCTTTTCAGCGGAATTTTTTTTAAAAAAACTTATTTTAAAAAATGTGCTGTTTATTTTCCTTTGATTTTTGGACACGTTGAACTTTAATCCTTTCGACTCCTTTTAAAAAAAGAATTTTGGAAAAATAATAATATTTTGTATTTTTTTAAAATTTTTTAAATGAAGCTTCCGAATACACTTCTCACATCTCAGATATTTTAAAATGTAGTTTTGGCAACAATTTTCCTTTCTTATTGTTGTTGATAGATTTTTGATGAAATTGCATCATTTTGAATAGTTTCATTCTTTTAAAAATTTCGGTTTGGCAACAATTTTTCATCGTATTTCTTATGTTACTGTTTTTAAAAGACTGAAAAGTTTAAGAAATTAAAAAGTTGTTTCTTTTTGCAACGGTAAATTGTTTAATTACTTTATTAGGATAATTAACATTTGTATCAAGGGATATTGCTTATTTCATTGTAATATTATGTTTTAATTATATATAATTTTAATTATAAAAAAGTTTTGCATGATATTTTTTAATCTGTTTAAGTTCTTAATCTGTTTATACCATTTGAGTTCTTAAGATTTTGCAAAGGGAAGTTGGTTAATTTATTTATTAGGATAAGTAATATTTGTATTAAGGGATACTGCATATTTCATTGTCATTTTTTATATATATAATACATTTTTATTGATTTCTTTTTTTGATAAAGTTGTTCTGCAGAGTAAAATTCTGCTCAAAATGTTTTTTTTTTTAGTTTCTTTCATGTTATTTTTTGCTTATTTCACTGTTTGTAAGATATTGAAAAGGTTTGCATGATTTTTTTGCATGAGCCAGTGCACCTCAGAGCGAGTTTTTCGAAATTTGAATTAGATTTTTTTTTTTTTTAAATTTTATGTTTTCTGACGAAATTGCGTCATTTTAAGACATAATGGGCTATAGCAAAGCGAGATTTCACTCTATTGAACAGTTTAAGAAATTGAAAGATTGTTTCTTTTTGCAAAGGTAAATTGTTTAATTAATTTACAGATCTATATTTAAAAGGACGAGTCTTTCTGTGTGTGTAGGTTTCTTTCGTTCGTACTGCAGGTAAGCTAATAGACCCAGGCCTATGAAATCTGGTACACAGGATGCATCTAGACAAGAGCCAGTGCACATCGATTTTTAAAAATTCAAATGAGTTTTTTTTTTTTATGAAATAGTATCAAATTGATGATTTTCCCTCATTATATGAACAACAATGGCACGCAGCCATTGTTGCTGATATCAGCACTATTGCCACCCGGAAAAATGAGGGCGATAATTCTGTGCAGTTTTTAAATTTAATATTTCTCTTGGATACTGGACGTTTGTCTAGAGAAGGCAGCATAAAGTTGGTTAATTTATTTATTAGGATAATTAATATTTGTATTAAGGGATATTGCTTATTTCATTGTATGCTTTTTACATGTAATGCATTTTTAACTGAATTTTTTTTTCCGTTGTTGTTTGTTTCTTTTTCGATAAAATTGTTCTGCAGAGTAAAATTCTGTGCAGTTTTCAAATTTAATGTTTGGTGTTCCCTTTAGGTATTTTTCCGGTACACTTAAAAGCCAGACGAAGGCTGACCGCGCAGCGGCTAGTATGGAAATAAATATAGAAGTTACATAAATTTTTCATTCAATTAATATATAGAATAATTTTAAGATAAAATAACCTACTTTTAAAACAATAGCAATGTTCTTCAACTTCTTTTTACTCGTAGTTAGAATTGTACATGGTTGGCCCTAAAACATTTAACATATTAGAGATTTTATAAGTAATGTTAATTATAAAATAACAAAAATGCAATAAACATAATTAAATGAACAAACCTCATTCACCAATACTGTATCACCAATAAATAGCGCATATATTTCTGGAGTTTTGTCATCTGTTTTATTCTTTTCAAGACCAGAAAATCCAATATTTATACTGAAAACCATACCTAAAAAATACAACCAAAAGGTTATCTTCCACTTCATTATTAAATAGAGCAGAAAACTAGATTAAGGGATATATTTTCTATTTACAAAAATTTTGATACAAAATATAAAAATTATTAAAAATTTAGAAGAAAATTGCTATATGTCTACAGAAGTACAGATGCAGAATTAAAAATATATGTTTTATGAACCGACTTTTTCTTTATATTACAATCAGTACAGAAAATAATAAAAAATTCCAGATAACTTGATTGAACTTAGTTTTCACATGCAAAATCCATATTTATTAAAATGCAACTGAACGAATTTAAATTTCTGTTAATTACATTTAACTCTTTCGCATCAGTAGTCCAAAATCTATTTCACTCAAACATCTGAAATATATATGCATTTTTGTTGCAATGGATTTCCTTCTCCAAAGACAAGTAGAATGGTACAGCGCTAACAATAACTTTCGTAAGTAAAGTGAAGACTTCTTTTTTGGATGCTTTCAGAACTGTGCGCAGTTTCTCCTTGGGACAGGACTGCATCAATAGTTATACACTGACAGTAAACAAAGGAAAATGAAGGTGCTTTAAAATGACTACTTTAGTCACTTCAAAAGAATGACTGACAGGTCACTCCTGAATGCAATAAGCAATATACTAACATGATAGGGGAAAGCACTAGGTAGAAAATAATTTAGGTGATGTCTGAATGGTCAGGCGTTTTTGGCGACTTCAATGTCAGAGTTAAAGATTACACAACTAAAATAATAAATTATTTCCAATACACAGAACCCCACTTACAAATTCCACAATAAAATTAAACAATGAAAATATTTTTTCTATACCAGCAGGCTAACCAAAGTAAACTAACAGCTATACCTATGCTATACAAAATTTCTTTCTGCGCAGAATGAATTCATATAACATAACTACAAATATCAATGCTGTATCTATTTTTAGAATATGACTTTTTTATAGCTATGCAATGAATCAAAGTGTAAAGGGAGAGAGTAAGTTTATAAATAATTAATAATTACTTTTTACAAATGTGTACAGGCTACTAATTGTTGAATATTACAGACCATTCATTAGGACTGCACAACATGACACCAAGAAGGCCAGAACAGCACAAGCACAAGAAATCAGATACCGAGGGCAGGTGGTCTCTACTACAGTTAAAAATAGCACAATACACTCAAATAACACAGCTTCATAATTCCACACTTATGTATAATAATTGACTGACAATGTGCACGCTTGACCTCCTAGACAGGATTGGACTTGCTATTAGTCTTTCAAATAACACTGTAAAGTTTAAATTTTATATAATGTACGTTATTTATATATAGTGGGTTGGTAATGAGTTAAGGAATAAATAAGTCAAGTTGTCAGTGTTGTTTCAGAAAAAACTTTAAAATTCCTCTTTTAGGATACTCTTTAATGTGGACATCACCACTTTCTTCATGTCTTCGACATTCCCAAGTCTTGTTCCTTTCAGCAAATTTTTCAATTTTGCAAACAAGAAAAAGCCTGCGGTGCTAAGACTGGAGAGTATGTAAAATGCTGCATCTTCCACGAGCTCATGTTAGGCGAAAAACCACTTCACAGGTAATGTATGCAATGTGAGGCTGTTTGCAATGTATGTTTGGAGAAATGTATATATATTTCTCCAAATGTGATAAAACAACGGTACCTAGAGCCATCCAATGGCATGCAAAAGCAACCAACTTCCATTATCTTGAAAACAAGGCCTTAATCTGCGAACTCTTTGTCGAAGTCCAGCAAGAACTTCTGCATACTGTCCAACGACAATTTTGCAAATTCAAGTGCCATCAAAGAGCCTTTGCCATCAAAGAAAGTGATTAACATTCCCTTGATTTTGGAATCAAAATTTTTTCAGTCTTGGGGAGCTTGCAGGCCACCACTCAGACCTCTGCTGTTTACTTTCAGGGTCGCATTGGTAACACAAAGACTCGTCTCCTGTTACTATTGAATCAAGAACCTCAGGGCCAGAGCCTGTGTTTTTGATGAGTTCAATTTGACCTGAGTTCAATTTGAATTACTTTTGTTCCTCCTATAAACAGTCAGGAATGAATTTGGAACAAATCTTGTGTTTCCTAGGTTTTGTGTCAAAATTTGCCGAACCACATCCAGTACTCAAATAGTAAATCCGCGATCTAACTAACAACCTTATTAACTTTCTCAATCACTTCTCGCACAGAATGCGGATGTCCACTGTGCACATCATCTTCGACACTTTTGCAGCTGTCCCGAAAACAGCTTACCATTCAAAAGTGTATGAACAAGATAATAATACTTCCTCTCTGTATACTTGTTTCAACATTTCATAGAATTCTGTCCCAGTTTTTTTTTTGCAATTTGAAAGCAGAATACTAATTTTCTAATATATATCTTGGGTTGCCACTCAAACAGGAGAATGAAATTCCCTGACTTTTCCAGGTGTGTTTGAAGAAAATTCCTGTCTATTCACGTAATGCACTTTGGCTGTGCTAAGACGTAAATTAATTACGTACCACTTAAAAACACAAAAATTTTCCAATTACATATGATTTATATATATATAACCCCCAAAATATTACTATTTTAGATATAATAGTTATTTTCTCCACTGAAGATTGAAATTAGAATCTGTCCAATCTGGATTAAAAAATGTCTTTTTGCAGACATTTTGCAGCTAAACGAAAGAAAGACATCTATTTAATGATATTTTTAAATAAATTCAGATATTTTATATTTAGCAGGCAAAAAATATGTGTATTAAATTTCATGATGTTATGTTATCATACTGCTAAAATTAGCTTCAGGATTATGCCAGATTAAATTGACTGAAATTTGAAAGCATTATTTACTAATAATAAATAAATTTAGAAGGAAAAAGCAACGTTAAATGATATGAATAACATTAAAATAATTAAAAACTGAATTACAGTAATCAACGATATTTTCGCGAATATAATTATATTAAATGGTTAGCCTAGATGACTGATTACTATTTTTTTTATTTCACTACAAAATGACAAATACAGCATTTATTAAAAAGGAAAAAAAATAATAATAATAATATGTTTAAAAGATTTTGTGGTAAAATCTTGCTATACGCTACGGCTTTGGCACGATTTTGAAAATTGCCGCCAAAACCAAAATGATCCATTTATTGCTCATCATAATGTCGCCAAATCCCATGTGTACCGTACATGGAGGTTAGAATAGAATACATAGAAGCTATTCTAACCTCCATGGTACCATATACTGTGATTAAACCGATTTTGTTTTATACAAGAATACGTATTTTGTTTAGTTCAACATGCAGTGCACATGCGAATCTCTTGATTCTCGAGGTTACTAAACCAAAGTTGCTGGAAACTTGCTTTGCCTTTCTAAAAGATAATCTGATTGGAGTTGCGAAAATTCGATGTATGCCAGCTGCCCGAATGACGCTGATGCGCGACAAGAAAGTGATCGCTTCCAACATCGGCGCAAAACTCGCGTTTTTGGGGTGGATCGCTGTATGAAATTCCCAGACTTTTCCAAATTTTGACTAAAATATTTAAATTCCTCGACTCTTCCGGTTAATTTTCGAATTCCCTGACTTTTTCCGATTTTCCAGGTTGCGTGGCAACCCTGTATCAACTTCAACAACAAAAATTTAACAGCTACATTTTAATGCGTGTTTTAAGGACAACCACTTGCTTTCAAATGGCACTGATTTCATCAGACATGCGCAGACAATGACCTTCCAAATAATGGCAGTGGAGATATTGGCAAAGAAAACTAAGACCAATCTAAATTAAAATTCAAGCTTTATTTCTACAACTTAAATAAAATAAGCTAATATTGTAGCTTTTAAAACCATTAAAAAGAAAGAAAACTATCATAATGCTGACTCAGCACTCAATAACCCCCTTTCGCCGATTCCCAGGCATACATATATATAGTTCGTTCAACCAGCTGATCAGCGGCAACCACGTTAGCTTACCACCGATTGACCTCCGATCCAGTTTGCATGAGGAAAACTAGTCAACACCAAATACAAGCATTACTGCATTCTGATGATTTTCGGTTCTTGTAGTTACATCAGTCATGAAAATTAATGGCCGCATCTTGTACGCATCCTGATTGCAGAAAAATAAATGTTTGAACATATGTCCTTACCAATTTGATTTCCAATCACAAATAATTTCACCTTGAATTTTACACAAGAGACATTTTTAAAAGTAAAAATTTTTTCCCACGAATTTCAGAAGTTAATGCAATTCAAGTGGCTCAAAATGTCACATTTACCAAATGATTAACTATAACTGAAGGCTGTATATTATGCAGGTGCAATGTAAATTAATCCAATAGCTTCTAAAAAAGTACGCACTGAATCATTGAATTAATGTGTATGCTTGAAGGGTTTTGTGTATTTGTATGCTTGAAGGGTTTAGACCCTTCAAGCATACAAATACACAAAACTTAATTTCAGAAAATGAAGAAAGTGATTCTGATATAAAAGCTACTTAAAATTTTTACTAATGTTTTCCCCTCAGAATTCATAGCTTTAAATGAACTTCTAGATTACACAAGAGGCTACTTTTAAGATAATATATAAATACGTTTTCGAATAATAAATTATTGATTTATTACTGAGCAGCTTTAGCACAAATTTTCAGCTTTTTAAATTACTCATAATTATATGTATACTAGCTTTTACCCGCAGTTTCACTTGCATTGATGTCCTTAAATAAAGTTTCAAAGACCATTGAAAAGAAAATAATTTGATTTTTTTTTTCTTATTACCTGACAGGATCAAATTTT
The DNA here is from genome assembly GCA_000611955.2 of Stegodyphus mimosarum. Classification (NCBI taxonomy): domain Eukaryota; kingdom Metazoa; phylum Arthropoda; class Arachnida; order Araneae; family Eresidae; genus Stegodyphus; species Stegodyphus mimosarum. Next base: position 441,045 of record KK119069.1, on the reverse strand, counting down.
AGATACTATTACTTTTTTTCAAGTTAAAAATACACTCCACATAAAATTTCAGTAAATATTGCTCTTCTTCACTAAGATAAAAAGCAATCCATATTGATGTTGCTAAGATGCTGTTCTGCATAATTTTTAAACTCTGATTTGGATATATCAAACATTGCATTCTTATCTTATGAGTTTTTTTTAATTAAAAAATCCTAAAATAAAATATAATTTTAAAAACTGAAAAACATGCTTTATTAAGATATCTGACTACAAAAATAAATAATTTTCATTGCCAAAAGTCAAAAAGTTTAAAGTGTTAACAAAGCGTTAAAAACAATTTTTTTTTTTCAGAAGAGCACAAATAAGGGTATCATTCTAGTATGTTTCTGTATATTATATGTTTTTTCCATTCGTCGCTAATACATATAAATTCCTGGCTTTGGATACTCATGAACAAGCAACATATAGTTAACCATGGGAAAAGCATGACTTTTTCAAACATAGCTCTGCTACCTGTAATGTTTGCCATTGAGCTTTGTTAATGGTAACGGTTCTTTTAAGGTGAAATGGTATGATTGGGATGTAATTAATGGTATTAATGGGAATCATTGGGATTTGAGGTATGATAACAATTTCCCCTTTCCCTACACCTGTTAAAATAGTGGCAGCGATTATATTCTGCCCTAACTGTGCGATCCAAAGCCTTGTTCCATTACACAGTCGAGGTGCATCTATATTTCGCATAAGCATAACCAGTACATTTAGTTTCAATTGGAATTTATGTGAGGGTGGGTACACCTGATAGCTCTAGTGAATTTAAAAACTCAGCAGGATATGAAGTACTTTCTTCTGTATCCATGATTGTATCTATTGACAAATACTTTTATCTCTCCCTGCACCTCTTTCAAAATATTAACGTTGATTTTGTTTACGATTTCATTTGTCGGCGCTAGAATTGCTCTTGCACACAACCAATGATCACTATTTAAATTTTGTTGCAAAAGCGGGTAAACTTTAGCAATAAGCTCCACATCGTTTTCTAAAAAATTACAAAATTCCTCTCAAAGTAAAATACAATCTTCAATATCTGTGTCCAAACACCCATAACCAATTTTCAGTAATGCCCCTGCGTAATTCCCTGAATATACATACATCACTATGAAGATGCACTCTCATATTTGTTTTAAGACTGAATTTTTAGTCCAAAGGGGCTTTGTCTCTGAAGGACTATTGTTTTCATTTTGCAATTTTGCGTTGGAAACATTAAAAGTCTGAATCTCTTTTCAAACTGCTGCCACCAAATACTGCAGCTCTGTATTATATTTAAAGAAAATAAGAATATGAAGAAACTGCATAAATGTATATATGTTACGGTGAAACAACGAAATCTGGTGAATGTCAACATTCACATAGTCGCTTGGTGTATGTCCGAAATATTTTACAAATACTCTTATTTCTGACTTAACCAGTGAATGTTGACATTCACCATGTACTAATGGTGAATGTTGAATATATGAGAATATTATATTTTCTTCTCCGTAATTCAGTCGCGAAAAAACTCACATGTACTTACTTAAAACACACAATACATTCAAAATGAGAAAGAAAAATAATAGAAGTTAAAAAACTTACTTAATTATACAGTACATGGTAAATGAGAAAATAAAATGCTTACTAAATTATGTGATTCAAATCTGATTAATTGCAACAATTTAAACTATTATGAGACTTTGAATTGCACAAGAGGCCCTTGCTTTTACAACTGCATTTATGGGAAACAGACAGTCGCCTCTCTTCTCGACCTACACCAGAGCATATCTGTGATTGTCGACATAAACCGGTGAGGGTCCGAATGTACAAGAATGCAATGTTATATTCGATCTTTCACCGTCGTATTTGGTGAATGTTGACATTCTCCGGTGAAAGTCGACATTTTCCAATTTCGGTCTTTCACAGTAACATACATATATTTCTCCAAATGTGATAAAACAATGGTACCTAGAGCCATCCAGTTTTGATTAATGTACGTTTCCACCCGAATATGCACATCTGGAAGCCCAAATTTGGAATTTGTTTTATTATCTATTTCATATTTTGTAAAACTTTAAAGAATTTTTGATGAACAAACTCGAACGATTTAAAAGCAAGCAATGACAACACTCTACGGGAAGAAAAACCTTTTTATCTAAAGCGCGTGGAACTGCGTATTGGAAATTCTAAAGATATACTCATTTTAAAATTACTTTGCGATATTGCTGTTGAACTGAATTTTATGGGTTTAAGTGCAAAGAACATGATAGTTAATAAATAAAGGTAACACACAAAATGTTAGGAAATGCCCCTTTGGATGTAATTTAAAATCTGAAACACTTCAGGGTTTCCCCCCCCAAACTTTCACCCATAAATTTGATGATTTGAGACAGATTTTGATTTGATTGATGTGGCAAACATTTCCTAATGACGGAAAAATGTTTGTGCAAGAAGAGCCAAAAGCCGGAAATCCTGAAGGATTTTAAATAATTAAAATTAAATTAAACAAATAAAAATTAATAAATGCTTAACTAATAAATATTACGCTTTTACACCTTAATTACTTAACTGATTATCATGAAATTTTCAAGAAATATTTTTGATATATTAGAAAAGGTTATAGGCTATAAAATGTTTGCGAGGTTTAAGCCATGCATCTGCGAGCATCAGATGAACTTTTACATCACTTAACTTATCGTTATGAAATTTTCAACATTTAATGTTTATACAGTGACAATTTTAAGCTATAAAACCTATTATATAGTTTAAGTTTCAACAGATAAGTTACATTTTATAGCCTATCACCTTTTCTAATATATCAAAAATACTTCTGGAAACTTTCATGATGATCGGAAAAGTAATTAAGGTGTGCAAGCGTAACAAACAAACTCACATTCGCTTTTATAATATTAGTTTGAATATATATATATATAATTTTTTAAAGGAAAATTTATAATCCTTCCAAGAGCTTTCATGCACCATTCTGCTAAAAATTGATTGGTAAATACATAAATAAACAAATTTAGAGCCAATTTTTCACAAAGACTAAAAACTGAAATTCAAATGAACTTCATAAAATCCTATAAATGTAGATAAAATGTAAATGTAGAATGTATTCTAAAATGTAGAATATTTTGAAATGTAAAAATTAAACCATCACAGTGATGATATGTATATATATTTAAATATTACATTAAATCTTTTTATTGATTAGAGGTCTAGTTATAGTTTGTTATCTAGGCATTGTTATAGTTTGTTATCTAGGCATTGTTATAGTTTACTGTTATTTTGAAACTGTATATTACCTGCACTTTTAGAGTAGTGTGATTACAGAAAGCAAATCATTGTTTTAAGTATATTCTCTTTTGTTATAATGCTGATGTAACATTGTACTGACCTCAAATTATTTCATGAGAAAATTATTATTAAATACTGATATAATGCATTTACCTTTACTTGATAACTTTCAAACCCTCATTATAAAATTTCTGAATATAAATAGCTATTACAGATACACCTCAACATGCGATTTACTAACACAATCCAATGCAATTCAGAAAATTATTAGTCAAGATCTATTAGTGAAATTTGTAATTAAATAAAAATAATACGATTGAAGTTACACTGTCGCATATAGTAAAAAAATGACCTCTAAAATTATTATTCAAATTTTAAATGCTACAGCCAAGTTGAAGAATGGCTTGCAACTTTTAAGAATACGAGTTAAAAAAAAGGGGGAATGAACAGGAATTAAAAATCTTGTAAAATTACATCAGAATTTATTTCAAATTTTAATATTTAATAAAAAGCATGCTTATATATTTTTTACACAATTAGTGATCAGAAGGATAAATTACCTTTTTTAGCTACAGCAGTTGTTTTAGCAGTTATAGCAAGTGTGCTCTCTCTGAATTCAATACCCATTCCAAACCTACAAAGAAACAGCTATCTGAATACATACCACACTGGTTACTTGAATTATACTGCATTACAAATATTTAAATAACACTCAATATGTGGAGGGATAAAGTGTATTATATATACCCCAAGTTCTTGACCATCTTATCAAGCAATTCTTTATGAGAGTTCTCCACAAAAGATACAGCTGCACTGTACACATCACAGAGTTTTACTCCATGTTGCAGCTTGTTCAAAACTTCTTCCTGAAGGGACACCAGGAAATTATAAAGCTCTTCTTGCTCTTTTGATGGATTAACCAATAATGTACGAACAATGTTTGAACAATAAGATTTGTAGCGAGCACCAAGTGCACAAATAATAGTTCCGAAGCTTAAATTATTCTTATCACTAGAAAAGAAAGCAAACTACAATGAATAAATAATAAAAGCTATAAAAATATACATTCTTTTAAACAACAAACAAACTACTTTATGACTATTAACATTATCCTATCAACCAGCCAAGTAGTGCAAATTAGCATCAATTACGGATGATCTTTTTATAATCCTGAAGTAACAACTGATAATCGTTGCTGAAAATTCTGCCAACAGTCAATGTGATAATACTTTCACTTCTTTAATAATTACATAATTTGTATTACTTACGTATATCTGCAATAGCATTATGTTTATCTAAAGTGACTGGGTTAAAACCTTTTGAGAATTAACCATCTCAGCAACATGACTGCTTTTATCCAGTGATAAGCTATACATTAACTTACGATTTAGAATAATTTTCTCATATTTTTTAATGATATAAGTATCACCCTAATGCATAGTTTGTTCTATTTCTTAGTTCACCACCCCCTTTTCAAGGTTTCCTTTCACTTAATACATCCTTGCAACATTGATTTATCATATGCATACTTGCCAATTTACGATGGTCAAAAATTGAGAGAATTTTTTTAGAAATCGGGAGATTTACTTTCAACAACAAAAAGATTTTTAAATAAGAAAAATATATTTTTTAATAATGAATTTACTTCAAAATGTTACTGATTAATATCTGAAAGTTCAGTTAATAATTCTTAAATGCAAACAGTACATTCTGCGTTAATAACATTTTGGTCTTTTGTTTCCATAGAAGAAACTAACTTTTCATTGTTATCAATAGAACTCATGTTGCTCTCGTTTTTGTATGTACTAACATGTTTGAGAACATCGGCACTTCTACCACGCAAAATCGAAAAATCGCAATTGCAACGATACACACTGCAAATGCATTACATTTCCTTGAGAAAATATTAGAAGGAAATTCATCTGTGTATGATTTTTGAAAAGTAACTAAGTATTTTATATTTTTCGCAGACATGACTAATACGAAGTATTGTAATTTCTCGACAGCACGTACGTTCATCCAGGTTAGGCACAAGATGAATGAAATAACAACCTCGCTCTTATTCTGTGCCAGATGACACACAGTAGCACTTGATGCTTACTTGAGAAATGGAACGTTTTCGGGCACGTGCTCTCACTCACAAAGCAAGTGCACCATAATTTCTCACTCATGAAACTACGTTGTTTTTCTATGCAGTCTAGAGAAAAACCAGGTGCTTTCAGACACTCCAAATCACTTTTCTGGGGATGCATTAACCAAGCTACATAAAAAACATGAGAAATTTTAAGAAAGTCGAGAGAAATGTATTGTAAATCGGGTTGACGGGAGAACAGTCGGAAATCGGGAGAGTTGGCAATTCTGCATATGTTTTATCATGTGACCTGTAGTACAGAACTTAAAATGCTTAAAAATTTTTGGGTATTACACTTACATGCCATCAAATTATTAATTAAAACTGGTGATACAATACTGAATCCAAATGGTACAATTAATGACTTCTCAAAGCATTTATGAATTCAACAAACTATGCACAGATTCCTACTACAGCATTCCAAATTATACATATTAAAAGTAAAGTCAGCACCACGGCTAGTATGCCTTACTGCTTCTCAGTCTAGATCTCCTAAGTGGGCAATAATTATGAGGACAAAGAATAAAATACGTTATTACACAAATCTTGTCAATAAACGCTGTTGAAATATAACTCTCGAGAAGATACCCCCCCAAAAAAACCTACTCGGAGAATTATTGGTAGAAATAAATATTTATTAAAATTTTTAAGCACTTACTACAATACACTAAGGCATATACATCACTTAAATTTATTCAATCTTTTTAAGTTTTTAATTCTGCCTTAAACCTTGAGCATAACAACCCCTTATGTACCAATTTTAAAGGACTGGCTAATCAAAATAATACAAAAGAACAAGCTGTAAATAATGGACGAATAACCATAATATGAAAATTAAACTGATACCAAGGTAAAAATTATGTATCAAATTATTATTCCAAGATAAACAATTACCAGCATTTTCTTAAAATGACCCCAGGTTTCAAAAAAAAAAAAAAAAGATGGTTTAGAACTCTGTTTATTGGTACAGCTCATCTGGAAGAAATTATCTACAATTATCTCCAATGTACCCCTTATATTATTTTTATCCTATATAATTTTCTTTTCCATTTTTCGTTCGCAATTGTAACTTTTTCCAAATGTTTCACAATAACCAAATTCACCATTTTTTAAAACAAGACTTGGTGAATCCACTCCCAGTTAATTGGAAGTTGACTGTATTTAACTTTTTTTTTAGCAATTTACAAAATTTTTTAAACAATGTCCAAAGGAATTTTACAGCAAAAAAATTTCAGAATTCTTTTAATTCTTTTTCAGCATATATGGCTTATATTCCTATTCATTATATATGTAATCCAATTTGTATTAAAAATTATCACAAAGGAAAGCAAAATTTATTTTTTGAACATTTGATCATACACTTAAGTCCATCAAAATAATCTTTTAACAAACAAAAAATGAATTACTAACTTCACTAACCCATACATTTAAACTGGACAGTAATGAAAAACATTTAAGGAAGGAAGGAAAATTTTTAAATGAAACCAGATACATAGGTGTAAAAATGTTGCAGTTCATTTTAAGGTAACTTCAGTAAATTATTTTTAATGATTACTTACCTTACAACACTAAATTTTAAATTATAGTTTCCTCCTGATTGAATTATACAAGGGTAGCACAAATCAACCTGATTAGGATCAACGCCTGTTATATACTTCTTATCATTCAGGGCTTGTTCTACACCTTCAGAAAGCTTTGAATGCTTCACTCTCTTTAATTAAAAAATATTTTGTTACATCATTACTATAAAATTGTAAACAGGCATCATTTGATTGGAAAGCGAAGAATTTATGTGAGTATACATATACAGACAATTTTTATTCACCTTATCAGCATCAATGATTTCCATTATTTGATCTTTCAAATACTTTGAATATACATCAACAGTAACTTGACACGCTTTCTTTATAATAGCTATTTCAGAATCTTCCTTTGGGGCCATGAGGTAGGCAATAGTAGCACTAACATCAACCTAAAACAAAATCATTATTTTTAGATATTTATAAACCAATTAAATCTAATATCATACTCATAAAACTGCTTGGAATTGGCAAGCGAACTTTTTTTCTCATGCGCATGCGTATTTAATTATTGTGGCACTGCTGTCTTTTCTCCCGACACATCCGTCTTTCGAGCGTACGAACGTAATGATATAATATATGCTGTGTGATTTGCTGTGTGCTCTTTTTATTCCTTTTTTGTTAAATAAAGTGTGTTGTCCTAAATCGATGAATTTTTTACTCTGAATATGGGCCTCTGAACAACAAATTGTTTATGATTTGTAAGTCAGAGCGCCATATACTCTTACCCTTATTTCAGTATGAATTTTTTATGATTTAACCATATTAAAAATATAGTATTTAGGTACAAAATATGAAAAATAAAATAATTATAGCAGGAACATAAATAAACTGCATTACTTGCTGTTATTATTGATATAGTTAATTAAGTGCCCTAAAAACAATAAAAAAACAGGATGTTGCTTTGCTATAAAATGAAATAAAAATCTCTCCCCCCCCCAGCAATTTTAGTCTTTCCTTCATCTCTATGTTGAAAAATCATTTACAAATGACAGATAATGCATAATTAACAATCTAGCACAGGAGTAAAATATGAATAACTTACAGTATCAAAACTTTCTTTAGACAGAGCAGCACGCCAGGCATCTAAAAATTCTCCTGGAAATTTATCCTTAGCAAATTCTCCTATAGTAGAGCCCTAAAATTAAGGATTATTGGCTTTAAAAATATTCAAGTCATAAAAGTTTTATTAATATTGTTAAATCTTTTCTAATGAAAAAGAATAAATTAAAAACTTCATATTGCATTTAATATATATATATATATAATGCATATAGCTTTCTGCATTATATACCAATAGCATGAATCTATCATTGTAAGAAAAGAAAGACAGCCTCCCCCCCCAAAAAATCATGATTCTGCTTTTGTGTTTTCAGATTTAATCAGGTGTTTCAAAGAGAAACTTACACATTCTGAATATCTTGTTTCAGAACTGGCTAAAAAAATATATACAATTTTTGGAAAACATTCATTAATAGAAGAAAGAAAATTTTTGTTGCTTCTGAATTCCAGATTTAAAGAAATGCTAAAATAAGTTTTAAATATTTAAAAATAAAGACCAAACTAATTTCAGGTTGTGAG
>KK119069.1:378748-432393 GCA_000611955.2 Stegodyphus mimosarum | reverse complement strand
AAAAAAAAAAAAAAAAAAGTCATGAAAAAACATAAAATTTACTTAAAACGTTTGGCTTTCTTTAATATTCTTATTTTTACACAAATGACTAATTTTCTGTTATCAGGACCGGATTCAAAAACGTATATACGTATATGCATGGATGCATATTCATATATGCATTTACACTGTGAGGGAAAAAAAGGGGGTCCAATTCCGCACATCTTGTTTTACTTGGCCAATTGATGAAATTTGCATTGTTCATGTCTCGAAAAGTGTGACTTAAAATATAGATTAGATTTGTACATATCGCATTGTTCTAACATCGGTATTTCGACCTAAAATTGGACTTTTTCTGAAATGACATGCCAATTTTTTTCATATTTTGACTCTACAACTCAAAATCACCTAATAATAATCATAATTGTCTAAATATCAAATGGTTTAAAATTTGATGAGAAACTTACTAAGAAATTCCTTGGTGTACTTCTTTCAGTTTGCAGGAAGAATAATTCATTTGGTGAGATTCTTAATTTATGGCAGCTTAATTTGCTTTCTGTTTCATTGCACAAAAGCTCCCCCCCAAAAAAAGATGCATTGTTCATTATTTCAAATAATTTTCTTTATATTTTTAAATCATAGTTATTTTTAGATCAATAAACCATATCTGGCATTATTATTGCCTAAAATAAAGATCCTACTTTTAAAATGCGCCAATACATAAACTCTCAGGAATATGTAAATCTTATGAAATTTTGAATAAAAACTATAATTTTTTATGGTATACTAAGAAATAAACCTACTTGATGGTAAAAATTTATGAAATTTACTAAAAAATACAAATTTTAAAAACAAATGAGAAAATACCTGTGAATTTATTTGGATTGAATCTAAATTTAAAACTGTGAAAAAAGGAATTAAGTTTAATAAAAAAAGATATATTAATAAATATACATCAAATTCAATTAACAGAGGAGCTAAATTTTGAGAGCTAATTTTTCAAAAACTACTCATATGATCTTTACAAACCTTAGCTTTTTGGAATAATTCGAGTCTTAGAATCAAAATATGGAAAACAACCGACATGTCATTTCAGAATGAATCCAATTTTGTCTCAAAATACCTATGTTAGAAGAATGCTATATATAAATTTAATATATAGTGCTTTCAAGTCATGCTTTCGAGACATGAAAAAAAGCAAGTTAAATTTTGAAAACTGGCCCATAGAATGAGAGGCAGAACTGCCCCCTTTTTTTGGGCAGAATGTATATATGTATGTGTTTTATGTTTTTGTATGTGCATGTACACACATACATGTCTGAATCTGATCACACATACATGTCTGAATCTGATCTTGATAACAAAAGAATCATAAATAACTATGAAAAACTTACCTTTTTACTACTTTTAATTGCACTAATAAGCTTCTCAAAATTACCTTTATCTTTATCAGCCTGAAAAAATATTCTGAAGTAAGCATAAAATTTCAAAAACATTTCAAATTGCACATTGTGCACATGCATATCTATCTAGATACATTATACTGCATATGTTTTGAAAATGAACAAACCAACTAATTTGGTTTTAAATAACATAATTCAACAGAAAAACTTATAATAAAAGCAGCTTGTGAAATTATACTTTTGCTTATTTTACCCACTTACAATTAATTTGTAATTTACCCACCAATTAAAACTCAAATAAATTTTAAATATTAATGAGAGAAATACTCTTTGTTGTCTCATTACAATTAATGATATATTTAATTTAATATAATTTAAGACAGAATATAAGTCTGTACATGAATATTTATAAGCACATTTCTATATCAATGGGAGTCTTACAATCATCTACCAAGCTATCAAGCCTCAATCTTAAAATGCTTGCATGTTTAAAGATAATTACAAAATTCAAAGTTATAAAGTACTCAAAACAATACTCTCATTACGAAAAGAAAATCTGGTAATTCCAGATTATCTGCACCCCTGGATTGTACATACAGCAAAACTGTTGTTTCTGGCATATTTTTCAGTATACAATGGACAACAGGCAACTTATTCATATACCTTAAGTACACATGTTTAACTGCATGTGGATTTATGTGTTTTCTATTTAATCATTATTTTGTTGAATACTTTACATCGGCTAGAGATGTAAATACTGCCCATTCAAATCTTTGTTTTTGCCCTCTACAAAATTTCTGATTTCTTTCAAAACACTTTTTTTTTTTAAAGTATTTACTTGTATATCTGCCCATTTCATTGATTCTGTTGTAAAAAAATTGAGGGAGAAAATTATGCGAGTAATTTTTAATTTTTGAATGCCACATTTACAGCAACAGCATAACAAAATTAAAGTATTCATGGATAAACTACTAGTAATTATTACAATATTATTAATTTAAAAGAAATCTAAGCTGCAATAAGAATAAAAAGTAATATTAATATTACAACATCTAAAACAATATCTTCATATCTACTTCCCTTGAATCCCACTCAGACTTATTGTGGAGTCTACTGCTAGTCCCCATGTCTTAAATCAGTGCTCCGCAACCTTTTCTCACCTGCGACGCACAAAAAATCTTTCTGGAATTTCGTAGCACACCAAAAGCTAATGTATATATGTATTGATTTATACACAAAATTTACAATAAATTTTTGTTTTAAAAAAACAGTTTTAAAGCTATTATTTTTAATTAAAATGGTCTGAAACCAATATATTTCGTTTAAATTTATGTTTAAAAAAAAGTTATATATTTTTGAGTTCCGAGTTACCAAGGAAGTGCCGAAAAAATTCAAATGCTGACCCACTTACAATCACACACACAACCACACAACAGTGAAATATATAAAAACATTTAAAATAGACATTAAGGAAAAAAAATTGTCATTGTGTATTAAATACATGATAAAAAATTGCAAAATGTCAAATACATGTATTTGCTTGCGGCGCACCTATATTCTACTTGCGGCACACCGGTTGCAGAGCACTGTCTTAAATCATTCAGTGCTGTTAGATTTGTTGCTAGTGTCATTCGCTACATCTTGCAAAACATTGTCATCGTCTTATCTGTGTTCCCACATGCAATGATTTTCAGAAGCATCAAGAAAATTATATATTCACTAATATTGCTTCACCAGTTACAGTCATGCACAGTACTAGACAAAAATACTTGTATCAGTTCTCATGACATAGCAATATCTCTGGTTTTCTAACAGCAAAGGTTGATTTATGCAAAATTATGCCCCCACAAAGCTCTTGTGTAAATGCTTCATTACATTTAATTTCTTACCATTATTACTGAATGAAAAAGAAACATTTCAGAATGACCTTTGCGGGTACTTTATAGAGATTTGTCTTTCTCAGTAAGGTGAAAGCAATCATTACATGAATGAGTTCATTTTAAAATTTAGGAGAACTCAGTTTTTTAATGCATTGAAGAAAGGGGAAAATTACAATATTCAAATAATTTTTTGAATCTTGTGCCAAAAAGCTAGAAGGAAAAATTCACGAATAACTATGGTATTTATGGGAGGAGGGGGGACTTATGTGCCAAATAAAAGTTTTCTGCGAGTTCAAAGCAGACAATGTCTTGGTGTACTTGTTCTTATAATCAGAAAATGCCCAACATTTTGTACGTACAATAAATTTCTATTTGTTTAAATAAATCACATCTTTGAAAACTTTCTTATATATCAATGCATGAGAAGGAAAAAAAAAAGTTTTCCAATTGTATACTATAATAACCATTTATTTCAGGAACAACATATATATTTCTTTTTAAAGTCATAATAAATTTGCCAACAACTTGAAGTTTGGAATAAAAAAGCAGAATGAAAAATATAATATATATGTGATACATGTCTTTCACTGCTTACATAAGTATTATCAAATTTTCGAATCTTGCAGCATATAAAAAATCTTATTTAAGAAACAACATTCATAAATAAAAATACGGTGCTTGTTCGTTAAGGTGACACTTAGCATCGATATAAACATTGGCATGTAATGTAACTAGAGTGGCATCATTCCAAAAAATACATAACTTTATGGGAGGGAAAACATGAACCTGTTATAACAGTAATGTATTACATATAATGTTTAATATGCATAATGCCAAATTTGTGCAACTGTTTGATATCTTCTTAATTGCAAATTTATCATTGTGTACATGAGGAAAATGTACACAGCAATATGTTTTTGCTTAAAAAATCAATGGAGAATTGTAGAAATTCGGAATCACCCACACAAAACACAGCAGAACTATTTATGAACAGGCTACCACAATTGGCACTTTCATGACTGGCAGCAAGTTAACAGAAAATTATCCAAAATAATATGTATTAGCATAATACATCCTTTAGATATAATTACTGAAAACATAATAAAAAGCTTACTTTGTCTCTCACAAGCAAAGTTAATGGAGGAACCTCATTTTCATTTTCTTTCCCAGATTCAAATTGCTTTAAAAATTCTACCTTCTTTTTACTTGCTAAGAAGTATATGCAGTTCTCACAGAGAACCATTATCGTATCCGTCAATTCATAAGCAAAGAGCCATGTCTGAAATAAAGAATTTTAAATTTCACTGTAAGGGTAAAGAAATATTTTTAAAAAAAATTCAGAATGCAATGTCATATCTGCCAACTTTAAAAAAAAGTAAAAAATAAGAAAACTTTTTGAAGAAATTCAGAAAAAATTTATTTTACCAAGAAAACTAACACATATGGACACATACACACAAACACAAACTAACACATATTTTAAAACAATGACCTAGGAGAAAATATCTACCATAAAAAAGGAAAACTAAATGAATGGAATTAATTTTGTAATAATTAAAATATCTTTTTTTTTTTAAAGAGTAATTCAGGAACTGTGCGTTTAGATTTCATATATCGTTTAAATTTTAGAATTAACATATTCAAATACTGCTAAAATAACAGAGTCATTACAGAGGGAAGCAAAACTATTTTATTTTAATGTTATTTTTCTAAATAAAATAATACATGATCTTATTCTACTGAAATCATAAAAAAAAAAAAAACTTCATTTGTTGAAAAATCACTAAGAAATTTGCAAATCACTATGTGGGTTTCTGCTTAATATTATAATTAACTCTTACTAAAGAATACTAATAGTAATAACTATTAGGAAACAATTAATTAATTACTAAAGTTACTAATAGTAATAACAATTACTAATATTCTTTAGTAATATTAGCAATAACAATAACTCTTTAGTAATAACAATTACTAATATTCTTTAGTAATAGTTATTTTATTTGGTGAGCCTTTCCTGAATTCTCTTATTAATTTTCGCCAGGATGTAACTGAAGAAAGGTAACAAGAATATTTAAACTGCTCGAGCGATGAGATTAGATAGCATGATTTCGCTGTTGTGAGCATTAGTTTCCATCAGCTGTTAACCTTAATAGCAATTGCATATTCTTGCCATTGAGCTAGTAACCTACAGGTAGTGTAGCCTCATACTATTCTTTAAATTAGTGTTACATTATCTTTTGCATTCTCGCTGCAAGTGATAGGTGATTTGTGTAAGTACGTAGCTTCTGTTAAATATTTTGTATTCTATAAAAGGGTCTTTTACACTCTTCACTAGTTGTGTTCATTTTCACTTTGCAAGAAGTCGCAAGAATCACAGGTTATATCTAGTTACTTTTAATGTAGCTAAGCATACTACATCCCACATCAAAATTAAAATTTTCCTTTACAAACCTATCTTAAAATTTCTAAAATGTTGGTAAGTTGCCAAAATTAATGAGACACAATAAACTAATTCCTTTCTGAAAAAGGAAGAGCCAGTTTTTAATGTAATATTGAGGACAAATGCACATAGTTATGTGAAAGTCTGCTGAAGTAGTTTAAATAAAAAATTACTGAATAATTGCCAACCTTGTAGACCACAATAAATCCCACACAGAAAAACAACGAAAGTAATGTTCCACTTAAGCAAATGCTTTAGAGAGAAAAGAAGGTGTCTACTATCACAAAGTAAAAGATATAAAGTTATTTTTCTTAGGAACACACTTCAGGCATTGTTTGTGCCCTAAATAGTTTACTCTTCTAACCTTTCTACAAAATTCATTTACTCATAATTTACTATCCAATCCACTTTATAGGATAAGATTTTTTTTTTCCCCCAGCCAGAAGCTTTGTTGCCTTTTCACCTCCATGAGAGCGGAAAAATGGCCTTATCATACTTGCCATTTTTAAATGATAAAAATATATTTTTTTAAATGAATGAAAACCAAATCACTACTAATTAATATCTGAAAGTTCAGTTACTAATTATTAAATGCAAACAGTACAATCTGCATTAATAACTTTTTGGTCTTTTGTTTCCCTAGAAAAAATTAACTTTTTGTTTTTGTGTATGAACATATTTGAAAACATCGAACCTTCCACTGTGCAAAATCGAAAAATCGCAATGACCAACGATACATATTGCAATTGTATTAAAGATTTCCTTGAGGAAATATTAGAAGGAAAGTCATCAGTGTACAATTTTTGAAAAGTATCTTGAGTATTTTACCTTTTTTGCAGACATAACTAACAAGAAATATTGTAATTTCTTAAACTATTTCTCGAAAGCATGTGCGTTCACACAGGTTGGTGACAAGATGAACAAAATAACAACCTTGATCTTGTGGCACTTGATGCTCTTTGGGAAAATGGAACATAACATTTTTTAACACATGCTCTCACTCACAAAGCAGAAGTGCTCCATAATTTCTCACTGATGAAACTACTTTGGTTTTCTGTGCAGTCTAGAGAAGAACCAGATGCTTTCAGACACCACAAATCACTTTTCTGGAAATGTAAGTAACGACGTATACATAAAAATTGTGGGAAATTTTAAGAATAAGAGAAAGTCTGCAAAAATACATTATAAATCGAGTTGGCAGGAGAATGGTCGGAAATCAGGAGTCTCACGCCTAAATCAGGAGATTATAGGAACTTGAGGTTGTGATAACTGGTGGCATGTTATGCTGATGACTACATGTAAAATTTATTGTTGAGATTGTGTATTACTTACATTTCTGAATGTAAAATATATTTTTTACAAATTTATGAGAAGCTTTATTACAATATCTGATAACATGAAAAACAGAGAACATTTATTGCAGGTAAAGTTATCATCCTCATTACAGTAGAATCCTGCAAACAGCTGGTCTCTCTAGTCGAGAGTTCCAGAGCATTCTGGCATATTATTCCGTTGGAAACAATCTTCAGACTGAATTAGTTAATTTTTCAATTTCATTTTATATCCTCTGATTTGTTATATCTGGAAAGATATCAGAGGATAAACAAGATCATTGGTTCATCAGCTTTCCTGAAATCGAGAGGCTTTGACGACAGACACAGTCCAGAACACTAAAATCACTCGACATTGGTTTGAAGCTACGTCTTTTGTACTGTCAACTGAAACAAATTATTGCATCTGCAATGTCGGACCATGTCATATCACACACGTCGTAATAGCTTGAAAACAGCGACTTGTGGGGAACCACACACACAATTTTCTTATCTATGCGTAGTTCACCACAAAGTTCAGATGAATGAATTTGAAATGCTATAGCAAAAAATACAAATCTACGAAACTTCAGAAACTGGTCATTCTTCCAAGAGGAAGGGATTATGTAAGTGTATTAAAAGTTTTCAAATCATATGGTAAAACTGCTATGGGAGATATATTGTTACGTGCGTACGGGTTCGTTATATATTGAATGCACAAGTCGTAAAAAGTTAAAAAATTTTTATTCTTTCCACAAGAAATAAATCAAAATGCTAAAGTATTTCTTCAGAGATATTTGCACAATATCTCAAACGTTTAGCAAAAACTCTTTTCTAAACAGATAAAATAATTCTATCGCACAGCGAAATCGCTACAGTAAACAAACAGCAGTTCACTTTTTACAGTTACAATTACAACAACTGAGATGAGGTGTTTCAATTCGGCTTTAAGCTTTTTAATAGTCAGTAGAACAATCTCGATTTTTCTGGATGGCAACAGTAATAAAGGGATATTTATTTATTAAACATTAAATGCACATGCTCTTTTATTATTATTTTTTTTTTAGATGTAGCTTTCTCTTCAAAAATCGTCTGCATTGCATGGGAAATATAAAGCAATTTTAATTACAATAAATAGCCAAATAAATGTGAAATCCGTGACAATATGAAAGGGAGAAACAAATCTAAGCAATAATTCTAAAAATCCTACTACAACATGGTAAAAGAGGGATTAGATACTGACAGCTGGTTAAATGGGCCACGCAAGGTTGCTCTAAAATATATCCCTTTCATCTATTTGACCCACTTCCTATTGTATCACATAATATTATGTAACTATGAGTAACATCAATGCTGTCAAAGTTAACCAGCATCGCCTTTGTTTTCAAGATTACTGTAAACTAGACAGCTAGTTGTCATTCTCAGATAACACATTATTTGACCAATTGCTAGGTAAGCTGATTTTCTGAGTCAACCCAAATATAGTCCTGGTGACAATCAGCCACTTCACATCTGTGAGAATATGTGTCCATACGATTTCAAACATGATACACATAATTTCTCAAACACAAAAATCAAGAAATTTACTTTCTCATTACTACTTCTACTTCATCTAAAAAAATAAGGAATTCCAACTACATTCAAATCACAGTCACCACTGTACCCCTTCCAACAAACAAAGCAAAAAAAGACTAAAAGAGAAATTAATATTACCTGTATTGCTGTTGATTTGCTGTACACAACATCTTCATCAAGACCAACACCAGCCACTAGAGCATCCATTTTACCAAAACCATTGTCACTACTTTCGGCATTCTAGAAGATAATGTTTGATTTTTAGAAAAAGTATTAATTCCATACTTCATTTCAAAAAAATATTTTATTCACTATAAAAGTACATCATGATGGATCTAAAGATCTGACTGGCTTTCTTCCAGCAGAAAATAAATTTTACTTAACTTTAATTCCTAATATTCACTATTATAGATTTTAAAAAATGAATGAATTAATGTATAAAATCCAAAATGTATTAATTTTTAATAAAAAAACTTAATATGTCAATTGGTATTTACATCCTTTTGATGACAACCATTTTTGATACTAAAAAAAAAAAAAAGAGAGAGAGAGAGAGAGAAAAGGGGAAAAACCCATCACCAAGGTGATTCAGCATCAGTAATGCGGAAGAGAAAAGTTAAGGCCTGTTCACAAGAGCAGATTCAACCGGTGGCGAAAACTGGGTTTTCCAACACATCCCATTTCACATTGCGAATAACCATGAGCTGCCTTTCGGAAGTGGAGGTAGAATTTGGTAGAATGCTCCTACCTCTCTGGAGCAAAGCAAATGGAGAGATTTCCCATACACACTACGCGACTGCATGATTCGCTTAATTTTAGAAAACATAGCTGACGTGCAACTAACTGCTCGTATATTTACCAACCTACAACACTAGAAAATCGGGAGAATTTTTTTAGAAATCGGGATATTTACTTTCAACGACAAAAAGATTTTTAAATGATAAAAATATATTTTTTAATAATGAATTAACTTCACATCGCTACTAATTCCTAAATGCAAACAGTACATTCTGCATTAATAACTTTTTGGTTCTTTGTTTCCATAGAAAAAATTAATCTTTCGCATTTTACAATAGAACTGATGTGGCTCTTGTTTATGTATATGAAGATGCTTGAGAGCATCGCCCTTCCACCGTGCGAAATAGAAAAACCGAAATGACCAATGACACATCACAAAAACATTCTATTTCCTTGAGGAAAGTCATCTTGTGTACAATTTTTGAAAAGTACCTGAGTATTTTACCTTTTTCACAGACATAACTAATCCGACATACTGTAATTTCTTAAACTATTTCTCAAAAGCATGTAGTACGTTCACACAGGTCAGTGATAAGATGAACGAAATAACAACCTCTATCTTGCTTTGTGCTCATTGGCTATGTGCCAGATGGCACACAGTGGCACTCAATGCTCATTGGAGAAATGGAACATGATGTTTTTGGACATGTACTCTCACTCAAAAAGCAGAAATATGCCCTAATTTCTCACTGATGAAACTATTTTGGTTTTCTATGCAGTCTAGAGAAAGACCAGCTGCTTTCCGACACCCCAAATCACTTTTTTGGGAAAGCAAATAACGAAGTAATAAGCTAAGCTGCATAAAAATTGTGAGAAATTTTAAGAATAAGAGAAGGTCAGGAGAAATATATTGTAAATTGGGTTGGCAGGAGAACGGTCAGAAATCGGGAGAGTTGGCAATTCTGTGCTCGGTTTACCACCAGCAAAACAATCACATTGAGAGATCTGGAGATGCGATAGCATCCGAAAAAAAAAAAAAGATGGAACCATAGGAGATATGGAAATTTACAGACAAGTACAAAGTTAACTGATGCTGGGTATTCCAGAAATAAATAATAATAAGGCACTCAGACACAAATGTCAGCTTCAGTGCGTCAAATTAAGGATATCTGGAACTGGTGGTCAAATTATTTCAGGCTTTAAAACCAAATGGACAAAATCACCTTTAAACAGTGCATATTCAGTTGTAGGTACAAAAACAATTATAGAAAAAGGCGTAACTCTTTCCTGAACCATGACGGAAACTCTGATAACATTCTACAGCAATAATGAACAATGTCAAAAAGGATGTACAGTGTCTTCCACAAGTGCAGAAAATCCACACATTCCACATTTGCAGAAAAAGCACTGTAACATGGAACTGAATTCAAATATAAAGACCAAAATGTTTTTCGTATCATGCGATTTTGAATAAAACCAAACTTTTTAATTTTTAATACTGATTTATTTTATTTTTCTAAAATTGAAAATGTAAAAAGGCATAGATAAAACACATCACAAAAGAGATCGTACACTGAAACATTTTCCTAAAATTTTATAAAAATTGTCATCTACCACTCCCCCCCCCCCCCCCCCCCAATTTTGGTGACATTTAAAAAATTGTTTGCTTGCTTATTTCATTATATTTTATTTAACGTTTAAAATTGAGTCATAGCCGTAAGAAAACAATGAACAGCATTTGAAAATTGATCATTTTTTATCATAAGGATGGAAAGTTGATTTGGGATATCACGAAATTAGTAAATTTATCCCATTTTATGATGCATATGAGATAAAATGCTTTAAAGAAAATAGGATCCAAAATAAAATAAGGACTCAATGTGATCACAGATTTATAGTTAGAAAATCTGTGAAAAATCCATGTTTGAGTTTGTGAAGATTTATACAGAATTTACTGAAAAATTTTCTACATCAATTTCACTTGAAACTGTTCGATGAGTACTCAGATCAGCTGGATTACATAGGCGCTCTGCTCAAAGAAAATTTTTTGGAAGTGCAAAAAATAGAAAGCTTACACTTTTCTTCTCAAAATCAATGGTAAATAAGCATATTGGAATCGTCTCTTACTTACAGATGAAAGCAAATTTAACATTTCTGGTTCCGATGAATGTATGGAGGGGCAAGGGGGAAAAAAAATGAGGAGCTTAATCCAAAGAACTTGTTGGAACAGTAAAGCATGGTGGTGGAGGTGTTCTTGTGTAAGGGTGCATGTCAGCATCAGGATTAAATAAGTTAGTATTTATTGATGGCAAAATGAATCATGCTTCTTATTTAAATATTTTAAAAGATAATTTAAATTATCCACCCAAAATTTGGGTACTGGAAACAACTTTTTTATCAAGATAACAATCCTAAGCAAATGGCCTTTCGACATTCATCTTTTGGGTGTCTATAACTGTCCACAAGTTCTGAAAACAACATTTCAGTAACCAGATTTAAAACCAACAGAACACATTTGGAGAGAATTACATATTACACACAAACTGAACTCCATATCCAGATGTTTGAAAGCTGTCATAAATACTGCAGAATATGCTACAAAATACTAACTGACAGAAATTCTACAATATTTAATAATATGTGCAGATTTTCTTTAAAGCACACATACTTTTGGAAGTCCCTTTTCTGGTACTTTTTTATTATTGATTTAATATATTTTAATATGTTCATAAAATAATTAATGTAGTATTTTGCTAAGAGAAATTTATAGATATTATTAAAAAAAATTTTTCTAAAATATTAATTTTTATTAAGAAATATAGCAATATTTCATTCAAACTCATAAGTGTACAAACACTTTTGTGAGCCACTGTAAACAAACATTATCAAACAAACAAAGTCCACCTAACAGATTCACGTTTGCAACATCATTGCTAACAGCGACTTATGGGTTTAAGAGATGGAAAAGGATGTGCATCTGAATTGGCCCTGAAGGTGAAACTACTTGATATCCCCCCTAATACAAAAGCTGGCTGGGCAAAAGAACGTGGCATGTCAATGGTGCTTGATTGCACAATTGATGTGAAAATACATACGTAAATTTTAATTTATATATTAAATATAAAAATAACTGCCATTCAGCAGCATGCTATTCCTGTAATGGGAAAAAAATTATTTCATATTTATTTTTTATTTAGTCACAAAAAGAACAAAAACAGTGATTAAAATTAATCTTTTAACACAAAAAATAAAATTAACAAACAAACAATTCTCACTAGTTTCCTAACTGCATCAATCAGATATACTACATTACAAAAGCCCATGAACCACAAATACCAAAAATTCACAGTTTGTTCTAATGTACTATAAAATGTCAATAAGTTAGTAACTTGTTAACATCTTTCAATGTTGTTATATCTAATTACAAAGGTGATAAAACCAGTACATCCATTCTGGGGCTTTGAAACACTAAGTTCTGATATCCAAATCCCCAGTTTCAACCTTCAGAAAAACTGCCAAATTTTTAACATATTGTTGTGTTTCTTGTACGGGTTCCTGAATTTGGAGTGATTAACAACACCTGGTGAAGAATAAAAGTAGTAACAATTTATTAGCTAGTATTACTCAGGACAGTATCAAAATCACGTTTACAGTTGATAAAACACTGTGAGGAACGTCTGATAGCCTAAAAGATTGTGTTGCTGACACAATCAGCAACACAACCTTTTAGACTATCAGACTATAATGGTGAAGACAGCTTCACGGCAAAGCACTAGACTACAGCTCCTGACTTGGTTCGGTCATTCTCGGAACTGAACGTACTCTCTAGACTCTCTACACTACAAATTGTGATGCACTCGATGATATGCTCAGTAGCCTCAACGATGCACTGACAAAACACTCTCGTGATACATTCGACAACCAACTCGACACTAGACCTGATAGCTTCAACAATGCACTTTACGATCCGGTGACACGGCACTACTCCGTGTGAAGACAGGGTTTATATAGCTTTCAGGCTGCCTTCGAGAACTTTGTTTATTTTTAAGAAATCAATAATCAAAACATGACAAACATTTTATCTCACAAAAGTCTTTGTACACTGAAATATTTTTGGATAAAATCAACCGCTTCTTTTAGTTTTTGCATTGTGGTGGCATTTAAAAAATCGTTTTTTTTTATTGTTTACTTATAATATTCTATTTATTATTGAAAAATGGGTCTCAGTCGTAAAGAAATTATAAACAGCATTCGAAAATTGATAATTTTTCACCATAGTAGTAGTAAATCAATTCAAAATGTCGCTAAATTAGTTAATTTATCCCATTCTACAGTGCAGTATGCGATAAAACGCTTTAAAGAAGAAAATCGGATTGAAAACAAGGTACGAAAAGGTCAACCGAGAAAGTTAACTAAACGTGATGAGAGATTTATTATTAGCAAATTTGTGAAAAACCCACGCTTGAATGCTGTAAAAGTTTCTGCAGAATTTAATGCAAAGTTTTCTACTTCAATTTCCCCCGAAACTGTTCGACGAGTTCTCAGAGAAGCTGGATTACATGGGCATTCTGCCCGTAAAAAAAAATTTTTGTTAGTAAGAAAAACAAAAAGCTTAGGCTTTCATTCGAAAAATCAATGATAAATACTTGCTGATGAAAGCAAATTTAACATTTTTGGTTCCGATAGTTGAATAACTGTATGGAGAAGAAAAAATGAGGAACTTCATTCTAAGAACTTAGTTGAAACAGTTAAGCATGGCGGAGGAGTTGTTCTTGTGTAGGGGTGCATGGCAGCATCAGGACTAGGTAATTTGGTATTTATTGATGTCATAATCATTCTCTTTATTTAAATATTTTCAGAGAAAATTTAAAATCATCAGCCCAAAATTTGGGTATTGGAAACAACTTTATTTTTAATCATGATAACGATCCTAAGCATATGGCTCTCAACGTTTGCCTGCGGTGTCTCTATAATTGTCCAGATTTTGAAAATACCACCTCAGTCGCCAGATTTAAACCCCATAGAACACATCTGGAAAGAACTGGAGGTTAGAGTACGAAAATACAACATCAAAATGAAAAGCGAACTTAAAACAGTTATGATGGAAGAATGGATGAACATTGATACAGAAATTATACAAAAACTAGCAAAATTTATTCCCAGACGTTTAAACGCTGTTGTGGACGCTAAAAGATATCCTACTAAATATTAATTTAACGAAAAAAGAAAATATTTACTAATATGTCAAGATTTTTTTGAAGTGTACAATGACATTTGTGAGATAAAACGTTTGTCATTTTTTGATTACTAATTTCTTAAAAATAAAGTTTTGCTATATTTTACAAATATTTCATGTAATTTTGTTACGAACAGATTATAGATCTTATTATTAAAATCTCATTTAGAAAGTTTACTTTTAATTAATGGCCCTATTCCAATGAACATCTTAAGTGTACAAACACTTTTGGGAGCCATTGCATGCATCAACTGTCCCCTAAGTTGATTCTCCAGTGATGAATAGATAGGACACGGACTGAGAGAGGCGTTCATAGAGAATGCATCTATGGGATGCACACCCAGGAAAGGTTAATGTAAGCCTACTTTTATTGCCAGTTGCCTTGATACCTGATGCATTCTTGTGTTTGTTTATATGTGTGTTTGTTTGACCCATGGGATGCATGAAGCAGGTAGTAAGTGGGAAGAAACACAACACTTGATTTCCAGGTAATAAATTTTGCA
The DNA here is from genome assembly GCA_000611955.2 of Stegodyphus mimosarum. Taxonomy (NCBI): domain Eukaryota; kingdom Metazoa; phylum Arthropoda; class Arachnida; order Araneae; family Eresidae; genus Stegodyphus; species Stegodyphus mimosarum. The sequence continues at coordinate 417,329 of KK119069.1, read as the reverse complement.
TGGATTTTGGGTGTTCAAGCACACTGTCTAAAATTTTCAACACTTTGAATTGCAAATTTTTATCTTTACATAGTATTTACAGGTACAAAATGAAAAGTGGACTCATCTTTAAATATCATACTTGCCAACCCTGTAACAGTCAAAAATCAGGAGAATTTTCTCAATGACAAAAAGATTTTTTAAATAATAAAAATATGTAGAGAAAATATATTTTTAATAATGAATTAAATTTAAATGGTAACTAATTAATATCTGGAAGTTCAATTATTATTTCTTAAATGCAAATAATGAAAAAACACACGTAGAAAAAAAAAAAGCAGTTTTGTTACTTGTTCCTTTTAGTAATAGAAAAATACTTTAATCAGTGTCCCTAATCATTTAATACTTTAACCAGATCACAAATCATTGATTGTAAAACATGAAATAACGTAATTCTGCACTGTGGAATTGTATTGATGGCAAAATAGTGCACAAAAAAGCAAAAAGCTTTGTCAAGGTCCGAAGACAAAAATATAATATTCGTTCTTCATAAGATAAAATTACAATAATCAGAAAACGTGCCCCTTGTCAAGCAATTTTTTTTTTAAAATTTTGGGAAAGTTTTACGCTTATATTTTGCGGACACATGTTTCAAAAGCGATAGATATTCGAGACTGATACGGATTCTCATACACAAAGCAGAAACGTGCAATGTTTCACCGATGAAATGACTTTGGTTTATTTTACATGCATCTAGAGAAAAACACGTTTTCAGTCGGTGAAAAATCACTTTTTGGGGGCAAACAGCGAAGTACAGTAAGACCCCGCTTAAAGCTGTTTCGCTCTTTTGTCTGAATTGTGGGATTCCCCAGAATTGCACGCAGTATTAGGCAGGCTTCCCAATATCTGAAGCAGTTTATCTGTGTTTCTTCGATGTTATACGAAAGTATTTTTATTGTTTTAAACATTTGTTGACGTTATTGTAAGTATAAATTTATATAACATAACGATTGATACAGTGACAAATATTATGATTTTTAGTTATTATCATGAGTGATTATAAAAAACACGAAAATAAAGCAACAAGAAAAAGCATTTCGCTAGAAACTAAAATGCAAGTGATTAGAAGATACGATACTGATGAACGTCAGAATTTGGCAACTTCAACAATAAGGACTATTCTTAAGAATAAAGAAAAAATACTGTCATCAGCAATTGCAACTACGACAAGCTCTGCAACTAGAATTACCCGTTCTAGAAATAATACAATAGAGGAAATGGAAAAACAACTTTCTATATGGCTTGACGACCAAATTGAATGCAATATGCCATTAAGCCAATCCATTATAATGGGAAAAGCAAGAATTTTTAATTACATTCAGGTTGAGGCAAGTGGCACAAGCAAAACTTTCGTTGCAAGTCCAGGATGGTTTAATAGATTTAAACATCGAAATAATCTTCATAACATAGAGATTACAGGAGAAGCAGCTAGTGCTGATACGAAAGCTGTGGCTGAATCCCCAGCGACATTAAAAAGAATAATTGAACGAGGAAACTATCATCCAGAAGGTTTTTTAATGTTCATGAAACAGGCCTATTTTGCAAAAAAATGCCAAAACGAACACTTCTATCCCGTGAAGAAAAACGTGTACCAGGTAAGTTACAAAAGATCGCTTAACACTTCTACTGGGTGGTAATGCAATAAGAATATTTCAAATTAAAACCACTATTTGTTTCCATCCCAAAAACCCAAGAGCAATGAAAGTAATATCCAAATCAACTTTACCTATAACTTGGGAGTCTAATAAAAAAATCATGGATAACTATGAAAATTTTCCAGAATTGGTTCACTGAATATTTTTGCCCACCTGTTAAACGCTATTGCAAAATTAAAAAACTTAAATCAAGAGCACTACTGATAATGCTCCAAGCCATCCAACGAATTTATCTGACTTAATAACATGCATTCCAGTCGAAGTGGTTTTCTTGCGGCCTAACACAACTGCTTTAATCCAACCAATGGATCAAGGCATTATATCAAATTTTAAGGCTTATTACTTGCGACGAACATTTAGACAGATGTTTGAAAAAACAGAAGAGAAACAATCAATAAAAGAGTTTTAGAGAAACTACAATATCATGATTGCTGTAGAAAACATAAACCTTTTTTGGAATGAGGTAACAAAATGTTTGAAAGGGATGTGGAAGAACATTTGCCCAGATCTAAGCAAGGGCGGTGACGCTGGACACTATCTCGATACGAATGAAATAGTGGAAAAAACAGCAGCAAGTTTTTCTAATGATGAACTCCAAAGAATTATAGGACCAAGAAGAACACAAAAATATTGAAAGTGGTGATTCAGAAGAAGAGCAAAAAGAAATTTCAACAGCATTTCTAAAAACCAGTTTGACCACTATAACAGAAATTAGGGACCAATTTATTGAATATGACCCAAATTTTGACAGGAAATCCAAGGCAAGACAGGGTGTTATGGATGTCTTATCCACTTACCAACAACTTCTTACAGCACAAAAGGAAAACACAAATTACATTAGATACCTTTTTCGCTTATTATGTTTCTATATTTCTAAGAAATAAATTTTTGTTTTATTGTTATAAAAAACATAATTAATAAATTTAATAGTAAAATACCTGACCAATTTTGTTCCCATCTTCCCCTTATTAACACGATCAGGTAACCTCGTTCAACGCTGTTTCATATTACGCTTTAGTTTGATGGAACGTATACCCCGCGTTAAGTGGGATCTTACTGTATTAAGCCAAGCTACATAAAAATCATGAGAAATTTGAAGAATAAGAAAAAGTCAGGAGATATATGTTAAAAATAAGGTTGGCGGGAATGTAGTCAGAAATTGGAAGAGCTGGTAACTCTGAAATATTAATGCTGTAACTAGCTTGACTTTCTACTTTCAGGAAGTTTAGAAAATCTACCACTATTACGTTTTAAATTTCGAACAACTATGCATCATTAAGGCCCATATCATACACGCATTTATTTCACACGAACAACTGTTTCAGACAATGTTTCTGCGTAGTTTACTATTGAAAGAAAGATGCATGACTTTTTCCTTCCTTTCGAAAAAAATTGCAACTTGTTCGTTTTCAACTAATCAGCTATCAGCTTGTTTGCTTAGAGAACCAGTTTCCTCTGTGTTAACCACCAAGTGAGCTGTGGTGATGAAAATTATTTCTTATATTTCCGCAGTTTTGTGCTAGTAAATACAAAAACACTTTCATTCAGCAAGTTAATGCTACAGAATAGAAATTTATTTCAAAATAAGAGCTATAGAAACACTCTCTCACTACTCGTATTACTGAAATCCCTTCATATAATTTGCAACACATTCGGAAATTTTTCATTTTGAAAAGTCTGACTTTCATTTGGGATTTTCAATTTTAATGTTTTAATTTCAGGTGGCAAGTGCTTTCTGTTCGGCATAACAGTTCCGCAAGAATAAAATTTGTATTTCAATAAATCAACCATCAGCTGAACGCTGGTAAAAAAATCTGTCAAAATAAAGTTCATGTCCCTTGCTTGTTAAGGGTTTTATCAAATGTGTAACAACATCGTATCCCAATCCTTTGCCTGACCTCACAATTTTATCTCGTTTTCCAGCATACAATTCAAAATTTACAGTGTAACCCAAATGAGATGCGCATAACATCCAATTTTTAAGCCCGTGCTTATCTGGTTTTAAAGGCATATACTGCACAATTCCTAAGCGCCCTTTGAATTTTACCATAGCTTCAGCAACCGAAAGATGTTTATACGGCTTAAAACAATCTGAAAACTGCTCTTTTATCTTAGAAATAACAGGCTCTAATTTTTGCAAAAACTGAAAGTTTTCATCATTTCCCTTTACCTCTTTCTCTCTATCAGAGATATGAAAATAATGTTTAATTTTTAAAAATCTATCTCTGCACATTAATTTCTTTATCACTTCGTTGCCGAGTATAGGATTCTGAGACCAAAAATCATTTATTCTAGGCAAACGCATAATGCTCATTACAAAAAAAAAAACAGTTGTAGAGACATTACGTTATTACGAAGCAGGAGAGGTGACAAATAAGCAACGCTTTCGCCGGGAATCGAACCACGGACCTCTCGGTTACGCGTCGAGCATGCAGACCACTACACCACGAATGCATGCGAAGAATGCGGAAGAAATATTTTATACAGTTATAAAAGCCCAAATCTCATTTACGGAGAATATAGGCTGCCAGCTTTTATCTTCAATACCACGTTTTTTTGCACAAAATTCTACGTATTTATTTGTATTCTGTCTAATTACTTTGCAGTATTCATCAGGCAGAAGTAATTTTAAATAATCTAAAGTAGATGATCCAGTTGACAAATCATGAGACGAGGTGATAAAGAGAAATGTTCAAATTTCATGTCCTTGTTATTTATGTCATTTCTCCAGTCTGATTCGGAGGTATCATATGAAGAGTCCAAATTTTCATCGTGTTCTAAATTATAATTGCATTCGACTTCATCCTCTCCGTTATCTATCAACATATGTTTCGAATGCCCATCATCTTCATTATCTATCAACATATGTTCTGAATGTCCACCAACTTCATCAGATTCAGCGTTATCAGATTTGTCTGTTTCTTCAAATAATATTGCATTTATTTCTTCTTGCGTTAATATCTTACGTCTTCTGATCATTTTGAGATGAAACTACAGAATAAGAGCAAGAGGTTTTCACAACGTGAGAAAGGAGTAAAACGAGCGATCTAGACACGAGTCACCTACCCTGGGAGCGTTGAAGCTAAACAAGGGAGCCAACCTGCATTTAAATAAAAGAGCTACTTCAGTCGCTTAAAAAAACAATGATTGACATGTCATTTAACAGTTCGCGAAACCAATGAAGAATATACTCCGGGATGGGGGAAAGCATGAAGTAGAAGACGAACGAGGCGGTCGGGCAACCTGTCGATGTCTGAATGGCCGGGTGTCTCAGATGCGAAAGAGTTAACAGTTATTGCTGATATGTCCAAATGAACTATTTGTTGATGGAGGTTGGGCCTACATCTTGAGAGCTCTGATGATGCACTACTCTTATCAATGGAAAAAGAGAGCAACTGATAAGCAAACAATTTTTGTAATATAGATGAAAAGCTTTAAAAAATCGAATTTTTAAAATGTGCCGAGGGCTGCCTGTATTCATAAAATTAAAGTTATTTAGTTCAAAACAAGCAAAGTGATATACTTATTCAAAAAGGCAAGGTCATACATCCAACCTAGGCCTTAAAACTAACCAATTTGTAATAAACTAATCACTTTACATGCATTTACATGCGAAAAATTGAGAATTCCTTCAAATTAATTTTAGGCATTATATTTTAACAAATATATATATTATATTTTAACAAATTGTATAAATACTAAAAAAATTTTAGGCAAAATTATCTGTTTTGACTTTTACATAAAACAGAAATGAACAGCTTTAGTACTGCCTGTACACTTATGGACATTCTGTTATTGGGACCACATTCAGAAATGTATGTATGTATGTATATGAGCAGACACATATGTATGTATATATAAACATGCATACATGAACACATCCATCCATGCATGTACATATGAATGAATGTATCCATATATAAACACATCTGTACATACATATAAACATGGATACATGAACATACACATTTCTGAAACTTCCGGTAACAGAAGATTACCCACACCCATGTATCTATTATAAAATACCACATTATTAAAAACTCCTCTATCTATTTTTAGTATATAAAAAATGTTAGTTTCATAGTGAAAAAGATATTCTGATGATCACTGTACCAATTTAATTATTTATAATTAATGTTCATTTATGATCACAAATATAACTGGTAACTTTCACTCTTATTAGGAGGGAGGGGGGATTGGCATGACAAATCGCCGTTCTTAAGAATGCGAAGTGAAAGGTCATCCGTAAAATGGACAAATTTCGATTTTAATGTTTTTAATACAAATCTTTATTCAAATAGTTTAGATAATTCAGTAGACGATAAGCCTCTAATTCTAAAGTCACCACTTAAAGGGCCACTCTGAGAGTTAATGGCCAATTTTTGACAAAATTTATCTTTGATATTTTGTAATAAACTAATACAATAAACTTCTTACTTTCTTTTTTTACACCTAATTTACTATCTACATTCACATATAAACGCTTTAAATGTCAAAAAGATGAAATTCAGCTTTACACGAACAAAAAAATATCATAATGTATCAAAACAAAGCAAATTATGTATGAAATTACTGATATAAAAAGAAAACGTTAAACATCACGAATTCTTAGAATTAAAAAAAAAAGTTTTAAATGTGCAGATCCTTAACAAAATGTAATTCTCAAACGAAAATAATCACGAAAACAAAAAATCGGCTCCTGTTAGAATAATGATTACTTGTTAAAAAATTGAAGAAATGTTTGTTTACACATTCAAAACCAAGAACAAAATTCCTTTTTTCGTCTAAAAAAAGGTGCAGACAGCAAATATGGAAAATAAATATATTTTTAGAGTGATTACATTTTTACCACATTTGTAATTTTACTATAAGCCAATGTCAGCACGTGAAATTTGCATTAAAAGTTAAAAAATGAATCATTAAATTATGAATTAACAATAAACATTCATTTAATTGATTCCATACAAAAGTAAAATACTTCCTTACCTTCCAAGCTGAATATAACTTTCGCATTCGCCGATAGAAAGCATCTTTATCAACTCTTAAATTCGCCATTATATATTTACTCTACAGAAATGGCGTCTCTTACATACTCCGTCATTAACGTTTCGGACAAATGGCGGGAGAAGAAAATTTAAATGCTGCCACTTTAAACACTTTTTTATAGTAATTATCAAAGTAAAGTAAGTGCTGTGAAATACCTTTGAAATGTATGTAACGAACAAAAAATAATCGAAAGGTAATATAGCGTTCGGCTATCCCATCGTTTTGATTAGAAATGAATTTGAATATGGAAAACATACCCGAGCTAACTGCATAAATAGATGAATGCCCTCGCGGAGTACTCTCTGAGGGGATATCGGCTCGTATTTATATTACACATTGGAAAAACCACAAAACCAACCATGAAGATAGCCGGCTCGATTGAAATCAAATTAACAGTATTGAGCGACCATAACCATTCTGCAATTATAAGGCCTTAGTATTAAAAAAAAGAAGAAGAAAAGAGAGGGAGGGGAAAAAGCGTTCAGTTTTTAATAATAATAAAAAAACTAAAACTCTATAAACTTAGTTTTATGAGGATATCAAAATTAAGGGAACTACATATGATAAATGTTAATTTACTACGCTAGCCCAGTATCTTCTACGCGCAGTAATTATTTTCCTTGTTAAGGATTTTTGTGGCATCAGCTATGCTTCTCCCGAGAGAGTTGTTGATTGCATATTCATCAAGTTTATAGACCTTTTTTTACGGTCTACTAATAGCGTCTGACTTTAGCATAAGTTATGCTTCCCTGGCGCAACTGGCTGGCGCTTGCAATACACTTTTGCAGATGTATCATTAGGGTCGGCGGAAGAGGCCTGTAAAGCCTTCTTTGTAGGCAGGCGCTTACCAAGAGAGGAGCGCTGACCAGCAGACTACAAAGAGCTCTTTTTTTTTATTGAAAAAGAATGTGCATTTACCGGGGAAGAAAACGAAATGTACCTCCAATGCTACACAGGACAGGAACCATGAGCGTTTGCGCCCCCTACACCTATTCTCTTCAGATCATCCATCAATCCCACCGATCCATCAGTCGTTAGGTAGAGTGTCATATAATTAATTACATTTTACTCCCCACTCCTGCAACTTAATGCAACTGTCGGTAACCTTGATTCTTCCCCTTCAGAAGAACCGGTTTGAGCGGACTGGTCGTTATTGGCTCGTAAGTGGAGTTTGAATCCACGTGGACACTACCACTTTTGTGGTTGCTCTTCAAACTTAGAGTGCAACCAGGTCTGGTCCTGCGTGATGCAGTAGAAAAGCGGGTGACAAATCTGGCAAAGTGAAAGACGACAGACTGGCCATTGGGCTAAGTAATCTGTCATAAGTTAAGTTAAACACCATATCTTGATGTCTCTGGCTGTAAGATTTGTCTGCAAAATGTGCACGTGAACGAATAGTTTTATTTTGGGATCGCAGTCTACATCTTCTTACTTTTAAGAACTTTGAATTTTTTTTCTTTTAAACTTTTAAATTTCTACTTTTATTTTATTATGTTTATTAAAAATAGAAAAATACATACCAAAGATTATATACAAGAATTATATACATATATACACGAGGAGATGCAAGACTGAGTCTCACATTTACATGAGTCGAAGATTTTGGCATTACATTTCTCTAACAAATTTAGACTCCTCGTCCGCGACAATTTTCATTAAATGCTTAATGGCCTGAACCCCTGCTGGGTATCTCTCTAAGTTTTCTATTGATCTGTCTTTGAAAGATCCTAAGAGGATTGCTCTTTCTTTGGTTATGATTGGGCATCTGATTATATAATAAGAAGCATTGGCTAGTTCCGCACTGGTGCCGCAGGCACATTGAACTTTACGTATGTGGAATCTTTTGAGATAACTTGGGAATTTGCCTTGATTCGTCATCACTTGGTTTTCGTAAAAGTCGCATTTTATCCTCTTTGTGGACAATTTTGGAAAAATTTTATATGTTGTTCTCCCTGTACTCTCTTCCTCCCAACTCTTACAGTGTCATATGAGAAGTTCGAGTTCCAAAAGCCGTGGGAATTCCTACTGGGAACGAATTTAATCTAGGTAATGCCGTACTTACACCTACTACACAGGCAGACATGGTGCACTACTCAAAATAACCCTTCTGCTAACCTAGTACCACAGAACGGACATTTTCCATCTCCCTAGAAAGCTACATGGTATTTATCATCTATGCATTCCTTCTTCGTATTTATTGAGTGGTTGGCGAAGAAAATTTTCGATGCAGAATAATCTTATTGCTATTAAAAAGGAAAAAGTCATTTGATGAAGTACGTACAGTCGGTCACAAAAGTATTTGAACACCGGTACCCTATCAGAAAATTACACTTTCCCTAATTTTGGAACCCCATCCAACGATCTTTCTGAAACCATTTTAGAACTAAGGAAGGGTCCATCTTGACGGGGTATCCAAGATTGCTAATTTTTTATTATTACAACACAATTCTTAAGACGATATAATTTCAGATAGCCATAACAGTTCTGTCTCTAAACAATCTTTCCCTTTTTTTAAAAATCGTCCTCCACAAAAGGCTTTTCGTCAAAGATCCGTTTCTTGATCCTCGATCGTGATGATGTCTCTTTTTCTTTTGCGGGGTCCATATTTTATCCAAATGGAATTCATTACAGTCAACTTGAAATGTCGGATAGGACCCCTTTTTCCCAAAGAATTAATGGGTCTACAAGAAACTGGTGTTGTTAGAATGAGACACATACCGCTTAAATTTTTTTCTCACTCCTTGGCATCCTAATAGACGACCGGGGAGGCTGATAAATATGAACTCGGCTGTCCAAATGTGAAGGCAAGAAAAATACATTTCCATCGGAAACTCATTCTGTCCCAAGAGAAGGGTCTCTTGACTGGGTTGTCATCGGTCCTAAAAGTCATCAGATCCATTTTTTGGAGGGTTTCACGAGAACAGGTTGGTTCCATATTTGAATCCGTTACTATGCAAAATATTTTTTAAGATCCAAAAAATTTCCAAGATACAAAATAATTTTTATGAGCCAAGATATTCAGGTGAAGTTGCGTCTTCAAGACTGAACGCCAACTGTTTATATAGATAGGAAATTCCTTTCGACAGGAAAAATTTTGTCAAATCTAAAACACATATTAAAAAAAAACTTTTGTTAATTTTTATAATGTCTTTAGACATTATAAAATTAACTGTTTTTCAATGTAAACCTATGGAACAAGCTTGTAAACATGTTTGTAAAGAACCTTGAATTAAAAAAAAACTTTTTGTCTAAAAAAAGATGTCTCATTTTTTCACTTTTTCCATGGGTTAATGCTGTAAAAATGAGACATCATTTTTTAGACAAAATGTTTTTTTTTCCATATGTTTTCAGATCTGATAAAAATTTTTCCAGTCGAATGGATCCATATTAACAGCTGGCATTCAGATCAGCTCTTGAACATTCTCGATTTCTTCATAGCAGGTAAGATATTTTTTGGAATTCTCTTTAACATGGATAGCTTTTATGTTTCTTTTGGAACTTCATTTTTTTTGGAGATCAAGAATTTATGTGTGTATGATACTTTTGGAAACTCTTCAAACATAATATTTTCGAAACCTTTCTGTTGGGAATGGCATCACTACGCCACCCAATCAAAAGACAGATGGGGACTGACGTCATAGGACGCCAGAGAACGAGAAGAGAGCTTTTCGCGAGGACGAGGACGATGTTTGCACTTTTGCAGTTAGATAGATATTTTTCTTTCATTTATTATTGTGTGTATGTGTAATAAATCTTTTTATTAGGTTTAAAGATTTCGAGTGTTCTATTTATACTAAGATAGCTGTTAAATTCATCGGGTAGATGACTTACGAATCCTTTTCTGAGCTAGCAATGAGATCGAAAGCTCATTATGCATCATTTTCTGGCGCGCCATTGTGGGGCACGATAACAGCTAAAATAAATTGAAAATGGATCTTACACAGCTGAAAACTGAACGGAAATGTCTAAGAACTTCCTTTATGTCTTGTGCAAACAAAATTGATGCAGAATTGAAATCAGATATTCAAGATTTAAAGTTACTTTCGGTTCTGATATTGCAACTTAAAGACAAGTTTAATCGACTTTAAATTTGCCAAAAGGAAGTAACGGCAAGAATTCTTCAATCTAAAGATGCCGAAACGTTATATGAAGAAGATTTTAGTTCATCTGAGCCCTACAGAGATACATATTTCGAACTGTGTTCTCAAACCGAAAAGACGTTGAAAAGTCCTTTACCTGCTGAATTACCTGAGAAACGCAAATTTAAGCTGCCGAAGATCGAGCTAAAGAAATTCAGCGGCTGGGCCAAGGAATTTCTGACGTTTTGGAGCCAGTTTTCGAAGATCCATGAAGATCCTACGATTCCAGACGAAGATAAATTCCAGTACCTTCTGCAAGCAGTTGTTCCCGATTCCAAAGCCGCACGGGTAGCGGAGAGCTTTCCTGCAACGGCGTCGAATTATCCGAAATGCAATCGCCCAGCTTCGAGAGAGGTTTGAAAGAGAAGACTTACTTGTACAGATATATGTAAGAGATCCTCTAAGCATGGTTATGAGTAATGCAAGCAGTGGACGTGTGAAGATGGATCTTCCTACGCTCTACGATGATTTACAAACCAAGATTAGAGCTTTAGAAAGTCTTGGGAGAACTCAAGAGAAGTATGGTGATTTCTTAACGCCTTTAGTAGAATCCTGCCTGCCGAAAAAGTGTTAATTGCTTTGGAGAGGAGCAGAAATTTAAAAGAAGCACCTCGAGCTGATGACTGATGCTTTGAAAATTTGATGAATTTCCTGAAACAAGAAGTGAAAGGAGAAGAAATGGTTCTGTTAGCCCGTACTGGATTTAGTTCCAATCATATTTCTAAGAAAGAGGATACGCTAAATAAAAATATAGATTCAGCCACTGCAGCTGCACTGGTAAGCGCAATTTTAACTGTCTCTTTTGCGAGAAACGGCATCCAACTAAGGAATGTTTTTCCGCTAGAAATATGACATTAGAAGCTAAGAGAAATATATTAATTAAAAAGGGTGCCTGTTTTAGATGTTTTAGATTGGGACATACTTGTAAAACATGTCGAGTAAACATTTCCTGCATGCACTGTCTTAAAAATCATCATTCTCTAATGTGTCCCAATCGCCTAGAAAAAAACGCAAATGAAAAGTCTCGAAGTGACGTAACTGAAACCAGTGCATTGACTAATAACTGTAGAATAGAAAATGTTTATTTAATGACTCTAACGGTTAAAATTAAATTTAAAAATATTGAGCTTAAAGCACGCACAATATTGTATAAAGCTTCTCAGCGTTTGTATGTCAATAAAAAATATTAGAGGATTTACATTTAAAACCATTAAGGAGAATTAAATTGAAGCATGCTTTATTCGGGGGGGGGAGAGAAACGCAAGTGCAGAATCACGATGTTTATAATTTGTTCATTTCGTCATTAGATGAATCTTTCTCCTTTCAAATAGAAGCACTTTCAGAAAGCAAAATTTGTGGCACAGTGCCAAGAGTGAACAATAGTAAAATTCTTAATGAACTGAAAGAGAGAGGCGTCAGTTTGTCTGATTTTAGTTCCTCTGATCCTGAGATCGGCCTTCTTTTGGGAGCGAATATTACCGGCGCTTTGTTTACTATTAAACCTGCTAGATTGGCCTCAGGATTATTTTTAATTGAGATTTGTTTGGGACATGTGTTAACTGGGAATCATGAGTCATTTGAAGATAGCAGTGATGATACTATTCTGAGTGTAATTTAGTTGTATATTAGCAATTATTCGATAAAAGATTTATGGTCTTTGGAATCCATAGGAATTTCAGATCCCATAGACAATAATAAAAAGAATTTAGAATATTCCAGAGTTTTGGGAGAGTTCAAAAATAATGTGAGAATTCTTTCGGACGGTAGATATGAACTTTGTTTACCTTTTAAATCTGACATGGCCGATTTACCGACAAATAAAGATTTAACTTGGAAGCGGCATAAAAGGATGTGCCAGCGAGCACAAGATAAAGCATTTTCAGAAGAATATACTGCAATTTTCCGGGAATGGGAAAAATTGAATATAATTGAAAGGGTAACTGATAATATTGACACAGGACATTTTTTGCCTCATCGCCCAGTAATTAAAGACACTTTACGGACACTTTACGGAGGGCGGGGACGCCCGATGTACACCTTTCGTTGACAGGCATATGTCCACCGCCCTCCCCTTTGTCTGTTTTTATCAGCTCCACCACAGCCGAGGGAGCGGACAAGACAGTACCAGTACGGTCCCTGCCGAGCCTGATCCCATCCTAGGTACAATACCCGGGTTCTAGTCCTGTGAAGAATAAGGTACAATAGTACCTGATATTTTGCCTCCGTGGTTGAGACTGCCTAAGTACAGATCCTAGCCAGAGTAATTAAAGACAGCAGCACTACAAAAATTTGGCTTGTCTTTGACGCGTCTGCTCGAGAAAGTGGTAAATGCTCTTTGAACGACCTTTTGTATAAGGGCCCGAACTTATTAGAAATAATTCCAGATATAATTGATAGGTTTCGAATTCATCCAATAGGATTGTCTTCCGATATTGAGAAAGCATTTCTAATGCTAAGCATAGCCCCTCAACATAGCGATTTCTTGCGGTTTTTTTACCCGTCCGAGAATGAACAGATTAATAACACACATTGTAGAGTGGTATTTGGGTTAAAGTCGAGCCATTTTTATTAGCAGCTTCAATTACCCATTTATTAGATAACGTACCATCCGAATTTGATGCTTTAGCGCAAGAACTGAAACGTTCTTTTTATGTTGATAATTGTGTTTCCGGCGTTGCGAATGTTAAGGAAGAGGAAAATTTTATTGTGAAAGCGAAAGATATTTTGTCACGGGGTTATTTTAACTTGAGAATTTGGGAGAGTAATGTAAAATGTAAATTCGTTTCTAAAAGTACTGGTGTCACTAAAGCATTAGGAATTTTGTGGGATCTTGATAAGGACACTCTTAAGTGTAATTTAAACTTTGATATTGTGAGCGAAGATCAGAATTTTGACTAAAAGAATCATTTTAGCTACAGTTCAGAAAATATTCGATCCTATAGGTTTGTTAGAATCCTGCTGGTGGAAAGGCCCAACATAGTTGTTACAAACACCAGACAAATGGCCTAATAGCGAGATATTGATAACTGAAACACCCGAAATAACTCTTGAAAGGAGAAAAGTTAGGCTATGTAATGTTAATTTGTCAGAAGAAAAAATTTCCTGGTATGCCTTTAAATTCTCAAATTTCCATTCGATAATTAGAATGGTTGCATGGATTCTAAGATTTATTAATAATACAAGATCGCGTCCTGATACTAGACAGGGGGGAGAACTTTTAAAATCCTCTCAGCGTTATGGCCGGATTATTCCGTATAGAAGGCTGCCTTCCATATTCATTACACATGAAAATTTCTGCTATCTGTTAATGTATCTGATTTCGGTTTGGATGTATATTGGAAGAAAAGAAAACAAGGTATAAAATAAGAGAGTCATTTTTTAATTAAAATCAAGAAAATACCACTAATTCATGACATTTTGAGGAACTTCGAAATTTCAGAGCTAAACCCGTAACGCTCGGAGGGTTAATGCAGGAGATTGAAAATGCTGAGATGCTGCTTATTCGATATGTTCAAGCTCTATTTTTCCAGTTGAAAGCTCTATTCGAAACTTGTGCGTTTTCAAAGATGTGAACGGAATTATCCGAGTTAAAACTCGAATTACTGAACGCATAGATAAGCCTTTCTTCATTTCATCGGTGCTTCTTCCTGATAAATGTATCTTTATTCAGAGACTGATTGAATATTTTCACCGAGAAAACTGTCATGCTGGAACCCAGATATTACTAAGTATATTGCGTGAAAAGTACTGGATTATAAGAGAAGATTGATACGTAGTTTTTCTGAATGGCTGTATTAAATGTCGAAGATACAAAGCTAAATCTTTAATCACTGAACCAGTTTCCTTACCTGCTGATAGAGTGGGAAATGCAACAGTTTTTGAAATAGTAGGTATTGACTTAGCTGGTCCCCTATTTGTAAAACGGGGGGGGAAAAGTGTGGATGGTTCTCTATACATGTGCTCTTTATAGAGCAAACCATTTAGAGTTAATAACGTCGCTATCCACTGATGCTTTTCAGTTATCATTTAGACGTTTTGTTGCTAGAAGAGGAAGACCTAGAGTGCTATATACTGACAACGGTACAAACTTTAGGGGAGCTTACAATAATTTGTTAGAAATTGATTGGAGTAAAGTAACTCGACAGACAGAAATACAGGAGGTCGAATGGAAATTCATTCCCCCACTGCTGCCTGGTGGGGCGGGTGGTGGGAAAGACTTGTTCGAGTAGTCAAAGAACACCTTATAAGAACATTGGGCAAAGCTGTTCTTACCTATGAAGAACTGGAAACAGCTATGTGCGAATGTGAAAGGGTAGTAAATGCGCGACCCTTAACATATTTGTCCGAAGATTCAGAAGACTTGGTTCCACTTACGCCAGCTACGTTTTTGACAGATAGATCCAATTTAGATGGAACTGACATAGACGCAGTGGACACAGGTCATCTTAGAATCAGATTTCGTGCGAAATTAATGGAAGACCTCCGAGTACGTTTTCGAAAAGAATACTTGGGATTACTTATTCACAGACGACAGCAAAATTCACAGTTTCCAAATATTCGAGTAAATGACGTTGTTTTGGTAGGAAATGACATCAAAAAAAGATTGAATTGGCCGTTAGCTAGGGTTGCAGAACTGATTCCTGGAAAAGATGGTAAAGTGTGAACAGTTAGAATAAGAACGCAATCTAACAATTTGATACGTCCGATACAACGAGTATTTCCTCTAGAAGTTCAAGATGATGAGTTGTCAAGTTCACGTCATTTAAGTGATCCTCAAAACAACCAATCGCCTGTAAAGTCTTCAGTTTCTAGCATGGGAAACGATTTGTCTACCTCTTATCATTCAGAAGTTTTTGGATCGTCCCAATCTCCGGATCCCATTGATGTTTCCGATGCATGTGACAGTCCTAAGGCTATAAAGACACGATTTGGTAGAACTGTAAAGATGCCACTTAGGCTGAACTTGACAAACTTGAATGTTTTGAGTAGCTGTCCAGCAACTCAAAGGGGGAAGAATGTTGGGAATGGCATCACTACGCCACCCAATCAAAAGACAGATGGGGACTGACGTCATAGGACGCCAGAGAACGAGAAGAGAGCTTTTCGCGAGGACGAGGACGATGTTTGCACTTTTGCAGTTAGATAGATATTTTTCTTTCATTTATTTTTGTGTGTATGTGTAATAAATCTTTTTATTAGGTTTAAAGATTTCGAGTGTTCTATTTATACTAAGATAGCTGTTAAATTCATCGGGTAGATGACTTACGAATCCTTTTCTGAGCTAGCAATGAGATCGAAAGCTCATTAGGCATCACTTTCCTTTCAATCTATATAACTAGTTCCTTTTGAAGATTCTGGACAACTCTTTTGTTGTTAACATAATTCTTTGGCTGTAGGTCCCCATCGGGTTCTAAATGCCATTTCTTAAATGGATCAGCAATGAAATGATTGTAACCTTAGCGTCCGAACAAAGTGGTTGAAACAGCATAGTTTCCACGAAATTGTTTTTTGTAAATCTTGAATCCTTAAAAGATATTTTTGTAAGAGACCCTTATTTCAAGTTACTTTACATAAAATTTACAAATCCATTCAAGATTAATACGATTTTAAAACCCGACGACCTAAAAGCCAAAAAATTATGTTGAATCCAGAAGTGTTTTATCGAAAACACCTATCTGAACGGTTTGTACAGATAGAGAAAAATAGATTCTTGGAAATTCTCTCTTTTTCACCCAAAGAAGGTATCCTTTTAAGATCCCATCTATTTTTTTGGGTTTGACGAGAACCGGTTGGTATACAAAATAGTTTTTAAGAGACGATACAAAATATTTCCAAAGTATTTTATGATCTTCAACATTATTTATCTAGATAGGCAATTCCTTTCTACTGGAAAAATTTTTAGCAAACCTAAAACACATATTTTAAAAAAAAACTTTTTGTTAATTTTATAATGTCTTTAGACATTATAAAATTAACAAAAAGTTTTATAAATTATACATACAATATATAATATGTATAATATATATATAATATATTGTGTATATTTTTATAATGTCTTTAGTCCAAAGGGATTTAATCCCAAAGGACTATTGTTCTCGTTTGGGCGTTTTACGTTGAAACTCAAAAAACGTTGAATCACTTTTCAAAATAAAGAGATGCGTCTTTTAAGATTTGTGGTTCGGTCACAAACGTATTTGAACACCCCATCCATTTTTTAGGTTTAATAAGAACAGGTTGGTTCGAGACAAAATATTTTTAAGACCATCCATTATATTCAGGATATCTGAAATATTTATATAGATTCATTTCGACTCAGAGAAAAAAAATATATTCTTGGAAAGGCTCTTTTCTGGGATCCCAAAGATTCGGGGACGTTTTCGGGTTCCAAAGGCATTCCATTTTTCTGAACCTAAAAGTTGGTCCCAAAAGAGTTATGTTGACTTCAAAAGAGTTTTATCAAAAACATCTTTCTCTGAACGGTTCAGAGAAAAACAGATTCTTGGAAATTCTCTCTTTTTCACCCAAAGAAGGTAGATTCTGGAACGTCGATACAAAGCCTTTTAAGATTTCGGGGGTCGGTCCATTTTTGGGGGTTTGACGACAACAGGTTGGTTCGACTATACAAAATATTTCCAAAATAGTTTCCAAGAGACGATACAAAATATTTTTTTAAGAGCCAAAATATTTTTATGATTTCCAAGACTGAACGCCAACTGTTTATATAGATAGGCAATTCCTTTCGATTGGGAAAATTTTTATTAAATCTGAAACACATATTTAAAAAAAAACTTTTTGTTAATTTTATAATGTCTATTGTATATATATTATATAACTTTTATAATGTTTTTAATTCAAAGAGATTTATTCCCGAAGGACCATTGTTTTCGTTTTGGCATTTTGCGTCGAAAACCGTAAATTGCTGTATCACTTTTCAAAATAAATAGATTGGTCTTTTAAGATTTCATGGTTCGGTCACAAACATATTTGAACACCCCATCCATATTTAGGTTTGACGAGGACAGGTTGGTTCGGCAAGTTACGAGACAAAATATTTTTTAAAGCCAAAATGTTTTAAAGAGACCAACCATTATATTCAGGTAATCTAAACTATTTATATAGATTCATTTCGACTCAAAAAAAAATATATTCTTGGAAAGGCTCTTTTCTGGGATTCCAAAGATTCGGGGAAACAGGACTCTTTTAAGGGTCGGTCCCAACCCCATCCATTTTTTGGGGTTTGACGAGAACAGGTTGGTTCAACAAGTTGCGATGCAAAATATTTTCCAAAAGACCATCGATTATATTCAGGTTACGGAGATGTTCAAAAGCTGATCTGAACGGTTTATATAGACAGAAGAAGATATATTCTTGGAAATTCTAAGAAAAGGGACAGAAACGTTTTTCTGGGTTCCCAAAGAATGTTATGAAAAGGAAATATACAACTCTCTCTTACGTTATTACCGCAAGGTTTCCAAGAGAGTTGAGATATATACATGAAAAGGAAATTTTCAACTCTCTCTTACGTTATCACCGCAAGGTTTCCAAGAGAGTTGAGAAAAAACATATATACAGTCGGTCCCAAAAGTATTTACACATCAGATCCATTTTTTGGGGGTTTGACGAGAACAGGTTGGTTCGACAAGTCCATATTTGAATCCGTTACGATACAGAATATTTTTTAAGATCCAAAACATTTTCCATCCCTTATATTCAGGTGAAGTTGCATCTTCAAGACTGAATGCCAACCATTTATATAGATCCATTCGGTTGGAAAAAGTTTTATCAGATCTGAAACACATATTAAAAAAAACACTTTTTGTTAACTTTTATAATGTCTTTGACATTATAAAAATTAACGTTTTGGTTTTCTTGGATTCCATTGTTGGAAATCTATTTTTAGGAAAAAAAAAACTTTTTGTCTAAAAAATTGTGTCGCATTTTTTCACTTTTCCCATAGGTTAACATTGTAAAAGTAAGACACCATTTTTCAGACAAAAAAAATTTGTTTTAATATTTATTCAGATCTGATAAAAAAATTTCCAGTCGAATGGATCTATATAAACAGTTGGCGTTCAGTCTTGAAAATTTCTTCATAGCCGGTTTTTTTTGGAATTAACATGGTTCTTTTGGCACTTCATTTTTTTTTAGATTTATGTTCGAATGTGTATGATATACCTTTCTTTTCAATCTATATAAATAGTTCCTTTTAAAGATTCTGGATAATTCTTTTGGACTCTCCCCATCGGGTTCTAAAAGCCTGCAATTTTAACAAGAAGTGCTTGAAAGTTTCCGAACAAAGCGGCATGGCAACGTTTTTAAGTATTTCCACGCTCCGTTTAATGGATAAAATTCATTCCCTGCTGTTAAACAATTCCGTTTTAGGATACATATCGGGGCCCTCAAGCCAAAATAGGATCCGTAACATATAATTCGTAGTGGGGACCGGGATCATCACATTATTTTCACATCACAGAAAGCCTCCTTGTCGAATCTTTATGGAACTTCTCACCATCTTATCCCTTCTTTCAAGTTACTTTACATAAGATTTCAAAATAACGACGGACCCGATGAGGTATTCTGAAGAAACGTTTTGAAGGACCTAAAAGATCGAAAACATCTATCTGAACGGTTTATATAGATAGAGAAAAATAGATTCTTGGAAATTCTCTCTTTTTCATCCAAGGAAGGTATCCCCATCCATTTTTTTGGGTTTGACGAGAAGGTATACAAAATATTTTTCCGAAATAGTTTCCAAGAGACGATACAAAATATTTTTATGATCTTCAAGACTGAACACCAACTGTTTATATGTATCCTTTCGACTGGAAAAATCTTTATCACATCTGAAACACATATTTAAAAAAAAAACACTTTTTGTTAATTTTGTAATATCTTTAGATATTATAAAATTAACAAAAAGTTTTATATATTATATATCATATATATAATATATTGTATATACTTTTTTATAATGTCTTTAGTCCAAAGGGACTGAATTCCGAAGGATTATTGTTTTCGTTTGGGCGTTTTGCGTTGAATACCGGAAAAAATGCCCTTTTCACTTTTCAAATTCCACGATTAACCGAAGAACTTTTGTCCCGTGAAAAAGTCAGAGAAACGTAAGGATCGTTTAAATTTCAGAAATTATCTGAAAAATTCTTTAAAGCCGAAGTGTTGTGGTTTCAAGACCTTCCAAAGAAGATCGGCTTTGTATACCGATAAAGGTTGTGCGATCCCTCAATTTTCTTAAACTGGCTTTCCTGATTGCTTTTAGAAAAACGATTAGTTTCCTGTCGATTCATGCAAAGCTCGGACAGTTGTCGTGAATTGATTTAGAAGTTACCAAGAAATTTAGATTCACTTAAAATTGAAGAAATGTATTTAAAGCGGCACAGCTTTACAAACATTGTAAATTTACAATGGATTGGTATGAAAACGTTTGATGCGGATATAAAAGAATTGAATGAAAACGATCTTGGAGCCGGGCCCTTCAAAACGTTTCTTCAGAAAAAATGGATCGGGAAGCCATTGACATGAAGTGATTTTGAAACAGATAGTTTCCGAACAAAGCGGTTAAAACAGCATGGTTTCAAAGGAACTGTTTTTTTGTAAATCCACTCAATTAAAAAAATCCTTAGGAAAGAAATTTTTGTTCTTTCAAGTTACTTTACATAAGATTTACAAGTTTAAAAATAGTGAATCCTATGAAAAATATTTAGAATTACAGTTGGGTTTTAAAAGTTCTTTTAGAACCCGATGGGGAGAGTCCAAAAGAATTATCCAGAATCTTCAAACGGTGATTTATATAAATTAATTTCAACTCATGAAAAAATATATTCTTGTAAAAGAACATACGTTAAATTTTCTGATATCCAGGAGATTTTTTTCCCAAAAATTTGGGGATCTTCTTTAAGGGTCGGTCCCATCCATTTTTTTGGGTTTGACGAGAACAGGTTGGTTCGACATGGAATGGTCTATATTTGAATCCGTTACTATAAAAAATATTTTTAAGATTTCCAAGAGACCACCCATTATATTCAGGTGAAGGAGATGTTGCATCTTCAAGAGCACACGCTGATCTGAACGGAAACGACAAATGTTTATATAGATAGGGAATTCCTTTCGAAAGTGAAACCGACTGGAAACATTTTATCAGATCAAAAACACGTTTGTAAACAACCTAAAAAAAACTCCAAACGAAGAAAAGATTAATTAATTAAATGATTTTAAGGTAAAATATAACTTCATAGAATACTTTTTACTTCTATTTTCAAAAATACAGCCAATCTCAATTTGAACTTAAGTAAATTAATGAAATTCAGTTTCAATTGCGTAGATTCTAAAATCAAATGCATAAACGTGTTTTCATACCTACTGTGCTAAAACTAAATTTAAAAAACTATTTTTATATTAAAGAATTCAAATAATCTATTTCTCTTCAATTAAAAGTATACTAAGGGAAATGTTCTAGTAAAAAAACAATAAAATGAATACTAAAATATGTATCGATGCCTTTTTGACACTTTACAGTTTGAAATCATTTTTAATTTCAATAAAGAAAATCAAATGAAAACTTCAAAGAAATTCTAGTTTAAAGAAAAAAAAGTTCAGCATCAGACTTGTCATCAGATTTTAATATCCGAAACTAATCTCATAACTGCTTCTCCTAAACATTTTATTACCTTCCAAATCCTTATTTATGTAGTATTTGTGCCCCATAACTGACAAGTGCGTGATTCGCCCAAAAACGGTGCGGCTCTGTGTTATATTGATTAGTTTAGATTAAATTAACAACTTTTTGAAAGTGTGCACTGTAAAATATAATATCTTCATATTATTTAAATCAGATAAAAAAATTGAATTGAACGAGAAGAATAGCAGAAATGAGTATATCTCATGTTACTTCATCTTCACATCAAAACATATTTTCCGAATTCTCATCTTTGCTCTGTAAAATCATATTAAAATAATTCCAAATGACCAAGTTAAAACATGGATCTGATTTAATTCTATGTTTGCAGAAATTTAAGGCGAGCAAAGAATCATCATTGATTTTTCTCGCGTTTCTATAAAGTTCATGCATCTCTAGTATTTTTCTCGGCTATAATTGCTGCATTCTTAAAAGTAATTTTAAAATTTCTCTTCAGTTATTATATATTAATTATTACTGTTATCATTCAGGTCAGTATATAATAAATGTTTACTCCCCATATATGTTGATTAAATAAAGGAACTTGAGAAGTTTACCACATAATAGCTGAGTTTCATTCAGTTTAATCAGTTTCTGAGTTCATTTCAGAAAGGTATGAGCTACTAACATTTTAGCATTGCTATGAAGGTTACAGTATAGTGTATATTCCCAGAAGTGAGTAATACAGATTTTCTGTAATTCAGCTTTGGTAACAATGATTGTTTTATAAACTGGAATTAATAATTCATGCAAATTTGTTATGCTTTTGCGTAATAAACTGTGTCTCTAACTAAAACTAAATTTGTCTAATAATAATAATGTGTCTAAATAAACTAAATTTAATCTGTAATTGTTAAGAGAACAGAAAAATGCGTTTAGGAAATGCAGAAATATTTAAAATAAGTGATTAAGCATCAAATCCAACAAATAACACGATATTTTTACTTTTATACAATTATTTAAGTATATTGAAACTGTGCAGTGTAAGAAAATTATTTTAAATTTATAGCTTAAAAATCTCATAAAGTTGTAATTTGTCAGTGGAGAAATAATGGTACAAGGGGATGCCCCTTTTGTATAACTAATATGACTAAACATAAATATATATTTTCTGTAATTTAGTTTCCATAACCACGTTTACCAGCTACTGATTTTTGTACCCATAACTATTCGTTCAGTATTACAGATTAAACAACAAATCGCTAATTTGAAAACTAAGATTGTAGTTAACTAATTTAGGAACTATGATTTTAAAAAAGCTTTTAATTCCAAACGAAACATTTCCTTATATGGCAAAATATTCAAATAGAAAAATATCCTATAAATATAGTACTAGTCACGTTAATCATTTCGAAAGTAATCCTGTGTTGCGTGACATTCATTTGCATCGTTATTGACATTACATTCATAGCACTTTATTTTGCTACATTCATGTCACTCAGTGCCGTTATATTAAAGTCGCAATGTGTCATTGAATAAACCTCGCAGTGTAACTTCACAACAATATTACAGTGCAACTTCACAACAACGTCGCAGCATGACTACGCATCAATGTCACAGTGTGACTTCACAGCAATGTCCCAGTGTCACTTCAGATAAACGTCCCATTGTGACTTCACATCAATGTGACGTCGCAAGAAACGGACATTAAGTCATTCCTACAACGTTACTGCGACGTAGAGATTGTCACTGTGTGACACGTTTGCAATGTCATAACGACGTCCTCATGCTATTGGGGTATATATTTGCATCTCTGCTTTTAAAATTAATTTTTAGGAATTCGAAATATGTGAAATTCTGACTCAAAACACGAACCTAAGTCAGCATACTGATTCAGGCCTCTTAACTTTTCTTCCACGCTCTTTGGATCTAAGATTTATCCCTGGCAATGCACATAATTTTATTTTCTCAAAATTAATTGTTTTTTTTTCTGTTCTGCAGCACTGTTAAGTTTGTTCCCCACCATAAAGTGTTTAGGGTAAATTTCAATATTGCCAACTATAATTGAAACAGAGTATCCGAAAACCGAAACAAATTTAAAAAGAACCTTTATAATAATAGTAAACATAAGATCAGATATTAAACAAAAATGATTATTGCGCGTTACAGGAACCTACAGCATTAATTTAAAGCAATTCAGAAACAGTGAAAAAACATAAAAGTATATTTCTGTGCTTTTTAGGTTCCGAGTAAATAAATTCTTGCATATGTGGACTTATCTGAATAACATTGGAAGTCTCCCCACATAGCGCACTTAGTTGCTGTCACGTTACAGTGACATTCCAGTGTTACATTTTCATCACATTACATTTGTGACCACGGTACAATGTCACAGAAATGTCACATTGTGATGTCGCACGGATGTCCCAGACACCTCAAAGCAAACATTTAATGTGACCACAAGAAATTTCTTAGGCTCTCTCACCCTGACTTTTCTTGACCTTTGCTTGACCTTGCTGCTTTCTTGACCTTGTAATTCTTTAATGAGAAACATTCTTGCGCTCTGACCTTGTTCTTTCGATTCATTGTTAAATAGTTCAATAAACCTTTCTAAATAAATTATTTCTTACGCTAACCTTTTTGCGTTTTGAGTTATTTATTTTATTGCAAATATTGATAGTTTATAGCGTCTTTTTACTTTATGGATACTAAGCAATCGTGGATCTATATTCCGGGATGAATGCCTACTACTATATCGAATGTTGTCAAGTTGAGTGTCTCACCAATGAGTCAGTACAACGTTTTTTAGTCTCGAAGGATCTGGAGACCATTTTTTTGATTCTCTTCCTCCTGCAAGCCGAAATATCGTCACTGCTAAATTTTCAGGTAAGCACTGTTTATTTTATACTGATGTAAATGCTTTCAGTAACAATTAATATACAGTAATAAAAGAGTAATTTAAATGCATCAGAAAGAAATAATGAATTGACAATCGATTAATTTTTATTTGTATTATTAAGAGTACTGAAGCTGTCAGGACTGAGTGTTCTGTGCATGTGTTTAGCGAACATGGTGAAGTACTTACTAGGGTCCTTAGCCTCAAGTCCTGAACTGGAACAGGGAGCTGAAAAATGCGCTTTGTTCTGGTGTAGATACTGTGCTGGAGAATAACTGCACTTGAAAGGGATTTAAAATCCTCTTTTATTAAATCACTATTATTTACACACTTCCCAACTCGGGAGAGATACAGAAAGTAAAAGACCACACTTGGGCCTAACTTAACAAATCAAATAAATTTAAATATATATCTAAACCTAAATAGCAATTTAATTAAACTTTGCTCGCAGAGCAAATCGCGGAGTTTGGCCTCTAACTAAATGGTGCGTAGCAAGAAATACTAATACTAGCGCACTTCAATTTATTTCAATAAGTAATCACGTAGTAAGCACTATGGCTTATAATTTTAACTGCTAGCTGGTCAGGCGAACATCGAACAGAATGACCGTGATCCGAGACTAAAAGCTCTCTCACACTAAGAGGTTTCTACCTCTGGTTTAAATAGTACTTGGCTGTACTTCAAATTAGCATAAGCTGAAAACGCGCGCTTCTTCTGACGAGAAGTTGACACAGAGAAGAGATAGAAAGATTTAAATTAAAATAAAACTTGGTTAGTTTAACTAAAACCTTACAAAGCAAGAGCATTATCAAAAGTTTACTCTCATTTTTATCTCACTGCTTAGAAATTTTAATTTACAGAGTCAGTTTTATTTGGTAATATAATTAACTTTTTATTGTTTTTAATATTAAAAGGTAATATGAAAAAAATATTTTATGTATTTTATTCAGCACTTTCATCATGCTCTGGAATTTTTCAAAATTCACCAAAATAATTACTTACTTCCATGCATGGTACCTTAGTGTCACATTACAAATGATGCAATACTTTCATAACCAGGTGCTATTTACATATAATAGTTTTTTTTAATTATTAAAATTTTACAAATGGCGTATAACTTTACAATGATGAAATTTTCTACGTGTTTCCTTTACCAAATTTCTGAGATTATTTTTTAAATTTATCATATTTGATCTTTTCTTCCCATAAACTATGCAAAGCTTTTATGTACTATTACATATTTGTGTTGTTAAAGTAACACAATTTCCTTACCAAGGAATTAGTTAGAAAAGAATATTTAATAGTTTATAAAGTTTTAGTTTAAACTAACAAAGTTTTATTTTAATTTAAATCTTTCTATCCCTTCTCATTTCAACTTCCCGTTAGAATAAGCGCGCGTTTCAGCTTTATGCTAATTTGAAGTGGAGCCAAGTGTATTTAAACGAAAGGCAGAAACCTTTCAGTGTGAGAGAGCTTTTAGTCTCAGACCACTGCTACTCTATTTGACGTTCGCCTGACCAGCTAGTATTTAAATTTTAAGCCGTAGTGCTGTTATACTATTACTTATTGAAGTAAATCTAAGAGCGCTAGTATTAGTTAAATCTTGCTACGCCCCCTTTAACATAGAGGCCAACCTCTCATTCATAGCTCTGGGAGCAACGGTTATTTACTTTCTATTTAATTTTAGTTTAATTTACCTGATTGTTCAGTTTAGACCCAAGTGCGGTCATTATTTTCTGCATCCCTCCCGAGCTGGGAAGTGGCTGTAAATAATTGTGGTTTAATAAAAGAGGATTTTAAATCCTTCTGAAGTGCAGTTCTTCTACCACTTAACCACAGTTTTCTACCACAGAACATAGCTGCATTCAGCTCCCTGTTCAAGATCAGGACTTAACGTTTCACGAGGATGTTCGCGAAGAATATGCACCGAACACTCAGTCCTGATAAGATAAGGTTATTTGAATATGGCAAAACATACAAAGACTGCCTGCCAAAGAGAACAAATCCTTTTGGAGGACTTTTTCAAGAGAACTATCTCTTATTCACTTTACATAGTAAGAAAAATATGAAAACCAATTATGCAAAAGTATTTCGTACTTGAGAAATTAAGAGAATATAATTATCAGACTAATTTTTTAAATAGATACAAAAATTAGTTAAACGATAACAACATAAAAATAAGGAAATTAGATTTCATTGTTAGTTATGTTTGAAGGAAGTTAAAATCTCACTTCTGACAAGAGAGTCTAAATTAATATTAATTTGTCTCCAATAGTACATATTACTTCATTTTATAAAGAAACTGAATTTCAAACTGTACTTTAAGAGAATTTAGCATGCTGCAGAAAATTTAAAAATTTAATGAAAATTGCTATAAATCGAAATGTATATTTAAGCCACATCGATAAACTTTATTCGAAAGAATAATTTTATTTCACATTAATATATTACACTTCTGCTAACAAGATAATTTACTTTGTTATTAGAAATTTAAAAATTGCATTTAATCTCTAATTACATACGCCTTAATTAATTAGCTAACCTAATCCCATCTAGTTTTGCTTTAATGTATCGCTTACAGAAATAGACAACGAAAAGAAATTAATTTCTGCAGTCGTATTTAAAAAGCTTAGAAAAATTAAGAAAGGAATCTTTCACAAAGCAATTTAAAAATTTCATTGTGATAATTTGGAAATTCGCATATTATAAAACATTATTCTTTAATGAATAACTTTAATGTGAAGGATTTGCCACTATCCAGGGGAAGAAAACTCATTTTAAAGCAAAGTAATAATTTCACGGAATTCTTTTTATTGTAACAATCCTCAGTTCTTTGCCGCATTCAAACAAAAAAATAAATTTCTTCGGAAAATCTTTGTTTTTATCGTAGAAAGCTAATTCCTAGAAATTCAATTGAAGGATCCAAAAATTCCGCATAATTGCACTGCCTTTTACTTCAGGACAAATAATTATTTCTTTTAATGTAAAAGAAGGAGTTTTTTTATTTTTGTTATTTTTAAATTTTAGCAAAAGTTGTAAATTTATTCCTATAAAAATAAGTCATCAAATTAATTTACCTTTATAAATATAGCCAGCTACATTTGAAATAAATAACTTAAATTCAGTTTTAATTGCTTAGATACCAAAATGAAAAGCATAAACATGTTTTCATACTGTGCCAAAAGTAAATAAAAAGAAGCTACGTTTTATATTAAAGAAATCATATCTATTTCTCTTCAATTAAACGTATACTATGAAAAATGTTTCTTTAATTCCCGTCTAATAATAAAACAATAAAATCAATATTAAAATATGTATTGATGCCTTTTTCACATTTTACAGTTCGTGTATGATTTAAATAAAAAAACAAATGAAAACTTAAAAAAAAGTCCAGTTTAGAGAAAAAAGAAGTCTTTTAAAGACAGCAGAGCGTCATAACCTTGCCATCAGATTTTAATATTTGAAATTAATCTCATAACTGTTTCTCCTAAATATTTTTATTACCTCCCAAATCCTTATTTGCGCCCCATTACCTGCAGGGGCCTGATTCGCCCAAAAAGGGTACAGATTTGTGTTCTACAGAATCATTAGAATTTTTTCATAACAAATTATTTTACGTTTGATACCTTTCCTGAACGCCTCAACTTCCCCTTGCATTTCCTCGCCAGGAAATGCAATTCCTTGCAAATTTAAAGTTAAGTGAATTAAGTATTTAAACGGGTGAATCTCTGAGTTTATTCAGATCTATTTAAACAACTTACTCAAAACATGAGGCCAACATCTCAAGACACTCCAAAATCTAATAATGGATAGATAAAAAATACGGCGAATTATATACGCTTCATGATATGGAACGCTAACGGTCTCCAAAGTCGAAAGCATGAACTGCAAAAATTTCTTCATGAACACGACATTGATTTTGCGACTATTACAGAATCACATGGGCAACAGTGTCACCGTCTTAAAATTTCAAATTATCATAACTACCGTTGTGATCGGATTTCTCAGCGCGGCGGGGGTGTAATTATCTACGTTAAAAGAAATTTTCCTTCTTGTCTCATAAATGAATGCAATGATAATGGCTGTGAATCAGTGACTGTTTATGTAACCTTCCCCGTGTTCGAAGACTTATATCTTGTGCATTGTATAACTCACCCCAAAATCACCTTACTGAAAGGCTCCTGGATACGCTATTACCCCACGATATTCCTATTACACTTTCGGGGGATTTGAATGCCAAAAGCACTGTATGGAACTGCAGACGCAGTAATCTGAACGGCAAATTTCTCCAGGATTATATTCTAAACCATCCTGTGGCACTTTACGCACCAGATGAATAGACCTATCGTCCTGATAGTATTGAACATTCTGACATTTTGGACATGGCATTATCTACTACTACGATTCCCATTACTTTAGAAGTTGCTCACGAACTCTCATCAGATCATCTACTCGTCATTGCTACACTTGGAGTTCAAAAAAGTGGTTTCAATTCCTCAAAGAAAATAACTGATTGGCTACTGTATGGAAATATTTTGAAAAATTTTATGATTAATTTAAATGATCTTAACAGTGTACGAGGAGTCTACGCAGCTGTCTCTTTTATTACTGAACATATTCAAAGCGCTGTGGAAGAAGAAAGCGATATGATTAATAAAAGTGAAAAGATTTTAGCAGTGAAATCCTACAAAGATGAGATGCGGAGCGAAATGGCTGTGAATCAGTGACTGACGATCATAAGTGTAGAATTACTGACTAACATATGAATTACTTACTGACATAAATTACAGGACCTGACATACGCTGTCACTTCTGTAGTTGCGCAAAATACAACGCCTCGAGGTATTCTACGCACCGTTTTCCTTACCCCTAAATGTCCAGCTGTGGGAGCCTCATGAAGTTCCTGAAAAATACTTAAACGTCGTGTGGCAGGGATGACTGGTTTAAACTCATGGTTTTCATTTGTCGATTTAGTAAAGAACAACAGATTATCTATGATATCGTAATTTTGGGCCCTATTTCTAATTGCAGCAAGATCTGCATGTTCAAAATTATCTGGATCATTTAAATAAGCATAGATATTACCGAATTCTGGATCCTTCAGCAATTCAGCTATGATTGACTCCCGGGAATCTAAAACTTTAAAAGTTAGCATAGCACATTTTATTTGATCACCATTTCCATCCAGTTTAATTCTTGACAAGGCGTCGGCCACGATATTTTCCTTGCCGGGAGTAGGCTTGCTTATTAAGTTCTAGTCTTGTAACTTTAAGGCCTATCTAATTAATCTAGAAGTTAAATTCTTTCTAGAATATAATCTACCTACGACCGCATGATCTCGGTAGATTGTAACTGGAGCTTTTCCAAAATAGACCCTGAACTTCTGAACTGCCATAAACACGGCTAACGTTTTCCTTTTCCGTCTCTGTGTAATTCCTTTGTGTCTGGTTTAACGTTTTGCTAAAAAAATGCCAAGGGGTGTTCTTTTTGCTTTGAAACTGCACCCACGGCATAATCTGAAGCATCAGCCGCGATTTCCAAGTTCTCGTCCCCTTCCGAGAATTTTAACAGTGGGGCACTTTTCCAACTGTTCCAAAGCCGTGTATGCGTCCGCTGTCTACAGAAACTTAGATTTCTTCCGTTTTAAAACTAACAGAGGTTCAACAATATCGGCAAATTTTTGGATGAAAGAACGGTAATACGAGCGCATGCCAAGAAAAGATGAATGTTTCGTCGCCTTATTTGGCGGAGAATAAGTTTTTATTGCTTTTATTTTAGAATCCTCAGTCTCGATACCCTTAGCTGAGATTTTGTACCCTAAAATCGCACTTCTTTAGTTGCGAAATTACATTTTGGAGCACTAATAGTTAACTCTGCTTCTTTTAATAATGAAAAAACTTCGTGGAGATCTTCCACGTGTTGTTCAGTAGTGTCACTAGTTATGATAATGCATCGAGATAAATTAAAGTGGACTTTCCTAAGAAGGGACGTAAAATTATGTCCATAGCGCGTTGAAAAGTTCACGGGGCCCCGCAAAGCCCAAACGGCATGCGTAAAATAGCATAAGTGCCCGATTTTGTAATAAATGCTGTTTTATTCACGTCTTCTGGTTTCATGGCTATTTAAAAGTAGCCTGAAGTAAGATCAAGAGTGGTCATAAATTTTGTAGACCTAATTTTCCGTATTACTTCTTCTGTTACCGGTAAAGGGTAAATAGGGAATTTAGTCATGCTAATAAGTTTCCGGCAATCAATGGCAAAACGATAAACTTTTGGATCCGTTGTATCCGTAGGGGGCAAATTATTTCTCTTCATAGCACAACTGGGCTAGCATATTCACTATTGACGGGAATGGTTATTTTACTATTTAACATTTGTTTTATGTGATGTTCAATTATTCCTTCTTTTTCCTTATCATAACGATAAGGTTTTGCTTTACAAGGTTCATTTGAGTTTAATTCTGTCGCATTGGGTAACAATTTGTGTATTCTCTGATTTCTCGAAAAATAGCGTTAAGAATTTACTTACGAGTTTTTCCAGCTTGGTTCGTTCACATTGCTGGAGATTGCTTAGATGCTGGAGATTGATTTCGCGAGCATTTTCCTCTTTCACGACCTTTGGCTCCATAACCAAGACAACAGAGTTTTCCACAAAATTTATTGTGGCGTGCGGCGCCCTAAGAAACTCTGTACCTAGAATGACTTTCTTTTGCAAATTTTTAACAAAAAATAGAACTTTCAAAACTTAATTTTTTACCTGAACGTTAAGCGTTAGCTTCCGGACGCATCCACAAACTTTCCCTTGTGCGGCAAGGATTTCCATGCTACTATTTTTAAACAATCTTATTCTCCGGAAATTTCGAGAGTAGAAGTTTTGCCTTAAAAAATTTCTTTGCGCGCCGGTCTCCATGAGTGCTTCTACAGGTACGTCGTTCAAAAGAATATGGATTACCGGTAGTTGGTAATTCTTGACTACCACGGTATTTACATTCAACGTAGAGGGGTTTTGCGATGCACAGGGGCTCTGGACCCTCAATTTCTCAGGCCTCTCTATTCGTTTAAAGCATAGGTTCCCAACCTTTTTCGAACTGGTGCCCCCTTTTCTAGTGAATATTTCAATACCGCCCCCCCTAGAGAAATAAGAGCGTACATAATGCATGGTGAAAACAAGAATTAAATAAAAAAATTACTAATAGATAGAATGTTGTTGGAATTGAAACGCTACTGAATTTCTTCGTTATTTAAAAAGAAAAATAAAAGTTTTAGCTTACCTGTTATAAGGACAGGCAGGGGTTTTGATGATACGAAATAATCCATAATAAACTATTGCTTTCTAAATAAATAAATTGACAGTTTCAGAGAACACTCAAAAGGCATACTTAATTATTATTAAAAAGTATTTTTATTAAAATTTAAAGGCATCGAATTTCTAACTTAACTAATGAGAAGGCTGAATTTGATGCATTTTAAGAAGCTTGTTAATATCAGGCTCGATTTTACTTAAAAACAATCGTAAATCGCCGCGTTCAGTAACATGGAGCCGATTTCTCTTTTTCGTTACCAATGTTGCTACAGCACTAAATCCACGTTCTGCTAAATATGAAGATGGGAATGCTAGCAGAAATCGTTGCACAATCGACCATAATCTTGGATACAATTGCGAAATCGACTTCTGCAGCCAAAATTCTTGGTAGCCATTCTTGAATTTAATTTTTAATTCCTCATTTGTCGTCAGTTCTATCAGTTCTTCTTCTAACTGAGATGGTCCTGCTGTGTTGACATTGGAAAAAGGATCCAAAACCCAGTCTGGTATGTCCATGTTTAAAATGTCCTCGAATCGTTCCTTGAAGTCATTGTAGAGGTTTTCCAAGTGCTGACAGTAAACAAGCAAGTCGTCGTGCTTGAATGATACTGCTGATAAACATGGGAAGGTATGGAATTCACGTCTGCCTATATTTCTTTTATATAATAGCAGTTTAGACACGAAAGCAGCAATGCTATTTTTAGTCTTAATCAAGTTTAAGTCTTCTCCTTGAAGTTGGAGATTGACATCATTAAACAATTTATAGAGGTCTGCTAAGTACGCAATATCGTTTTTTGATGCGATGAGGTTGTCGCGCAATTCCGTGTCTTTGTTTCCTAGGAACTCTATCACAGATTCAAACAGATTGTAAAATCGAGTCAAACAAGTACCTTTTGAAAGCCAGCGCACCTCTGTGTGAAGCAGCAATCGGTTGAAATCTTCATCATTTGCAATGCAAAGCTGACTAAATAATCTGTCATTCAACGAGTTACTTCTGATTTTATTAACTGCTCTTATAACATATTGCAGTGATGTATGGAGACGTTCGCTCAAATTTTTCGCAACCAAATGCTGTCGATGAATTACGCAATGCACAGCAAGCACGTCCGGAACTTTATTTTTTAAGCATGCTATGAAGCCTTTGTGACGCCCTGTCATAGCCGGTGCGCCATCCGTAGCAACCGACAAAATATTATTAAAAGGAATTTCCTTTTCGTCAAAAAACTTTTGCAGTGTATCAAATATGGTTTCTCCTTTTGTATCTGTTTCCAAATTGGTAGCAAACAACATTTCTTGACATATTTTTTCATCTTTGATAAACCTCACGTACGACAATAACAATGCTTCATTGGTTGGTAAAGTGGACTCATCCAGCTGAATTGAAAATTGACAAGTCTGCAGATAATTGCACAACGATTCTTCAATGTTTTCAGCCATCTCATCAATTCGTCTTTGCACAGAATTATTGCTCAAAGGAATTTTTCGGATAATATCTGTAGCTGGTTTATGGAGCACGGTGGTTATTACTTCTTTAACTGCTGGTAAAATTAAATCTTCCCCAATAGTATGTGGCTTGCCTGTTTTAGCAATCAACAATGAGATATTGTACGAAGCTCGAAGTCCGTCATCGTCTTGTTTAGAAGCTGATGAAAATAATTTTGATATAGTTGGCTGATTTTCAATCTTCTTTTTTATCTCTAGAAAATAGGTCATATCTCTGTCTTTCTTATCCGGATGCATTTTATTAAGATGATCTTGAAGCCTAGAAGGTTTCATCGCTTCATTCGAAAATGTTTTTTGACAAATAAGGCACAATGGAGATGATGGATTTGAGGGATTTTCGATAAATCCGTATTTTATATAATCCGCACTGTACTGCCGCCTCTTCTTTTTTGCTTCCGACATGGGTTTTTCTTTACTTATACTTGATCCAAGTTAAGGGAGCTGCAAGGGATACTGCCGGTTTAAATAATATAAGTTGAAGTAGCAAAATATTAAGGCAACGCCGTTTTCATCGTACGCAGTACATGCTGCGATGAACGATAGATAGTGTGAGCCTGAGTCTGTAGCATTCTGCGGGGCTGTTCTATTTTTAGCTACCTACAATTTTGATCGGGTAAACCACTGGCGACGATTTGTCTACTCCGCCGCCGCTTATTTCGGCGCTCTAATTTTTTCCCGCGTCCAACGTCGCCTACGCACTTTTACAGACTCTCTTAGAATACAGTTTAGTTGGAGATCTCGCTATCGTTGCCGCTTGTAAGTGGCATTTTTTAGTCCCAGTGACATTTTTTGTAAATGTTACGGCCAAAGCCCGAAATCGGCCAATTCGCATTTTGGCCAACGTTGCTGTAAACTTACCGGCGAATGTCCAATCTTTTTGTTGATTTCTGGCTTTGACCGGCCAATTTGGGAAAAAAGAAATCAAGGGCAGATGGTTTTACACACTGTTAAAAATGAAGTATTTAAAAATGAGTACTTCTGTGAGTTCAACGAGTAGAAACTATTCAGTGAACGCATATGCTGTAACAATGTGATAGTGTGAAGATTAGATTTGCGCCCTTCAAAATGACGAATTATATCTTAAGCAAATGCGTTGCGTATCGAGTATGAATACAGAGGCAAATTGAGTACTCAATTTGTCAACTACCTTTAAGGGTGATCCTTAGTCTTTTTCTGCTCCATAGACTCAATCTACCATTATCACATCAGGCTTTGGCCAAGAATTCCCAGCCACTTCGCGAAATGGCCGGCCAAAGTATAAAATACAATATTAATTGCAAGTATTTCGGACTTTGGCCAAACCTCCTGGCCAAAACGCGAACTGGCCGAACTTCGGGCTTTGGACGTAACATAAATATGTACATAAAGACAATAAAGATATATTTTTGCACTGAAGGCTTTTCCTTCTGATATTATGAACTCCGGTTCTACTGCTCCTTTCACTAAAATGGTGACCCTTTCAACAAAAGTCAACAGTTTTCTGCGCCTTTTTGGAGTGCATCTCGCCAAATTGGCAAGACAGGTTGCTAGTTTTAGCACATGCAGCCCCAGAATCGTACATACTAGAGAGGTATGTCTTTCTCTGAACAGTGAAGTCTCATATCGAAATATGTGAATTTTCGCACACGTGATAGAAATGAATTATCAGCGTGATTTTAAAGTCTTTTTTAGACTATATTTGGCTAATCTTCCAACGCCCCTCTGTGCCATATCAACGCCCCCTAATTTTCTCTGGGTTTTTTACCGCCCCCCTGAAAACCTGAAACGCCCACAAGGGGGCGTTATCGCCCACGTTGGGAACCTATAGTTTAAAGTCTTATTTGCTGCTGTCCTGCTGATGTTTTCTGGGTACGCTGACGGTCTTTGGCTTTATCATTTTCATTCTTCCTAGTTGACGGAGTAGTAGAAAACGCTTTCCTCCGCTGTATTTCTTTCCCCGGTCGGCTGTCGGAAGAACTGCTGATGGTATCCCTGGGGAGGAAGCATTGAATTTTCCGTTATCCGCCGATTCTAGAACTTTACGGTTAATTCGAATAATTCTTCCGGGGTTAGTGGGGTTCTAAGCTCCACGAAATCTTGTACTGCGGGTCCTGTACATGTATCTTGGTAGTATAATCTCAATAACTTCGCTATCGAGCCTGCTTCCATATAGCATATTTACTAGCTTGATTCTACGCAGTATAACTTCTGTAAGGTGCTGAACTTTCCGTTGATAAAAGCTGTACAGTTCGACTTCTTCAAGTTTGGCAGGATCTTTTACAATAGAGAAGGCCTTTAGGAGTTCCACTTTGAAATTTTCAAAATTGTAGGTGAGGCTTTTGATTTCCCCGAGTAAGAATTTCCCGATTCCTTTCTACCAAGACTCTGCCTGTCTTCGGAGGGCACTCGAGGCAATGGTTACTTTTAGCTTTGCGGGTACCGGATACAACTGGAAGTGCGTCTGAAGGGATTCCAGGAATGAAGTGAAGAAGTTTTTACCATCGAAGACCACTGCTGGTTTTAATTCCCGCTGTTATAGTGGGTATAAAGAAACCCATCATCGGGTCTATGACTTTTGCATCTTGTAAGGCTGATTGTCCGTCCTAATTATTGGCCTTTGAATCCGAGTAGAATGTTCGGGAGCCAGAAGAAAGATCCACTGCCTATCTCTTGTGTGAAATCTGGAGAGTAGTGACTGCACAGAAGAAGGATTAAAACTACCCTTTATTACATTCTTTAAATTATTTACAATGCGTCAACTCGACGCTAAAACATTACGCCTCTGCTTGGGCGGTGACTAAAACACTAAGAACTAAACTCAGAATTTGAAGATATTAAAACGTAGTAGAATTACGCTACAGGGCTCAGAGTATTCTGTTTCCTAACAAAACGTTGATAAATTTAGTGACAGCGAAATAGTAGCTGCTACGCCAAGTATAACCAGTAATAACTGCTAAGCCGAAGCTCACGCTACAGCACGCACCGAGTTTTCCCAGCCTCTCTAACTTTCCCTTCTAGAACTTGATATTTAAACTTTTCCTTCCATTGGTAGAATTTGCATTCCTTCACGCACGCTACCAAATTTAAATGTTCTAGCACTACTGACAATTAGGGGAATGAAGGCTTATAGGAAAGAACTTCAAATTAAGTTTAACTGGTTATTTAAAATACACTCATGTCCATAAATTAAGGATAATTCGGAGTCACGCGGAAATTGAACTCTAAAATAAATATATTACCTGCAAAATCACTACACACATCTTCAAGAATCATATGTAAATTTCAGGAAGTAACCAGATGACACCGATGGTACGTCACAATGACGAGAGTGTAAGAGAGTGATATATACGGAATACAAGCAAAGAAGTAAAATTGTTCGCAGGCGCTTTATAAGCCTTTCAGTGCAATAACCGAATAGTTATGACACAAAGGACGCATTTGGATGATATTTACGTGGTAGAATTATCGGTCGTCTGGAATGTAGGCGTACTCAACTGGAAGTATCAGACGAACTTGGAATTGGCCAGAGTGTCATCTCCAGGCTTTGGCAACGATCCCAAGATGATGGTAAAGTGAGTAGACGTTATAGCACAGGTCGCCCCAGAGTTACAACGCCGAATGAGGACCGGTATTTGGCAGTTACTGCCAAAAGAAACAGGCGGAGCACAGCCTCAGACCTGTCTCGTCAGCTCTCTTCATCCACTGGTATGCCAATTACAAGGCAGACCGTGTACAGACGCTTAGGAAAGATTGGTCTATATGCTCGTAGACCTGTCAGATGCGTTCCACTTACTGCAACTCACTGTCGCCTGCGGTTAGCCTGGAGTAGAGAGCATGCATTGTGGACACCGCAACAGTGGGCTTGTGTGATGTTTTCGGACGAGTCCAGGTTTAGCTTGCAGTCTGATTCTCGCCGGACTTTCATATGGAGAGCTCCAGGTACCCGTTACCAACAAGAAAACATCATTGAACGACACCGTCACGGTGGTGCACGAGTGCTCGTTTGGGGTGGAGTTATTCTGGGTTCCAGAACTGACCTGCATGTTCAAATTGGAACCATGACAAGCAAAATCTATCGGGACGTCATTCTGGAACAACATGTACGTTTGTTTCGGGAAGCCATGGGCGCACAATTTGTGTTTATGGATGACAACGCCCGTCCTCACCGTGCAAACATCGTAAGCGAATGCCTTCAGTCGGAGGATATCACCCACGGCCAGATTCTCACCGGACTTGAATCCAGTAGAGCACTTGTGGGACATGCTTGGCCGACGAGTTGCAGCCCGTCAACCTCCTCCTATATGTCTACGGAACTTCGGAGAGCATTGCTTTTTGAGTGGTGTAATATCCCCCAAGATCAGATCGATAATTTGATACTCAGCCTGCCTAGGCGTTCTACGGACTGTATTGCACCGTCTGAGAGACATACAATGTATTAACAACCATACCAACCATGTAATATTGGTTTTTTGTAAATAGGGATTTTTTGTAATTTGCTCCAGGGAGAAAAAATCGCTAATTTTTTTAATAATATCAAACATATAGCATCTTTTTTGCTCTTTACCTTTTGTTTAATAAATAAGCTTTACAAATAAGTCAAATTTGTTTTGCTTCTAAATCTTCCTTTGCCTGATTTTGCATTATCCTTAATTTATGGACATGAGTGTATATATAAATCCCTACATTGTCATTAAATTCAATTGGGGAAATGACCATAATCTGAATTATACGTAGTTGTGGTAGTTTATCCTTATCTGTACCATTAGCTACTATCAACATTTGTATCCATACTATCAACATTCTTATTAGCCTTTTCAGTACTATTTTCACTACAATTAAGAGTAGAAAATTTATTCGAGATTGCAATATCATTGTTTTTACTAGATTTTTCTAATTCTTTATCATTTATAACAACATCAGAGAACAGTAATTCATTACCTAAAACACACTTTACCTTTACCGAAAACATTACACTTTGCCTAAAACACAACTTTCCTTCACATCAGAATTTACAACAACAGAATCGGCAATAGAACTATTTGTGCCCTAAAATTTTCGCATTTACCTAACAAATTGTTGCGTTTGGCTTCCATTTCCTTAATCTGAGTCTCAGGGAAGAGTTTTTGAGACATACACTGGTTAAATAAATTTAGGGAATTTGCATATTCTGCCGAATTGAATGAAAAGAACTGAACTGAAGGAAAAACCACTGCTTCTACATAAAAATGCAAATATTGTATGGCAAATACGTAAGCGTACAAGTATGTGTAGGCGAAGCTAGTAGAAAAATAGGCTTTATAAGAGCGTGGAGGATAAGACGAATTCCGTTCGCTAACACACCTCGGCGAATTTCTTCGTGTTATCTTGCAGCAACCGGTTAAATTCACGGACCA
>KK119069.1:342240-378628 GCA_000611955.2 Stegodyphus mimosarum | reverse complement strand
GCGTCGTGTGTAGCCTATGGAAACAGTTCCAGGATACTGGATCCATCAGGAGAAAGCCTGGGCAAGGTCGTTCAAGAGACACGACGGCCAGAGAAGATCGCTATTTGTCCATTTTAGCGAGGTGTAACAGAGGGTCTACAGCTTCCCAGCTCTCTCGAGGCCTGTATGCAGCCTCAGGACCCCATGTAACAAGGGTGACTGTTTCCAAAAAACTGCATGAGAGGGGGTTGTTTGCCAGAAGACCAGGTGTTTGTGTCCCGCTCTCGTCTAAGGACAGGAGAGTCCGATTAGCATGGCGCACGCAGCATAAAGATTGGAGTATGGAGCAATGGGCGACCATTCTGTTCACCGATGAGTCCCGTTTTAGCCTAAACACCGATTTTCGCCGTAATTTCATATGGAGAGAGCCAGGGATTCGCTACCTACCCTTCAATGTTCTCGAAATCAACAATTATGGCGGTGTAATGGTCTGGGCAGGCATCATGTTGGATGGCCGCACCCCTCTCCACGTCCTTGACAGAGGCTCTGTGACTGGTGTGAGGTATAGAGATGAGGTCTTGGAGCCCTATATTCGCCTTTTCCGGGCTGCAGTGGGCCCAGAGTTTATCTCACAGGATGATAACGCGAGGCCATGTAGAGCTCTTCTGGTCGACGAATTTCTCGAGAGTGAGGATATTTGCCGGATGGATTGGAAAGCCAGGTCTCCAGACCTCAACCCGATAGAGTATGTCTGGGACGCTCTGGGAAGGGCAACTGGAACTCGCAACCGCCCTCCGAGAATCATCCAAGAGCTGAAAACTGCATTGCTGAATGTGTGGCACCAGTTGCCAACATGCACTGTTAAACTGCCTTATTTTCAGTATAACATCACGCTGCGAGGCCTGTATGGTTGTAAGAGGGGATATAGCCCCTATTAACCCATTTCTTTAGTGTCTTTTGCAACCTCTGTTTCAGACCTTCAGACTCCCATGAGTGTTACACAGGAACATGTATGTCTATTATAACTGTTGAATGTTTATTTTGTTTGTATTATATCAACCTATGTTCACATCAAATTTTATTAAAATCTGTCCAGTAGTTCTGGAGATCGTGGATCAAATATGGAAATTCTCTTAATTTATTTCACCAGTGTAGTATCCACATTATGATTTTCCTTAATAGCTAATTCACAAGTATTACGAAGTTTTTCACCGAAATCCAGTAGCATTAATAAAATCCACAGCGTGGAATTCCTTTTTAGCGAGCAAGTTCTTAAATATTTCATCATGCCCGAAGGTTCCATTTCTAGATCACTACAATAATCGTCACTATGCGAAACTAAATCATACACATCTTGTGTTTCCATAATTTATATCACAGAACATCAGAATACACCAAAAAACAAATCCAAAGCATTCAGCACGAAACCCCATAAGTGTAGACTATAAAAAAACACGTTGTAACGTCTTCAGCTAAAGACCACTTCGAAGTTCTTGGAAGGTGTGTTATTCTGTAACGATATTGCCTGCCTCACACAAGTTGAACGTGAGCTACAGTCACGTACCACTCACATGCC
Source organism: Stegodyphus mimosarum (assembly GCA_000611955.2). Lineage (NCBI taxonomy): Eukaryota > Metazoa > Arthropoda > Arachnida > Araneae > Eresidae > Stegodyphus > Stegodyphus mimosarum. Next base: position 377,073 of record KK119069.1, on the reverse strand, counting down.
TTTGCTTCCTCCATAAGGGTTTGAAGGACAGACATTGTGTCGTTTTCTGAAAGATCTGCAATCTGGAATGCTTCCTCCAAAATGCACTTAAGTGTGATAAGTGAAAAAAAATATATGTTTCTTTTTAAAGTTGATGTTTCTTTTTAAAGTTGCTTATTTTTAATAATGTGTTATCTTTTTGGCTTAATCCTAGAAGATGGGCAAAGCCAAGGCAGTGCGCCATGCTGAATTTGTGGAATTTTGATTTTTTTAAAGTTAAATAGATCCATGTGTACATGGACAAAACCAATGTAGTGCACAATGCAGAGGTTGTGCGTGATGCCAAATTTGTGCAATTCCCCGAATTTTTAAGTGAAAATAGATCGATGTTCCCGTGGGCAAAGCCAAGGCAGTGCGCAATGCCGAGTCTGTGCAATTCTCTAATTTTTTTTTAGTGAAACTAGATTGATGTGTACATGGACACTGAATTTTTGCAATTCTTTGATGGTTTTTGAGTGAATATAGATCTTTGTGCACAAAGCGAGGCTGTCTGTTATGCCGAGCAGAGATGCAACGTATTTTATATTCAATGTTCAATGTATCGTTTGCGTATTTTAAATTTGTATTGTTGTTTTTATTGTAAATTATACTTTAGACCTTTTTTTTTCCTATTTAAATCGTATTTTTAATTGTTTGTTGATGATGCTTTTCGACTTATGATAAATATCGACGATCTACTCAGCAGTAGCAAAACTGTAAACTTTGACCCTGTAATTTACTTTTACCTTATTATTTTAATATGTAGTGTTTGCTATCATAATTGCACTTGAAAATATGAGTTCATTGATAATATGTGTGTGTGTGTGAAGCATTGCTTAGTGTTCCAAATTTGTATTATTTGCTTTGTTATTTTCTCTCATTGCGAGAAATTAGATTTTTTTTTATTTATTGATGTGTAGAATTCTAGTATACCTACAGAAAATATAATGTGATTTAGGAATTTAAGAAACACTGATGTGAAATAAAATTTTTTTCTTTTTTTATTAATGTAAAGTTTAAAATTTTCAGTAAATAATGAAGATTGTCTACTTATTGGTATGTAAGAGATTGTACCATTACGTAGCAATAAAGCAATTTGCAAAAATGATAAAATTAAAATGCCCTATAATATGAATTAAAAAAAATTTTTTTTTTAAATTTGTATAAATGCTAAAGCTTAAAAATCTTTTAAAATACTGAAGCTGTGTGAAATAGAAGCATGAGAGACTGCGACGTTGTTTACCGTTTTAATAATTGGTAGAATTCACTTACTGTATGGTACTAATTTGAAATATAAACTATTTATTATACTTATATCTATATCTATAGAGAATACATTGTGATGTCAGAAGCTTAGTTTCACTCATTTATGGACGTCACTTAGCTCCACTATGCAACTTTGTTTATACAGCACATTCTGAGCTTTTACCATCTTTCTTAAAAAAAAATTTGTGCCACTTTTTTAAAAATATTTGTTCTCTGTTCAATGCTGTTTTGTTTACCTTACTTTTGGTATCACTCAGCAAAAAGACACTGAAGGCGTAGAAAGACTTAATTTGTTGTGGACAATATGCTGAATCAGTATCTGGGATAATTTGATAACTTAAATGATAATTCCAGAGTGGATTAAGCAGGATTCAATACGCAATATTGAAAGAAGACTTTACTTTGTTGTTCGAAGCTTAGTTTCTCTAGATTGGTAACAAATCAAGTATTCTTCAATCAAGTTTCAAATGTAAACAAATTTGGCTGTTATGATAAAAAAATTAGGGTTAGCTGCACTTAAACAACTTTTAAATTGTTGATAATTTTACAACTATAACATGAAAATCAATTAAAGGCATTAAATCCTTAACCGGAAGATAAGAACAACATAATTAAATTATTTTTAAAACAAAAAATTGTGCCCAAATTGGCGATTTTTGCAGTGGGCTGAAGCACATTTTCACAATTATCAATTTTTCTTTGGAAAGATCACGGAGTATAATGAAGGAGGTGAAACTCCTATTACCGCTTTACCCAAAAACGGTCCACTTTTTGTCGCATAATTTATAGAGGGCGCTGCAATCACCAGTAGTATTTTACATAGGTAGTAATACAGAAAATATTTCTTTGATATCAATTTCCATTATGACTAAGTCGTATAGTGCAACTTGTTTCGTCCCTGGATGCAACAGTGGCTATAGAACTGATAGGCTGAAGAATAAAAGCTTGGGAATCAAGAATCCAAGTAGATTAAGAGCTCCAAAGGTGAACAACATTTATATCATGCCTGATCACAGTCAGACGAGTTTATATAACTTTACAGAACGTCTGGATTGTTAGTAAATAAGAGGATATTTACTGTGTGGTTTGAAAAAAAGTGATAAATTGAAAATTAGTTAAATATCGCACATAACTTATGTGCATCTGCATTTCGTGCATAAAAGCATGCAGTCGTGAGATTTTAAAGTTAAGTCAATTTTTGAAATTATACAAAAATGACAGGATATTTGCCTTTTGATTTCATTTAAAAAAAAGAAGATAAACTCATCCCCCCTTGTTTTCCGTTTGAAGTACGTTTTTATAATAAATGGAAATGAAGACTATGCTGCTTAAAGTTAACTTTACTGGCATGGTTGTTTGAAAACATAACAGCAGAGAAATGTAATGAAAAACTGGATTATCTGTGAGATAAATTCAGCATATTAAATAAGTTATGAATATTATGAAATCATGCCACCTAATCACATAAATGAATGGCTATTAAAAATTAAGATTTAAATCTTGGTACAGTGCATGGTGAGAACCATTATGCATAAGGATTTTAAATTTGAATTTGTAGAACTATTCAAGTGCAATTATTATTCAACTGCAATTAAAGTTTAATGTGCCATTACAATTTTGATCATTAAATTTTTAATTTTCATCAAAGTAACGTAAAAAAAATTACATGCAACAAGTACATTTTTATTTTGTACGTAACTGAATTCTGTAATTTTTACATACTTGTTGAAATATATTTTACACGATACTGTGCTGCAAGAAAAATGGGGACATACAATTGCTCACATTGCTTATCCATCAGAATATTTACAATGGCACTGTTCATCTGTCAACAGGTTATTCTCCTAATATTCTGCATTTTGGAAGAAATTTATCATTACCTTTTGATACGTTTAATCCAAGGCCATTCAGTTGGATATATCATATTATTTGTCTGAACTTTTAAATAACTAAGATATGAGCATACCTATGAGACGTTGGAATAAAGCAAATAAAACAGAGTACTTGTCAAACGAAGAATGCCAAATTAAGATCATTCATTGTTAATGATATAGTGTATGTGAACTTAAGGTTACATTCAAGCATAGGTTTTCTGAAACTTTTTGTGTTATTTCTTCTAAAGCAAGTGATGTAAATTATGTTATTTGTGCACTTGACAATGATTTTTTGTCAGCCACTTAGTATTCACATGAGTTACCTTCGTTTGGCTCCTAAAAGATTCTCCCACTCATCAAGTTATACATCAATATAATCTTAGAAATAGACAGCACACTTAATTCTTTTTTTTTTCACTCATCTTTATGTACTATCATAGAACATTATTACAAGTTCTACAATATGTTTAATTAATACTGTTATGCCTCTTTTGTTGATTTCTCAATTGTGTGAGCAGATTATTAGAGTTTAAGACTTGATCACCCATATCAATATCATTTCGAGATTCAACGACATTGCAACTAACATATACAAGTGCATAAAAGTTTTTGATTTCAAAAGTTCCTGGTATGATGTAATTATAGTGGTTTGTAATGTTTCTTTATCCTGTATGCGATTTATCTAATTAAGCGCAACTGGGGATGTAAAAAATTGTATTTTGCTTTATCATAGAAATACTTCATTTACAATTCTCTACTGTGTACTTACAATACGGTATATTAGAAAATTTTACGTACCATATTTATATCGTTGACGTATTTTGCATAAAAAGTTGCCTACGTAAAGACTATATGAATGTATTTTTCGTATTGAATTATGGAATATTTAAATAAGTGGTTCTATGTTCTAATATTAGAAATTTTGTTTTTATCTATATGGCATGGTTTGGGGATCCGACGATATTATCCGACGAATTTAAAAATGTGTACTTCAGTAACAACTTCTTACCGAAAGTCTCGCCTGTCTAATGCAGAAAATTATTTTTCGAACGTTGATAATAAAGCAATCCATCGCATAAAATCATAAATATTTCTTCGTAATTAGGAAGTTTTGCCGACTGGCGGCTCAATAAATGTTTACATTTCAAATGCACAGATGCAACAGCAGCGCCATCTAGTGATTGAGACATTTTTGGACCCGTTTTTCTACTAGGCAGTTTCACCTCCTTCATTATACTCCGTGGGAAAGATAAAGACATCTCAACTCATGCACCTTTAATTTATGCCTCATTACTATTAGAATCAGGTTTCTTAATACAATAGAAGTCCAGAAATCTGCAATGCTTGGGACCAGAGGTTGTGTGGATTTTAGGATTTCAGGACAGAAAAGTCAAATCATAATATTCAGACTAAAAGTGCAAATAAATAAGGCATATTAGATTCATTTACTTAAATTATTATGTACAATAACATACATTATTTTATTATATCCCTTAAATTATTATATGTATACATTTATTATATTATTCATTTATATTAGTGATTACAGGAATATTTTAAAGAATTAAGGACATATACAATAGAGACGTGTAAAAATAAGGGATAATAGTAAAGCATAAAATATTTCATTTTTTTTACTTGTTTCAAACATTTTTCTGATAGAGGTTTGTTTTAAAACTTAAGGTGTTCCACAGTAAGTTTTTTTTTTTTGTAAATTTTACAGGGTCATAATCTCTTGCTCTGTGACACAGCTCTGTTGTTCTAAATGTTTTAGGTATTTTTCACCGTGTTGCAAACCCTCATTAAAAGATAATTTTCTCACTCCTATCAAATTCATTATTTGTGTCGGTGTCGGAATCGTTTTCTTGCTGTGGCGACTTCAAAACAGAGCCAATGATTTCATCATCGGTTATCTGATATGCCAGCGTTGGCTCATCTGAACACATCATCCATACTAAAAACCTCTTCTGGGCTAAGATCTTTTCTCTACCACTAACACAGAATCATTACTATTCAGTAATTATGACATTATTATTGGATAAATATTTTTTCTTCGGTATTTCATTCTCCATTCTGCGGTTTCTGGAATCTATAAATTCAATGTTTATATTTTGAGAGGCAGTGCGGATTTTTGGTATTTGACTGTATTTCCGTTTTGTTTAAATAAGTTGTTTATGTAACTAAAAAGCTTTGTGAATATTTACGATTAATTACTCTTGACCTGAAGGAAGCCCTAAATTACGCAGACTCAGTAACTAAAAGCGCCGAGGATTTTAAAATTAACGTCGATTGTATTTTTAAAGAAATATATGACGAAGCTGAAAAATTACTGAAAGGTTCGGAAGGAAATAACGCAGAATGGAAAATGCCCAGGTTTCATGCCAGAAAATGGTCCAGTTATCATAACAATGTCCCAGCTGCTAAAGAAGATTACTATAGGAGAAGTATTTTTCTACCTATTTTATAAAGAACATGATCTCACAACTCAAACTACGATTGCAGAAGCAAAATGTTTCACGAACATTTTCGTGCTTGATAAACCCAACTTATAATGCAGAAAAAAAAAATGACTTTTTGAAATTGCCCAAATTTTATTCAAAAGACGGACCTATGTTTTTAGATCACAGAGATGTTCCTAGCTGAAACTCTCACAGAGATGCCATTAAAACATGATTCCTTACCATCAGCATTTGAATATTATTTGTTCCGCAATTATGAATTTTATTCTTATGTTAAAAGACTTTACAAATTTTTGTGCACTCTTCCTAGAACGAATTGCACAAGCGAGATATCTTTCTCGACTTTGAGGAGGTTAAAAACATACTTAAGAAGTATTGTAAGGAAAAATTATTACGAGGTCCATGAAATGTGACGTTACTCTGTTGAGGTGCTTTCACTCCAGATTGCCTTTTTTTTTATCCATAAGTATCAAAGGTCCTGCAAAATCAATGCCGGTAATCTGGAACATAGAGGCATCTTGAACTCAATTACTGGGCAATGGTGGGGCTGGAAGATTAACCCTTTTGCTTGAATATCTTTTAGAAATAATGCAAGATCTCAAGATGGATAAAACAGTTCTTCGTCCAGAAACTAGAAGCTTTAATTTTTCCTTACAAGTATCATGCATAATGAACGTTTAAGCAGTCTTGCACAGCTGAATTCAAGGAACGTCAGCATCACTATCCTGAGGAGTTATAAATAAAATCGAAAAAAAAAAAAACTACATTTTATTCTGTGACTATTTGTAAGCCTATTAGAAGCAGACTGATGACTGTAAATGGAAACTTTAACGATCATGTTATTAGTTTTGTAATTACAGATTAAAGTGAGAGTTTTCTTCTTCTATGACTTGGTGCTTCTATAAGGATGACTTTGCTTTGCTGTTTCTTTCTTTGAATTTTGAGAAAAGTAAATGCATAAATTCTTGTGCTTTCTAGTAATTTAATTAAGTATTTGCTATTAATAATTTATTTTATTAATCAATGCTAATTATTTATTCAGTAATTTATTTCTTACTGTTTTTTGTTCCTGACAATCGATAAAATCAAAAGAATATGTTTGCCGGCGTATTGAGGTATGATACGAGAAGGTGGACTTTGGACCCTCGATACCCCTTTAAAATTTCTGTGCGTACCACTGTACTGATATTAAAAGAAATCAAGGAAATATTTCAGCTACAAACTATATGCCAGAAGTAAATATTTGGTATAAAAATATTATTTCCAGAAAGATTCTTAAAATAGTTTAGTATGAAATTAAGGTATTGGAAATGAGGATTTAACTGAAAACGCATTTGATGCTTTTTCAAATATTCAACTTACATCACTTGGCTTCCAGAGCAAAACAGCAGCCATTTTTAATCCAAAACACTAGACCAAAATTTTTGGTATATTATTTTTATTTCAACAAGTTAGAAATATGTTATACTTTTGTTAAACATAACTTTCTCTGCTCAAATGCAGTTAAGTTCACTGCTTGGCTACTTTTTTTTTTTTGGAATGGGCAATAAACGCACCAACATGGCTAACCCGATATTTTGTAACTGCGTTGTTATTCAAAATGTTGTCACTAAATATTATCGCCCTGTGTTATATGAGGTATTTAAAAATATTAAACAATGAAGAATCTGCATAAATGTATGTATTTTTCTGGCACTGTGATAAAACAACGGTACCTAGAGCCATCAAATTTTGAATAACGTACGTTTCAACCTGAATGTGGGCATCTCGAAGCCAAAATTTGGCATTTGTTTTACTATCTATTTCATATTTTGTCAGACATTAAAGAATTTTTTATTAACAAACTCAAAGATTTCAAAGCGAGGAATAGTAACACTGTATGAAAAAAAAAAAAAAAATTTTATCTCCAGCGGGCGAGAGTGCGTATTGGAAATTCTAAAGATATGCTCATTTTAAAATTATTTTGCGATATTGCTGTTGAACTAAATTTTATGGTTTAAGCACGAAGAACATGATACTAAATAAATAAAGGTAACACACAAAACTCTAAAAAACGCCCCTTTGCACATAATATAAAATCTGGAAGCTTTCAGATTTTTTTTTTTTTTTTTAAATTTTTTTCTTAATTCAGTTGCTGTTTGAATGTTCTTATGGGGTGTTTTTTTTTTTTTCCCCTGTGTGTTTTTACCATTTTTCTGCATATATTCTGGAAACAGTGGATAAAATGCAGTAAATTTTCTTATAGATGGGGGTTTTCCCCTTGACATAAATTCAAACTATATATATAAAACCCTTCAAATAGACTTTCCATTTTTCTTGAAAAGGATAAGTGAAAAAAAATATATGTTTCTTTTTAAAGTTGCTTATTTTTAATAATGTGTTATCTTTTTGGCTTAATCCTAGAAGATGGGCAAAGCCAAGGCAGTGCGCCATGCTGAATTTGTGGAATTTTGATTTTTTTAAAGTTAAATAGATCCATGTGTACATGGACAAAACCAATGTAGTGCACAATGCAGAGGTTGTGCGTGATGCCAAATTTGTGCAATTCCCCGAATTTTTAAGTGAAAATAGATCGATGTTCCCGTGGGCAAAGCCAAGGCAGTGCGCAATGCCGAGTCTGTGCAATTCTCTAATTTTTTTTTAGTGAAACTAGATTGATGTGTACATGGACACTGAATTTTTGCAATTCTTTGATGGTTTTTGAGTGAATATAGATCTTTGTGCACAAAGCGAGGCTGTCTGTTATGCCGAGCAGAGATGCAACGTATTTTATATTCAATGTTCAATGTATCGTTTGCGTATTTTAAATTTGTATTGTTGTTTTTATTGTAAATTATACTTTAGACCTTTTTTTTTCCTATTTAAATCGTATTTTTAATTGTTTGTTGATGATGCTTTTCGACTTATGATAAATATCGACGATCTACTCAGCAGTAGCAAAACTGTAAACTTTGACCCTGTAATTTACTTTTACCTTATTATTTTAATATGTAGTGTTTGCTATCATAATTGCACTTGAAAATATGAGTTCATTGATAATATGTGTGTGTGTGTGAAGCATTGCTTAGTGTTCCAAATTTGTATTATTTGCTTTGTTATTTTCTCTCATTGCGAGAAATTAGATTTTTTTTTATTTATTGATGTGTAGAATTCTAGTATACCTACAGAAAATATAATGTGATTTAGGAATTTAAGAAACACTGATGTGAAATAAAATTTTTTTCTTTTTTTATTAATGTAAAGTTTAAAATTTTCAGTAAATAATGAAGATTGTCTACTTATTGGTATGTAAGAGATTGTACCATTACGTAGCAATAAAGCAATTTGCAAAAATGATAAAATTAAAATGCCCTATAATATGAATTAAAAAAATTTTTTTTTTTAAATTTGTATAAATGCTAAAGCTTAAAAATCTTTTAAAATACTGAAGCTGTGTGAAATAGAAGCATGAGAGACTGCGACGTTGTTTACCATTTTAATAATTGGTAGAATTCACTTACTGTATGGTACTAATTTGAAATATAAACTATTTATTATACTTATATCTATATCTATAGAGAATACATTGTGATGTCAGAAGCTTAGTTTCACTCATTTATGGACGTCACTTAGCTCCACTATGCAACTTTGTTTATACAGCACATTCTGAGCTTTTACCATCTTTCTTAAAAAAAAATTTGTGCCACTTTTTTAAAAATATTTGTTCTCTGTTCAATGCTGTTTTGTTTACCTTACTTTTGGTATCACTCAGCAAAAAGACACTGAAGGCGTAGAAAGACTTAATTTGTTGTGGACAATATGCTGAATCAGTATCTGGGATAATTTGATAACTTAAATGATAATTCCAGAGTGGATTAAGCAGGATTCAATACGCAATATTGAAAGAAGACTTTACTTTGTTGTTCGAAGCTTAGTTTCTCTAGATTGGTAACAAATCAAGTATTCTTCAATCAAGTTTCAAATGTAAACAAATTTGGCTGTTATGATAAAAAAATTAGGGTTAGCTGCACTTAAACAACTTTTAAATTGTTGATAATTTTACAACTATAACATGAAAATCAATTAAAGGCATTAAATCCTTAACCGGAAGATAAGAACAACATAATTAAATTATTTTTAAAACAAAAAATTGTGCCCAAATTGGCGATTTTTGCAGTGGGCTGAAGCACATTTTCACAATTATCTGAATGAATTACTTTTTTTTCCCCTGTCGACTCATTCACTCAAGGCAGTATTTATAATATATTCAATTTCCTATTCTTTTTTTGCATTTATTTGATCACACACAAAGTTTAAGGTTACAAAAAATATACTTTTCTAAGAAAGAGATGCCAATTATTTATTTGAATCATGCTTTCATAAATTCAATGCAAGCAATTATTTCCAGAAAGGTTTTTAAAACAGTTCTGCATGAAGTTTAGATATTGGCAATGTGAATTTAATTGAGAACACCTTTTATTAGGAATAATCAATGAGATTTTATTTTTGTATGCGACAAAATCACAAACATTGTACCAAAAACAGAAACATTTTTTTTGTCTTATTATTTTAACATAGAACTAAAAATTCAAGTATTGTAAGGGGAATGCAAGACATGACTAGAGTACATTTTTTTTCATTATCAAGTCAAAATTTTGTCTGTACTTTTAAACAAACAGCAAAAAACTTATCCAAAACTTCACAAAGAATACTATTTATATATAAACAAAATTACAATGTTTTCATGCCCAACTCAATCTTCTTAAGTTGTGTGGCAAACATAATCAGTCAGATCAATTTACTACAACACAAAGTTAATGTGAATACATATCTACATAAATTATTATGAATCAGAATAATGGAAAACAATAAATAAATAAAAACAGAATAATGAATGATACTTTTTTTGGGAGAAGGAGATTTAAAATACAGAAAGAATTATATAAGCAAAAAGCACAAGTATTATATTCTAATATGCAAAAATACTTAATAAAAATATTTTAATCTTTATTATAATTAATTTAGTTATTTTGACAAAAAAAAAGTTATGGCATGCACATAATAAAATCAATGTATAAAATCTCTTCAATATCTAATTCAGTCAAATGAAGAATAGAGAAAAATATTTTACTTTGGAAGTAAATCATGCACGTAAGACATGAATTAAAAAAAAAAAAGTCTGAGGGAGTGGATCCTGAAACGAGCTTTGGTAGATAATTGTGCAGGCTGCTTCTGTCAAATGGAAGTTAAAGATCTTGTTTGAATGACCCTAGATTTTGAGATGTGTTATTTTACCATTGTCATGGGTAATGTAGGTGTGCTGTACCATAGATTCTCCTAATGTTAGTTATAGCTAAAAAATAAATATATAATAATTTAAGAACCATTCTTAGCTACAAGATAAAAAGGAAGACAACTTTTTTGTATCTTTCTTGGATTTTTCGAAAAACAAAGTCAGCTGCCAAAATGCTAAGTTTAATTGCACGTATAAATACGTATGATTCCACCCTTTTTTAACAGACGTCATTAGTAGACAGCTTGCAGCTAACTGAATCTGATAAATGGTTTTATTTCAAAGGTTTGACAGTAAGTTTTAATAATTAGTATCTGACACTTGTTTAAAGAGTAAACAATCATTTTTACACCATTAAAAATATTGAGTTTTTTGTTAAATGAATAGCATTTGCAGAAGTTTTATTTCAGTATTTCATAGCAAAGAAAACTGTAGCAGAAATTGGTTGTTGGAAATTACAGGTGAACACACTCCATACAATGCACCTTGTAAAGATTAGTTTCACTAAAAATAAATTATTTCAATACACATGAAAGAGGACGGATAACAACCAAAAAAATTCAGAAATGAAAACTGGCAACATTTTTGAATGAAGATCATAGTTAAACAAAACTAGGAATTAACTGTTGCATCAAATGTTTTACCCAACCATGTATTTCACAATGTCTACATGAACTGGGAATGGTTCAAAAACAAGGAGATTGGATTCCAAATGAACTGAATGAAAGAGACATTGTATATCAAAGAACTATACGCGAAATGCTGTTTCAAAGACAAAAAAGAAAAGCACTTTTTGTGGAGTTTTAATATGTTATGAGAGATGAATTTTGAATTCAGTATGAGAATCCTAAAACAACAAAAGCATGAGGGAACCCAAATGAACAGGCCCATCTGCTGGGATTAAAAGGTAATAGTCTCCTATGAGCTGTTGCAATCAAGTTAGAAAAACAATGCTAAATGTTACGAACAATGGTTAATCAATTTCAATAAAACATTTATGTAAAAACATTCAGAATATGTGCAGAGATGTAAAGATTATTTCCCAACATAAGAATACTTGCCGACATTGTTTGAGACCAGCGAAGGAAACTTTTCATTGGGATGTGCTGCTCCAACCACTTTATATGTTGCTTCTTCAAATCAACATTTGTTCTAGCCCATGTTGAGAACCTTTTCTGGATTTATGAAGCATTCCACTTTTAATAATTGGCGTGATCAATGAAATATCTTAAAATAACCACATTTCTTCCATCACAAAATGCATTTATAGCCTGATACATATTTGAATGTTGCAGCTTCTGAGGGAGAATGCTTTGAATACATTTTTATTTCATTTTGGAAACAATTAGATGTCTTTTATTTACTTAAGTAAGGGCAGTTATACACTCAACAGCAAAATGAATTAAAAAGTTTAAAACAGTATATATGATAAAAAATACTTCCGTCAAAGACAGGGGACTGAATTGCAGTGCTCTATATCAATAAATGCTGACATTCATCAACATTGTATCCATTTTCACTCTTACATTTATAAAAATTGTACCTGAACCTGCTACCAATATAAGCAGACTCTATTTCTTAACAATTAACTCTTTTGATTCTTTTCATTCAGAATCTCAACTCACACTTTTGATCAGTTGTATATTATTTGGACCTTTCTTGCTTATATTTTCTATACATATGAAGATTAGATTTTGTTAATTTGACTCCATTCTCATTTTATATAACTTTTGCAAGTGGATATATTGTATGCTGTGTAAAAGTTCACAAAGAAGACTTTGATGAATCCCAATTCTACTGAGTGTTTTTGTCCTTTATGTACTGAATGTTAGCAGGGTACTTGTACTTTTTTAGATACAGAAAACCCAGAATATGATTTAACATGCTGAAATCTCAGTCTTTTGAAAAAAAAAATTATTATTAATTTATTTTATTATTTAAATCAAACATCATTCGTATAACTAATAATAAATTCTAATAAATTCAATATTACAAAATACATGCTCTTCACATGGGGAGTACCATAAATATCAGATCTCTTAATTCATATTTTTTAAAATTCTTTCTCTGGAAATGTGTAACTTTCAAATTTTTAAGGAATTGTACATGGAATCACATAACATAATAAGGTAATGAAGAAAGAAGACAATCATAGCTTATGAATTCTCATTTTCTTCTTCAACAACAACAACAACAGGGGAAAAAAAACATTGTAAAGTACTTCTTAAAATTGTTTTAATCTTTGAATACTGCACTAAAATATAATAACAATAAATGCACTAATAACAGAAACAATAATAACAAACTAAAAAGTGAAAGATGAAAGTATTTTCAATACTTGATATAATTTCAACACACTTTTTTTTCTTAACCACAGATCTTTTAGGTCTGTATTGGCCTCTATAGTCTGTCAGAATAGGAAGGATTGGAGGTCATCACTTCTTATCCTGACAAAAATTGAAAGACATATGTAGTGAAAACAATAACACTGACATCAGGTGTTGATCTTGCATACTGATATGAAACATTCTAAATTTTTAGTATCAAAAAGGTATTTGAATTTAAAAAAATCTTAAAAAAACATGGCAAAAATTATCTTTAATAATTTTCATAAATTAAGTACTATCAAGGCCTTCAAAGATTTCAAGAACAAAATTTTAAAGCCCCCCAATTTTTTTTATCGTGCTTATCTTTTTATCCAGTTTATCTTGGGTATTCAGAAGAATAAATGAGAAGTTGTTAACACAATTTACGAATGAAACTTGGAAATACTAAAAACGATGAGGAGGAAAAAAATAAATTTAGAAATAATTTTCCTAACTATGAATCATATGCAAACTAGGCTTTAGTTATTATCAACCATATTCATAAAAATGTGATGAAGATTCAGGTAAATCGAAGGAAATAAATATACAGAACTATAAGAAAAGAACATACTCTATCGCTGGATACATTTCCACTGGAAAACATTTTAAAAAAAAAATAAGATTGATGCATAGCATGCATTAAAATCAACATAAATAATCATTTTAAAACAGAAAAAAATTAAAAAGCTATTATTTCCTAAATGAAACTATTAAAACAATATGTAATTCTTATCACACAATGCACAAAAATTTAAGATTTTTACAAATTTAAGAAAGTGACCACCATATTGAAAAAACAATAATAATATTAAATAATAACAAAATAATAAATAAAATTTATTGTAAATCACATATTAAGTCAGGTTATTTAGCACATACAATACAAAAAAATATATCAAATTAAAAACCGAATCTGAAATTGAAAAATATAGACAACTTTTTGGTACATTAAAAAAAAGTGGGATTTTCTATCGTTTAATAGCACAATATTTCCAATCACTTAGTGTTAGGTTTGAAATAAAGTATTGATGTGTACATGAATTTTTTTCTTAACAATCAGTGAGGTTTTACAAAGGAATACATAATGATAAAAATATACATGACTGAACTACATAACTTAGTTTTTAAAGAGTTTTGTCACAAATTATTTGTACTATACATGCTAGTCTGACAAAGTTAACACAAAATATTATCACAAAATCATAAATGATCACATAATAAATAAGTAAAAGAAATATAATACTAATATAAAATGAACGCTTTCATCATATAATTTAGATCAAATTATAATAAAATAATGTTCTAAATATCTTAAGAATAAAGGTTGAAAGTGAAAAATTTCCTTACTTCCAAAATTTTAACATTGAGTAAATGTCAGAAATTCAGAACAACATTTATTTTCATGAGTAAGAAATTCTAGTCTTCTAAAATTAATTTTAATAAAAGAACAAGCTAAAAAGTTTGAATTACAATATATTAAAGAAATAAAAATCATAATTATGAAATTAATTACATATGATTGTTTTCTTCAGCCAAAATGGTTGCGTTACAAGGAGAGTTTCAATATCACTGTTTAATTACATTCTAAGAAATATCAATCATTTTTGAAGGTGTAAGTTTGTGGGAGGGAATTATCATGAAAGATTTCATTGTACTCAGTCATTTTTGTGAAACAATACATGATTGTTTAAGTCTAATACTTACAAATATAGGATGTTGAGCTGACTCCAACAAACTAAGATTTCCATAAAAATTAATATTATACACAGTTTTTAGAGCTTTAAATATGAAGGAGAGGCGTACAAACTTTTATAAGTAGTTATGAACATATACATACATAGAAGAAATGAATAAAATAAATAATATTTAAAAATTTTATTATACATATTAACAGTTGTTCTTTGTATTTTTCCTAATCTCAGGAGAAAAAATGTAAAGATATTAAAATAACAAAGCTAACAAATATAATGTTTTAAGAGAAGAATATATTATTTACCAAACATTAACAGGTACAGTTTATTTGAAATATGTTAAGTGCACTTCAAGCAATAACATAACAAGGATTCTAAAAAATAAATTTTATACTATCGCAGTATCCACTCAACTTTGATGACAATCAATACGCAAAGCAGGCAATGCAGAATTTCACAAAAATGTATTGATCTGGCAGCCCGCAAATGGTTGCATGTACATTATGCAATTGCATCATGCTGCCATCTATTTCGGCTGTAATTCTTTTTTTTTTTTTTTTTTTTTTTTTTGTAATGAATCATAATGCCACTATGTGCCGGCTAATTAAAAAGAAAGCAATGCATTCTTTTAGAAATAAGGTGTTTTGCCTACTAATTGAAAATGTAGGAATATATATTCCACGAAGTGAATTTGTGCAATTCTCTAAAGTTTTTTAAAGTTAACAGGTCAATTGGTACATGGAAAACAGTACTAGTTTGTAAGATCCTTGACTTTTTTTTTTTTGAATTAAAACAAATCACTGTGCACATGAACAGAAGACCAAGAAAATAGAAAGTTAAATGTTTTATCTTGGATGTTTGTTGCATTTTTAAATTTAGTTAATTAGTTACTATTTTATGAAGTTCTGAGTGTTTCATTATGGACATTAGTTTTATGTAATTTTTTACTGTTTCTTTGTGGATGTTTCTGACACTTTTAATTTCATTAACTTGTTACTGTTTTATGTAATTTTCAGCACGTTGCCATTTTTTAAATGGCTACTGTTTTTCACATGATAGATTGATGGACTATTAGTCACCAATGATTGGCGACTTTGTCGGAGGGATTGATGAAAGAACCATGAATTCATTTATGTAATAAACTTTGCACATATATGAAACTAATTTCACTAAAATAAAAACCAACCAAAGAAACTAACTTAAACTATCAGATCTTATAAATATGTAAAAATTGTAAATATATAAACTCATATCAGACAATAAAGGAAATACACTGAACAAAATGCTAAACATGGAAGGTAACATCTTTTACCTATTTTACTCTTCATTACAGATCACAAAATACTGAGCTAAATGCATTATAATTTATGAGAAAAATGACTCATTTGTTTGCTAAAAATAAAATTTGGCACTTTATTACATTCAAATGAACATTATTTTAAAAATTTAAATTAAGACCTTAATAAAATTATAAAAACATTAGCAATAAGTATTAAAGTGCACAAAAATGAGAAAAATATAAAAAATTACTTTTAACCATAAAAAAAGGACATTTATATATAAAAAAGAACTGCTTATTGATATTTTATGAAATAGTCAAACAAGCTTATTCACCAGATTTTGAATGGCATAAATAAATCAATGTTGTAAGAAACATTGCTTAATTGGAAGTTTTCTCAATAACAGATAAATTTAAAAGGAAAAGAAACGTTATTACACTTCATACAGGATAAGAGTGGGGGAAGCAAAATCAATCTTTATTGCAAGTAACAGCCAAACTTTATTTAAAAAAAAAATAAAGCTGCACCAATTTTATGCATGTACAAAAATTGTACTCTTCTGTTATCAGGACTGGTCGGATTGTGTTTTTTATGTATCGAAAGCATTACTTAGGATCTATATTAGATTTATATATGACATTGTTCTAACATAGGTATTTTGACACAAAATCAGACTTTTTCTGAAATAACATATCAATTTTTTTCCATATTTCAATTCTATGACCAAATTATGCCTAGATTTTAAATTTTGTAATTTTTAGTGAGAAACTTGGAGAGAAATTTAAAAATTTATCCTGGAGCATTTTTTCCAGTTTGTGCCAAGAATAATTTACTAGGCGAACTTCTTAATGTATGACAACCCATCTTCCTTTCCTTTTTTTAATTGAACACAAGTGGGAAAATGGTCATTGTTCATACTTTCAAATAATTTTAACAAAGTTCGTAAACTCCATTTGGCATTATTATTGCTTATAACGAATATGCCAAGCTTCAAAATGTAAATTCCCGTGTATCTTGGGAAATCTTGAATAAAAAACTTTAATTTTTTGTAGTGTGCTTAGATATACATCTACTTTAAGATGATAGAAATCAATTTATAGATTATAATTCAAAACGTTTTTGAAAATTAAAAAAATAAATCATAAAAAATGGGCAAATTTTATTTGGAATGAACTTAAATTTTGAAATGTGAATGAAAAAATCAAATAATAAATAAATAATAAAAAAAGATATATAAATAAATAAATATCAAATACAATTAACATGGAGGAGCTAAAATTTTGAGAGCTAATTTTCTAAAAACTACTGAACGATTCTTACAAAACTTGGCAGTTTGGCTGAATTTGAGTTGTAGAATTGAAATATGGAAAAAAATTCAAATGTTGTTTAAAAGACGTCCGATTTTGTGTCAAAATACCTATGTTAGAATTAATGCCATGAATCTAATATATATCCTAAGTCACGTTTTCGAGACATGAAAAACGCAATTTGAATTTTGTCAATCCACCCAGTACAATGGGAGATATAGAACTGTACCATTTTTGTTTGTGCTTGTGTACAAACATGCATACACATGAGCATACATTCATACATTTCTGAATCCAGTGCCAATAACAAAACAGTACCAAAAAGGTAATCTTTATCATAAACTATACCCACATTTTATGAAAAAATTTTACAAGAGACATCATGGCCCATTATTCATTATTTCTATACATTTTCTTTAGTATTATTTATGGATATTTATTTTAAAAGTGATTTTTCACTATTTATGCTTTGATCTTAGTTTTAAGAGCTTGCATTTTTACATTGATGGGATGGAAGACAGAATCACAAATGTAAAAGGCTTCTTTAATATGCACAGGACCTGATATGTTTACAAACCTCAAAGGAAAAACACCTCTGAGAAAAAATTAAATCAGGACTCTGTATGCAATTAAACACCCGTCACTAAGAAAAAATTACATAAAAGACAAGCCTATACATGTTTTAAACAAATACTGAAAACAACTGACACAGCCAACAAACATAGTAATTACATACTTCACCCTTAAACACAAGGTATTTTTTAAGTACTGTGATAAAAATAACCTTCAAGTCTTTATGATGCAAATACTTTAATATCTATATACAGTCACCTTATATAACCTTTACACTAATTTTGTAACAACCATCAAAATAAAAGACATTTTCATTGCAGAGGTGATGCTTTATGAGGCAATAGGCCTTTGCTGTATCCAGTTAGAACTTCGTGATAGAAAGCATGCACTGAAAATAAAAGGAAATTTTAGAATTGAGAATAAAAGAGTTAATATTCATTAAAATTTCATTTCATTTTAATGAACTTGATCAAATTTGAATTCGTGCAAATATATCAAAATATAGTTGAAAAATAAAAAAAAAAAAGAAAATAAAAAAAAGAAAATGCTTTCAGATATAAATAAGGAAAGGTTACAGTTTTCTCATAATTATAATCGGCAATAAATAAACAAATTATGAAATGCTTCTAAAGGGCTCAATTACTTAACCCCTTTCCATGTCATTTACCTCCACGAAACTTAAGCCAAAGTGCTATGGGTCAACGTGTGGTAAACAAGCCAGACTGATGCTTGAGAACAGTCAAAATGTAAATGCCTGTGTTACAGTCAGTTTTGCGCAATACTGCTGGCGTGGAAGTAAACTTTAATCCTTCTGCCTTTTGTCAATATTATAAATATATTATATTTTGTAATAAATAACAGTTTCAAAATTATATTTCATAAATTCAAGTAAGTAAACTAATCGTTTAAACCAAAAAATTATTAAACCAATTTAAAATGGATTCTGAAGAGACTTTTTAGTGGCATCTGTGCATATGTATGTATGTATCTCGCATAACTCAAAAACAGGTGATTATTTATAGCCTCAGAACATTGAAATTTTGTATATAGGACTGCTGTAACATGTGCACCTCCTATTTTGATTGTAATCGGCCACACCAAAAGTATATATATATATATATCCACTCGGTTACTCGACTCAGTGAGCTCTGTTTCTTTATTCTCATATGTTTGTAAATTGTGCATTTTTTGCTTTAAAAATGAATGAATTATGTTGTTCTTATCTTCTTGTTAAGGTTTTTATGCCTTTAGTTAATCTGCATACTACAGTTGTAGAATTATCAGCATTTTAAAAGTTATTTAAGTGCAGCTAAGCCTAATTATTATTACCATAGTAGCCATCTTTGCTTACATTTGAAACTTAGCAGAATAGTGGATTTCTTGCCAATCTAGAGAAAAAGCTTCGCAACAACAAAGATAACACCTACTTTTATTATTACAAATTGAATCACGCTTAATCCATTCTGGAATTTATTCGAGGAAATAAATGTTTAAGATTTACTTTGTAATTTTTAATATAGATATTTTGAGTTTTTATGTATTTGTACCTTACCGCCAAGCAAGAACTGAATTAATTGAATGAGAAATACTGAATCATCTGTGAAAAACTGTTTCTTTCTTTTTTTGTTTGTTTGTTTTATTTCTTTTATATATTGTTTTAGATTTATTATAGTATTTGAATAGAACATGTGGAAACGATTAGATAATTCTTCAGATGATATACATAATTTTTGTGCAGTCTGAGTTATAAAATTAATGTTAACTGTTAAAAAACAAATACAATATAAATACTGTTAGGTGTAAATGTAATGTTAAATGTGTCACTATTAAACGAACTTAAAATGTAATTTACAGTCTTAACAGTGTTACTGTTAAGTGACCTTAGCATGTCGCTATGGCAAACAAATAAAAGAGTGCTTTTATTCTATTGTGGTTTATAAGCTATTGACAAAGTAGATTTACTTCAATCCAATAAGTTTAAATGAAATGCAAAATGCATATAATTTAATATTCCATAGAAGAAATTCATGTGGTGTAGACATCAGATTTTTTTCAGTTTGCGCCAAGAACTTCTTAATTTATAGCAACCTATTTTCCTTTCCTTTTTTTCATTGTACATTAGCAGAAAAAGTCATCATTCACACTTTCTAATAATTTTAACAAAGTGCATAAACCACATTTGGAGTTATCATTACTTATAACAAATATGCCAAATTTCAAAACTCGACAATATATAAATTAACATATATCTTAAAATTTCGAATATAAAACTGACTTTCTGGAGGTATATCTCAAAAAACATCTACTTTAAGATGATGTTAAAATTTTTATATGTTGTAATACAAATTTTTTTCGAAAATTTCATAAAAAATATTTAAAAAATAAATAATAAAAAATGTGCAAATTATATTTGGATTAAGCCTAAATTTCCCACCCTGGAAGAAGGAATCAGGTAAGTTTAATAAAAAAAGAGATACTACTAAATATATATCAAATTCAATTAACATGAAGGATCTAAAATTTTGAGAGCTAATTTTTTAAAAACTACTCGTGTGATTTTTACAAGTTTTGCATAATATGAGTCATGGAAATAATATGAAATATGGAAAAAAATTGGCATGTCATTTCAGAAAAAGTTCAATTTTGTGTCAAAATCCTATATTAGAACAATGCTATATACATACAGGGTGCGTCATAAATTCGTGCAAAGTTCAAAAATTCGTAATAAAAGAAGGAATGCAAGGAAAAATTTTCTGTTTGCGCCAATATGGTCAGAAAGACATTAGATTTTTTTCCATGTAAAAAAAAAAATGTTTCCAAAAGTAACCGACAGAGGGCGCTCACACGTCATACTAAGATGTTTTATGCAAATCAGGCTATCAATAAAACACTTGGCTGGAAACGGATACGTCATTCGAAGTTGGCAGCATGCTTTCTTTACCAGATCGGGCATTGGTGGTTAAATTGTTCTACAAGAATGGTGAATCCACAACTGTTACACTGCGAAAGTTTCGCACGGAGAAAGGACTGAAGGCGGAAAAAAGCCCTATTTTATTGAATGGGATACGGAATTTAGTAGAACGTTTTGAGGAAACGGGGAGTTTGGAGGATCGTCAACGAAGTGGCAGACCACCCTTGAGAGCGGCCCGTGTCCATGTGGTGCAAAGTTTGATCGAAGATATGGCAGCCGAGACATCAATGGGGAGTAGCAGTGCTCGTGAAGCTGAGAGAAGAACGGGGATTCCGGAAGCATCGATTCGACGTATTCTGCACGGAATGTTGGATCTGTATCCGTACAAAATCCAGTGACTTCACCAGTTATTACCAGCAGATACAGATGCAAGACAAAAGTTTGCTACATGGGCGCTGGCACAAATGGAAAGTAACCCACAATGGTTGCTGAACGTCATGTGGACAGATGAAGCCCACTTTTCACTGCTTGGCAACGTCAATACGCAAAACAGTCGTATTTGGGCGACGTCAAACCCTCGTGAGTACCAGAGCCAGCCACTGCACTCTCCTCCTGTGACTGTTTGATGTGGTTTCACCGCGTCTTTTATTCTGGGCCCTTTCTTTTTTGAAGAACCCTGTCCTGTATCCGGCGTGAAAACCTGTACAGTCACCGCAGCATGGTATCTTATGCTGTTGCGTGACCACGTTGTACCTGCATTGCAGGAAAGACATGCTTTAACTGTTGTCACCTTCATACAGGATGGTGCCCCGCCCCACATTTCATGCGACGTGAAGACGTTCCTGTTGGAATCTTTCACCGAAGACCGAGTGATAAGTCGCGGTTGTAAGATTCAGTGGCCCTCAAGATCACCAGACTTGACCCCGGCAGATTTTTGGTTGTGGGGATACTTAAAGTCTCGTGTGTACCGGGGCTCCCCAACCACACTGGTGGAACTGAAAAATGCCATTCGACTCACCGTCGCTGCCATCGATGGCGACATGCTTCACTCTGCTGTAATGGGCGTAGTGACGCGCCTCACTTGCCTATTATCTTGTGGTGGTAATGTTGAACATCTGTTACTATAAAATAGTAAATGCATAGTGTCTTATTATTGTGATCTGTTTGATTGTCTCTTTCTGTTTGCGTGATTTGCATAAAACATCTCAGTATGACGTGCGAGTGCCCTCTGTCGGTTACTTTTGGAAACATTTTTTTTTTTTACATGGAAAAAAAATCCAATGTCTTTCTGACCATATTGGTGCAAACAGAAAATTTTTCCGTGCATTCCTTCTTTTATTGCGAATTTTTGAACTTTGCATGAATTTATGACGCACCCTGTAAATCTAATACATATCCTAAGTTGTGCTTTCGAGACATGAAAAACCAAGTTTAATTTCATCAACCAGCCCAGCAGAACAGAAGATATAGAACTTTCCCCCCTTTTTTTTGGGGCGCAGTGTAAATTCGAGAAGTGTCAGATTTTGAAAGTGACAGATGGTTGCATATTGTCTTATTGGAAAGTGGGTTATTAGGGTGCTCTAAAAAGTGATAATCACAAGTGTTAACATATTTCTTATATAACATTAACTGGTCAAAAGAACATATCTGCATATCAGATTCAAGTAGAACTTATATCTAATCACACTTCACATAGTAAATTCCAGCGCTGAGCCAAAGTGAAGATGCAATCAGTTCACCAAGAGCTGTTGTTGGGAAGTGTGCCAAAAAATTTGATTTCCTCTTAATGTAAACACTAGCATTCTTTCCTTTATTATTTACTGGAAAACTCTCTGATCTATTTTTTATGTATGTTATATATATATATATGAGTGCTTGTGGTTTCCTTGTGCTCCATCTAGCATTTAAAAAAACTAAACATTAAATAAATCAATGAATCTCAGTGAAACTGACATGCCCTGTTTGCAAATGGATAGACTTTTTTTTTTTTTTTATCTGGCAGCGCGAGGATCTGTTTAAAGCATGTAAATTATAGGAGCTAGTTCTTTGGATTCCCAGATGTCAGTGCTAGTCTGCATCCTTCGGAGTCATAATTTCCATCGCTCCTACTCTATCTGCGGATCTGATTTCTTCGGATTCATAAATTTCATCACTCCTGCTCTATCTGACGATCTGATTCCAATGGAATCTTTCTTTTCATCGCTCTACCTGCAAATCTGGCTCCTGTGGAGTCTTGATTATTTGCTCTTTTTGTTTCCTCGAAGCTGTTCCTTTGAGTTTCATTTCGATTCTTTCAATACTGTGTCATAGTATAGCTATGTATATTAGGTATTACCTTTTTTATACAATATTACTGTAATATTTATGTACAATAATAAATTATATTTTCATTTATTTATTTATTTTACTAATGTCTTGTAATCAAGAGCTGTGAATTTCTCTTTAATTTTCTTTAGAATGAGTGTATATTTATGAATTTTTCCATCTAATGTAATTTTTCAAGGTCGCAGAACAAAACATAGACCCTATAAAAGAGCCTTGGATGATATTTGGTATCATTTTATCAAATTAAATAAAAAAAGGAAATGGCAGTATTGTCAACAGATAATTTTCTGTTCTTTGGAATCTGCCTCCAATCTAAAAATTAATTTCTACACTGTGTTTTGTAGTAGTAACAAAATATCAATTAGAGTAATAAAATAACATAATCCTTAAGAAATTGAGTTTAGTTTTCATTATTTTTTAACATTTAACATTTTTTAATTCCAGAATTTTATTGTTGTTCTATGTAAAAAGTTTTTTTTTTTTTTTAAGGGAATCTCAAGAGTACAATTGAAAAAAATCAGTCCAGAGAGTGAGAGGTTTGATTGAGTTGATTCCAGCGATTCAACTCCTTGTTCAATTCTTCCTGCTTTTTAATTTATAAAATATGTTTAAAAATACTATAAATGTATATGCATTTTTTTGAGTTTTATAATGAGAGAGGGGGATGATAATCTAGCGATGGAGAAAGGGGTGTGTGGAGCAAAAAAGTTGAGAACCCTTGATCTAGGCCAACAGCAGTACTGCCAATACACCAAAAATAAAATAATGCACTTAAAATAATATAAGTGAATCATCAAAAAGAAAAAAAAGATAATGCAAAAGAGATCATGACTTCAAAAGGACTTTTAAAATTCTTATTGAAAGATTAATCACTTCAGCACTTTCCTCAAGACAGACTGTGTCACTGGGAATCAACATTTAGATATACTTGTAGGAGCTTAATGAGGCCTGAAAAATTATCCACAAGAAACACTTGTGTGTAATACAAGTCTACTTGTGTATAATACAAGACTTGTGCGTAATACCAGAATGTGATAAAAATGAAAAGAGGCAATTTGTGGCCTAATTGGTAAGGCTCTCTCCAGAATGCAACAGGAACTATGCTTGTTTGAAAGCATGCCTTTAGGGGATAATCTTTAATTTTTTCTTTTGTGTGTCTTTTTTTAGTGTAACACTATTCAATAACTTAAGTGTGATAAGCAGGCAGTTGATTTGGCTTGAACTTCTAAATAGGTCTTGATGGCTGGTTAAAGGTGCAAAGAAACAATTCTTTTGCAAATTGAGGCCAGTTTCAGAGGCTAAATGTTTACCTTTGGAGGAGGGAAAAAAAAAAAAAAAAAGGTAGCAAATATTAAGCATTCATACCAGGTGATTTGAGATAAGATTTGTTTAATTCTATTTTCTATTTTTACTGCTTTGTGCTCATTCATACCAGGTGATTTGAGATAAGATTTGTTTAATTCTATTTTCTATTTTTACTGCTTTGTGCTCTTGTATCTTCATTCATATCATACTCATTTTGAAGAGAAATATCACTAGAATTCAATTGCCAATATCATACACAATTTCAATTTACAAGTAGGCTATTGACAAGAATACTCATTAAATCTAGTACTACTTATCTTATGTCAATACTTATTCTATAAAATAAAGTACTCACAAACAGATTTGTTGGTCTCACTAAGCAACTGTAAGCGACCAAATGCAAATTTGTCAAAACTTTCATGCTGCCATAGAGCATATACTAGAAAAGATAATATTAATTTTAAAAAAGTTAGTTGCCAAATTATTATATATAGAGAATATATACATACATATTTAAAAAACAAAATTATTTACAGAACATGACATTATAAATGCTATGTATTAATGAAAAATTAGAATTGATTATTAATGCAGCAGATCAGCATTACCAGTTGGGTATATCACATTACATTACGTGCATTTACAAATATAATTTAGTTGATTATCAAAACAGTACTAAAGCAAAGGTGTTCGTTATTATCTACAGGGTGAGTCACTTGTAACAAACAGATCACCAGTTAGGACAATGCAGTAGATTCAGATATTACTTTAAACTAAAGTAAATTTGCAACCATCATGGTTTTCAGTGATTTACAACCCACTAGTTACCAGAGTACTATCATATAGTACATTGAAATAGATTTTAAAATTACAATGAAATAAGAGCATACAAGTATCTGTCAACCTATACCGATGAGCTACACGTTGACAGTCACTGTATGATGGCCTACAGGCTGAGGTTATTATTCTAGTCTAGTAACCAATGAGGTCACTGCTGTGGGGGTTGATACAATAAATTTAGATAAATTTTAAAATGAAAATGAAGCAATACAGTGCTTGTTCAGGTTTTTGGGTCACTGGTAATTTACAGGCTGATTTATTTTTGATAAGTCAACCTATGGGTTACAAGGGTGCATCGCTAAACTGGCAGCACTTGCAAAGCATGTGGGTGATTAGGACTTGTTGGTATAATGTAACGTAATGCTTTAAAATTGTTTGAAAGTGCTGAGGATATTCCTTGCATCAAAATAAGCAAAATATTAACAAAATAGTAGACTTCTGATAATGTCTGATTTTAGTCATTCATTTTCAACTCACTAGGTTATCTTACAAATAATTCATTAGATGTATAGATGAAACAGATCCATTCATTACAAATCTGAGTCAAAGAAGCAGATGGTGAATGCTCAAAGTGAAGAAGGCGAAAAACATTTTGTCAACTGTAAAGTTTATGGTCAGTGTTTTGGGGATTCCCAGATAATCCTCACAGTTGACTAGCAAGAGCCTAGTATGAAACACTACTGGATTATGTGAAAGAAAGTTGAAAACATTTGACACTGGTACACAAAAAAGTGCTCTTCACCAAGACAAGATTACCTCCCACAAATCAACCATCACATTTGCCAAATTGCACGAATTATATTTTGAATAAATTCCTCATCCTTCACTATGTTCTCAGATCATATTTTCAAGAAATATCTTGCTCCCAAATTGAAAATTTGGCCTTCTAGAAAGAAATTTCCTTTGGATAAGCTTGATATCAAGGCCATCAAATGCATATTTAGCAGTTTTTGACAAAAGTTGTACTTTTGATAGGATGAAAATATTGGGTGACCTAAAAAGTTCAGCAGCTGTTCAAATTAAAGTGCATTTTCTACTGATTATTTTGTTACTGCTGCTAAGGAGTGACCTTCATCAAGACAGATCTTTAAATATGGCCTCTTCCACTTATGTTGTAGAATTCTAGCATTTATTGCCAAAACTTGTCAGTTGTTGTTGAGGTGTTGTCTTCCAAAATGATAATGTTCAGCTCCCCATTTTGATGAACACCAGATAATGACTTATTGAGTACAGCATGGACGTTTTGTGTCCCTCTTCATATTCACCAGACCTTCATCCCTTGGATTTTAATATCTTCAAATCATAAATCCTCTGAACAGAATGGAACCCACTTCTTTGGAGATTGTAAAACAGCACTTCGATAATGTCTTTATGAATAAACCTCATATACTTTGTATAGACATTAGGTTTTTTGAAGCAGAAGTACATGAAAAATGAGTAATGCCCTCGTCGGGACTCGAACTCGGATCTCTCGAATATACGCCGAGTGTGCTATCATTACACCATGAAGGCATGTAGAGAGGAGGGAGAAAATACCTTATAATACACCTGCCTTTTAAAGGACGACTAAGGATTAGGGGACCCAATCGCCAAATCCTAGTAGTGAAGAATGATCATCAACTACCTTTTAGTTCAGGATTTTTGAAGCAGGAGTACATGATAAATGAGCAAATGATCTCTCTGGGACTTGAACCTGGACTTCTTGAAAATGCACCAAGTGTGCTACTGTTAGACCACGAAGGCATGCAGAAAAAGGGAGAAAATACATTATAACTTTTTAGAAAAGGAATTTGCAACTATTGCACAGATTGCTTAATATTCTAATGCTAATAATAAATACATAGGTGTACATAGATGAAAAAAGAGGTGCTAATTGATATTCCTATGCATTTGCACTGCTTCATTTGTATTGATTGTTTAAAAAAATAATAATAACTGCAGCACGTTTTGGATGACTAAGCTGATTATTATATTAACTGATAGGATATTAACTGACTGGATGAAGTATAACTTACTAGCTTTTACCTGCGGCTTACCTTGCATTGATCTCCTTAAATAAGTTTCAAAGACTATTGAAAAGAAAATAAAATAATTTGCTTTTTTTTCTTATTGCATAATCAGGATAAAATTTTAGTTACTATTACTTATTTTTTAAGTTAAAAATACACTCTGCATAAAATTTCAGCAAATACTGCCCTTCTTCATTGAGATAAAAAGAAATCCATATTGATGTCACCAAGATGCAATTCTGCATAATTTTTAAAATCCGATTTGGATACATCAAACAATGCAATTTTAAGGGTTTTTTTTTTTTTTAGTTTGACTAAACAAATGAACAGGTAACATACAAATGACTATGGAAAAAGCATGACTTTTCAAAATGCACCCCCCTGCTACTTGTAATGCTTGCCCTTGAGCTTTGTTAATAGTAACAGCAAAACTAAGTTCGATTGGAAACTGTAGTTTTTTAAAGTGAAATGGTTGGTCAGTGGGGATTATTGGGATTTGAGGTATGATAACACTTTCCCTTTTTTCTACACCTGTTAAAATAGTGGTACCGATTATATTCTGCCCTAATTGTGCGATCTGAAGCCTCGTTCCATTACACAGTCAAGGTGAATCTATATTTTGCATAAGCATAATCCCTACATTTACGTTCAATTGGAGTTTATGTGAGAGTACATCTGATAGCTCTAGAATTTAAAACTCAGCAGGATACAAAGTGCTTTGTTCTGTATCCATGATTGTATCTATTGACAAATATTCTTTTATTTCTCCCTGCACTTCTTTCAAAATTTCAATGTTGATTTTGTTTACGATTTCATTTGTCGGCACTAAAACTGCTCTTGCACATAACAAGTGATCACTGTATAAATTTTCTTGCAAGTGCAGGTAAACTTCAGCAATAAGCTCCACATTGTTTTCTAAAAATTACAAAATTCTTCTTAACGTAAAATACAAACTTAAGCATCTGTTTCCAAACATCCATCACCAATTTTCAATAATGTCTCTGCGTAATTCCCTGAATGTATATCATTATGAAGATGCACTCTCATATTTGTTTTAAGACTGAATTTTTCAACTTTCACCCATAAACTTAATGATTTGAGACAGGCTTTGATTTCATCTGTAGGTGTACCTCTCTGGATTACGGGCAGAGTTTGTCGGAAATCACCAGCCAATAAAACTACCATTCCTCCCATAATATCTATACTGTCTCGCAAATCCTGAAGAGTTAGGTTTAACGCTTCTATAGCTTTTTTTGTGAGACAACATACTTTCATCTCACATTAAAAGCTTACATTGTCGTAGCATCCTACTTTGAGAGCTTTTTTTACTCAAATTGCAGATGGGCGAATCCTCCTGC
The DNA here is from genome assembly GCA_000611955.2 of Stegodyphus mimosarum. Taxonomy (NCBI): domain Eukaryota; kingdom Metazoa; phylum Arthropoda; class Arachnida; order Araneae; family Eresidae; genus Stegodyphus; species Stegodyphus mimosarum. Next base: position 348,219 of record KK119069.1, on the reverse strand, counting down.
GCAAGATTCAACAGCAATTTTAAAAGGGAATGTGCAGTATGGCTGCCGTTTAATAGTGTAGCAGCTATACCAGAAGAAACCACAGTAACAGCTATTTTCTGGTCTTTTCTGATAGACATTAATAATAAATTTAGCAAAAACATTTTCTCAGTTCCTCCAGGAGCGTCAAGAAAGAAAAGTGCCCCGTTCGTGGATTCTATTTTACGTAACACCTGATGGTACATGTGACTTTGTTCTGGAAGTAACTGAGGGACCAATTCTGGTAGTTGCTGCTGCAATGCAATGAAATCATAATCTAATTCTCAAGTAATTTCATCATTAAAGTAATTTTTGTCTGATCATCGTGGACTAAGCATTCCAAAATCTCTAAGCTTCTTCCCCACCATTGTCAAAACCTTGTTTCAATTATGATCAGTGCTTCGTTATAGATGAGTTCATTAAAAGTCATATGTGCGTGTACTTGCTGCAGTCACTACAAAATATCTTCCACCATCTCCTTCTTGTACTTATCCCACAAAGTTTGAGGATTAGAAAGGCCGCAAGATGATATAAGGGTTGCGTAAAGTTTCCTGATTTTATCTGGCGATCGACATCGTACAGCTTCTTCCATAGTTTTGTTCCAATGGTTATCATCCTCTGACAGACCCTGAGCTTCACATGCTTTCCTGTAAGTTCGATATTCTAGACTATTAACAATTTTAAGGTCTTTAAAGCTAGCTGCACCTCGAACATGATGCAATAAAATGCTCAGACAAAAACATTCAAAATTCTTTACATGGATGGTGTAGACAGGACCAAGAGTGTCCAATGATTTAACCCCTAGCCAATTTTCAACAGTCGTACCTTGAACGCGATGTTGCCATTCTTTTTTTGAGTTATTCCATGTATAATAACAGGGAACTTTGGAATACAATAATCTTTTCACAAAAGTATCTGTCTGGCAAAGCTCGAAAAAAGCTGCCAGTGTGGTTTCAGGAGGAGATAAAATTCTTTGTTCAAAATTATTCTCATTAAAAAAAATTTTTTTTTCTAAATGTATGGCAAAATGTGTAACAGTCGGATATCTTTCATGTAATGGGAAACTAAGGAGCCGCCACACTGCCTCATTACTACTGACATATCGTCCTTGCTTGATAGGTTTGTATTTCATTCAGAAGCTGCAACACATCTTCCTTACGCAGATTGAAGATCGCCTGGTCGCTCCCTTTATTGATATATTTACAAATATATTTAATCGCATAAACAGAGTTGCAGGCTTCAACATTAATCTGAGCATTAAATAATTTACATAGAACGGGTGAATATGGCACACCCAGCTATTATTAAAAGTCTTGACTACCTCACTGTGAGTTTGAATCATAACTCTTCTACAACCATCTTCAGGTGCTCTCCATCTGTATAAAGAGTAGTAATCTCTTCATCTGCATACATGTATATATCCTCATCATTGTGCACTGTTTCCTTTAGTAGCTCCCAGGGGAACTTTTTCGCACATTTGCCATTTTTCACACAACGTGATGCTGGATTGTGAGCTCCACAGGGACCACGAATCATGTTTTTGATTACGATCTCGTGTAAATTCTTACCTAGTCCTGGATTCGGGATTTCAGCAGCTTTTTTCTTTTCGGGCAAATTATCTGTTTGGTTGGATTGCAGCTTTTGTTTTCACCAAATAAGAATGTGCACACGTGGCAGACCCCGTTTCTGCCATTCAATGGAATACATGCAGCATTGGATGTTTCTAAATACTTTTCCTTTTTTTATTACATTAATGATCTTTTGAACTTTTAAACGAAACATGCAGGTTATTATCTCATGTCGATCAGTGGCTCTTTGTTCGAGCACAAGCTCTTCTGTTAATTCATTCCATGAAGGATTGCAGGTAAAAGTTAAAAATAGGTCAGGCCTACCATAAGTGTGTACACAGGCGAAAGCGTCTTGTGTGTATTCATGCAGATAGCAGGGACTGTTCACAAAAGTGGAGGGAAGAATAACCATCTTGCCTAAGTCATTGGGGCTAATAATACCATCTGTGCTAAAAGCATCTAGGTGAATGTAATTTTCAACTCGTCGTTGTGTCTGGTTTAAAGAAATGTAACGAAGGTGTTCGCTCTCAACTTTGATATACATATCTACTAAAAATTAATGAAAGAGGTTAAAATCATTCTCTCGAAGCATCATGTGATAGGTGTAAAAATCTATTCTGGAAACCTTTTTATCGGGAATTGGCTGTTTTGTAGTTGGATTAATCTGTGGAATATGACTATGGTATCCCAATTGCCCTTTACTAAAACTTAATGGGTACTGCAAAGCATCATAAAATTTATGAGTATCTGCTACACGTGTCAGTGTATTATCATGTGCTCATAACACCATATCTCGTTGTGAGCATGGGTCCGCAGTAACCAAGACAGCAACTTCATTAATTGTCAGTGCATTAAAGCACCTCTTTTGTTCACCTTGTGGAGTTCGATCAGCACAAATGATGACTTTATAATCATCTTGAGGCCAGTTTCCTATTGCAATTTTGAAGGTATTTATCAAAACACTGTGGTCATGTAACATTCTTCGAATTTTCAATACTATACCTCTCTCGACTCCATTAATATACTGACAACGACAGCTTACTTCATTTTCTTCTAAAATAAGCCCATAAAATAAGTTTGTAAAAATTTATATGATTCATTATCTGTTGGAAAAAGTGAACCAATTCAATGATATATCTGGCCTTGCACAGTAAAATTTGGTTAAAACCCAGTCATTCTTATCTCTTTGTCTATTCCGAAAGATGTCATTTGGAAGCAAGAGTTGTACTTTCTGATTTTACTTAAAAAACACTTCATCTGTATCATATAGAGTTTTCAGCAGCTCTCCTGGTTCACCAAGTAAAGAAAGCGAACTTTACCATTGGAACAGCACATTCCTACAGTTTCATCTTTCCATTTTAAAGCATCGCAAAACTGGCATTTTCTACTCATCGAACTGATAACAATTAGTGCATGATTACGGTAATCAATTGAATGATCGTATTGAAGTCGAGAATCATTAAATACAGACCAATAGTCATGCATGAAATTTCGCCGGTGTTCGGTTTGCATTTCTACATGAATGATTCTTCTTGCCTGCAATTTTTCTGGAGTATTTCTCGCTCTAATAACTGCCTGTTGTTGAGCTTGTTCTTCCAAGCAAATCTGTGTTTGAAGAGGCGTTTCAACAGCTCTCAAAGCAGTTTGACGTTCAGCTTGTTCTTTCAAGTGGATCTGCATCTGGAGAGGCATTTCAGCAGCTTGTTTTTCTAAACAAATTTGTGTTTGAAGTGGCATTTCAGCAGCTTGTTGTTCAAGTTGTTCTGTCAAGCGGAGTTGTGTTGGGAGAGGCATCTCAGCTGCTCTCATATAAGCTTGATGGGAAGTTTGGGCCTCTAATCTTTGTGTTTGAGAAGTTGTTTCATTTCTCAAAACAGATTGTCGCCTTGCTTGTTCTGGTCTTCTTAATTGTGCGTGTACAGAAGATTCTTGGGATCGAACAATTTTTGCTGCCCGGGCCCGAGATGATTTCTTAGACATGTTAGATTTACATTTGCGAGGCATTTCGGGGGGGGGATACTGTAAAAAAATTAAACTGTCCTTAAATAAGTTTCAAACTCCACGTGAATTTTAAAAATACGTGTATTGCCACAAAATCTAGTAAAACTGCTACGTACATTTCCTAATGACTGAAAAATGTTTGTGAAAGAAGAGCCAAAAGCCGGAAATCCTGAAAGATTTTAAATAATAAATTAAATTAAACAAATAAAAATTATTAAATGTTACGCTTTCATGTCTTAATTACTTAACGGATCACCATGAAATTTTCAAGAAATATTTTTGATATATTAGAAAGGGTTAAAAATGTTTGTATGGTTTAAGCCATGCACCAGTGTGTGCAGACAAACTTTTACATCGTTTAACTTATCGTTATGAAACTTTCAACATTTAATGTTTATACAACGACAATCATTTTAAGCTATAAAACCTATTATACAGCTTAAGTTTTAACAGATAAGTTACATTTTATAGCCTATAACCTTTTCTAATATAACAAAAATATTTCTTGAAAATTTCATGATGATCGGTTAAGTAATTAAGGCGTAACAAACAAATTCACATTCGCATTTATAATATTAGTTAGGATGCAGTGAAACATAATAAATTTTTCTGGAGAAAAGAAGTGTAACTCATTTATTAATTGCCTTTAGATTAGATACACTAAATTAATAATAAAAATATCTTTCTATCTACAATTTAGTTTAATTAATTAATTATTTTAGTTTCATAGATATATTTAAAGGTACAAAAATAGAAATTTGTGATCATTCATGAAATTTTAATAGACTATTTTATGATAAGTATGCAAGTTTTAATAAAAAACATAACTAAGCGTTTGAAATAATGAGACATTTGAAGAAAAAAAAAGGGGGGAACTTTAGAATAGTTGAATATTTGAAGGAAAATAGGGAAGGAATTTTTATTTTAGCCAGTTTACTGATTTACCTAATTACTAATTCAGGTCTAACTTGAAACAAATTCTTTGCTTTAGAAACAGTTTCACCATATTAATATCATAGTTTTAAAATAACTGTAGATGAATTAAAATAATACATACCAGTATTGTGAGGACCAAAAATAGATGTGAAACAGGCTATAAGAACTGAATTTGAGCTTTTCAATTTGAGTGAACTCAGTTCCATAGCAGCTTTGAGTCTTCCATCCCAAATATCAGTATGACTGTTCATATTAAATATTTGCAATTCATAAACTCCTAAAACAAATGTATCTGTGTAAAATTCTTATAAGGAAATAGATAGTTATTTATATGAAATATCAAAACTGCTGCTCAAGCATTCCTTACAAGATCATCTTTAAACAAACCTGATTTACTAGGTAGAGTTATTATACTCCAAGGTAGAAGCATCATAGTAGCATTTGTTTGACTCATCCACATAGGTGCAACTTTGCTTATGTAATTAGATTGCCATTCAGCATCAGTTGCAAGAGCCTGGCGTACTTTAGCACGATGGTCATGATTATCTGAAAAATAGCAAAATGTCTCAAAGGAAAATAAGTCACTCATATACTGTTATTGATATGGATCTAAGGAATTTTAGATTACTATTAAAAACTTCTTGATTATTATAATGCATTAACTGTTTATTTTTAAAGTACTGTGAAACAAAAGAACCAAATGCCAAGTCTCAGCTTATAATAAAATGTAAAGGTAAAATATGAGATATATGGAAGTTATTTCTATTTATAGAATTAATTTAGGTAAATGTTTAATTTCAAAACAGATGACAACCTATGATGAAGCAGAAAGATGTAACACAAATTAAAAAACTTAATCACGAGGAATATTTAAGTAAAAGGAAACTTTTATCTAAAATATGAAAGCCAAATTATAGCTTGTTAAATGCAGCTCATGTTACAAAAAACAATTGCTTTATTTGAAGAATTGTTAAAATTTGAAAAATTAATCACATTATGACTTTTTTAAAAAAAAGCAATAATTTAATTTCTTAAATTATACTGTATACATAGTAATTTTAAAACAATTAAAAATGATTCATCATACATAAATTAGCATAATACACAGCAAAAATTTTGCAATCAAACAAAGAGCCCCCCCCCAAAAAAATATTGATGCTGGTGGTTTGTATTGCAGTTATTACTCAGTTTCAGGTAAGGAATTTTTTTTAATAACAAAACAAAGGAAATATTTCATTTACTGAGAAAGAATACATTCCGCTTTTATTTTAAATATTGCACTATAGATTTTTGGATATGTATGCCTGAAGAAGAAAGCTTTACAAGAGTTTCTAATAATTCTGCTGATGGTCAATAGATTATACACCAAAAAATACATACACACACACACACACACACACAAAAAAAAAAAAAAAAAAAAAAAACACCCCCCCCACCACAAAAAAACCCCACATAC
>KK119069.1:324743-342116 GCA_000611955.2 Stegodyphus mimosarum | reverse complement strand
AATTTTTTTTTTTTTTTTTTGCTTGGTGAAACTTTACTTTGAAATAAAATGTAAGCAAAAAAATATATTTCTTGACTACATTTGAACTACCAAATGAATAAATAAATACAAATAAATTAAAAAAAAAATAAAAGCAAAACAGTTGCCTGAATTTCTTTTAAATAACAACAACAGATGTGGTTCAAGTTGGCTATGTATATTAAATTCTGCTGTTCACCTCAATAGCAATTTTTTTACATAGAAATCAGATTATGTGCACTCATGCAATATCATTAATACTTACCATATTCCCATATATGAACTATTTCATTAAGGGCTCCTAATTCAGTGCTCCAAAATCCAAACAGTTTAGAATGTTTAATACGAAGGTGAAAATTGTCTTCGGTGAATTTTATATATTCCTTATAATCTTTTGGACGAACAGTATAGGTTCTAATTTCATATATCTTCTGTGATTCCTTATTACCAAAGTATAATCCATCTACTTCAGCATCCCTAGAAGGTGTATTTAGAGGTGGGATTGATAATGTTCTTTTAAAATTAAAAAGAGATTTCAGTGCTGCATTGCCTTGACTCCCACGTAAGATCTAGAAAAACCAGTTTCAGAATTTTAAATGTATGAGAACTGGTACTGTAAAATAATTTAAAATTTAACCACAAGAAACATTTACAACAAATAAATTTAAATTAGAAAAGATGCGTGATAAGAAATTTATGGTACTTTCTGATTATCCATACCCTAAAAAATTGAGAACTCACTGCTCACTAACATTTCACCAAGCTAATGGGTGAAAGGCAATTGCCATTTTCAAAATGGTGGCACATTAAGAATTTCATATAAGGGCAATCAATTAACAAAATTAAAAAAAGCAAGAAACATTGTTAATAAAACACTTACATTTTTCAAGAATTTTTGTTGTTGTTGTTCTTCCCATACACACAATAATCTACTTAAAAAAAATCAAGAAATCATGTACTGAAGTAGACTTATGCTACATGCATATTTAGGTTGCAAGATAAATACTTTTTTGTGGCATCATTGGTTGGCACATTACTATTTTATGACATACTGCTTTGCCTCATGAATACTTTTCCATAATTTTTTGGCAGGGTTGCAGATAAACAGAAAGCACAAATTTATTAACACACTCATAAAAATTTCAACATATGGAAATTTTACATATGCAGAATAAATAAATTTTAGTGAAAGAAATAATTAAAAATACTTTGAACTGCCAAACATACAAGCTATTTCAACAATTCTGCCACATTCTAAGCTAAAAAAAAAATACAGCAAAAGTATTTTTTACTTTTTGAGGAGCAATAAATAGTAAGCATCTTTATGCCATTCAGAAACTGGAACACTACTACTTCTGCAAATGCAATATGTATTAATGCAACAAATATGGCAATTATGTTATATTAGACTAATGATTTTATGAACTCATACAGGCTGCATTTAATGTTTATAAAATTGGAAATTCATAAATGGTAATGGCATTAAAAAGACAGGGGGGGAGCTGAGATCATCACAGAAGTTCATAAAAATCTAGAATTTAGGATTTGTAAAAAAGCAAGATTACTTTGTAAAAAATGTAGCATCCATAAAATGGGAAAGTAATACTAACCATTGAATAGCACATACAGAACATGTATTATAGCTACAGCTTCATAGAGTAAAATATTCAATTTTATGAAAATTTTCTCAATATTAGAAGCAAAGAGATTCAGAATGCTTTAGAAAATTCCAGAGTTTTACATGCAAAATTTACAGGGTACTTTCTTATTTTTATGGCTCCCATTTTATGAAGAGCAGCAAAAGTATTGACTAATCAAAAACACAAACCATGATCAAATGGCTGGCAATCCTAACCACAATCATTTACAGTTTGTTCATGTTAAGATGAACTCTGAATAAACCACATATTATTGTATTTTCTTTCTTATAATGTTAACAATCCATGATTACTCATAATCTTCTCATCATGAGAAGAGCCTTGAGTATTCAGTTTGTTCAGATAATCTCAATTTTCAAAAAAAAAATTTTTTTTTAATGTTTGGTTTAGCAAGAAGATGCTATATAGCAGACATGGCCAAACTGTGGCTCTCCGACACCTTAACTGCAGCTCACGAACTACTTGCTGTGCTTTGATCTCTGAAATGCGACTTGTTTGCAACAAACAGTTGTTTATTTTTAAAATATAATTGCCTTTTTAAATAAAAACCATGAAATGACACACTTCTTTATTAATCACTAATTTAATTTCTTATATTATATGTGTAATAATTTAATCAATTTAAAACTGCCCGCCATAGAATTACAATCAGAGTCACAAACAAAATTGCAAAAAATTTTTATTTCTGGCAGTTGCTGTCATGGCCTTGTTACTTTTACAGCAGATAATGGCCATCAAAAAAGCCTAATATTTACTAATACCAGGTAATTTAAAAAGAAATCCTCTCTAATTTTTCCCCCCTCTCAGGTTAATTTTATTTCAGGCAGTTTCTGCTTACATTCTCTGAGTGTGATCCCCTTGTTTTACAACAGTTGCTATCCAATGTGTCAGAAGATTTGCTATTCTTTGTAGGATACTGAATTTATTTAATCCTTGAATGACTTGGGTAACTGAAAAAACATTTTTCAAGGAGGAAGGAAATCACTGTCCACTAACATTCTTCCAATTTGGGGATTTTAGGATTGTAAACTAAACTTGCCCATTTTTATTTAGTTATTTAGTAATTTTCTCATGAATGAGTATCCTTCAAAATTAATTCCGCATCCCTAAGCAAGTGAAATCATTTTTATGCAGTTTGTTCACATATTTTGCAACACCTCACAGTGATATGCTATAGTTAACATATTTTTCTTGTGAAACTCTACCTTCCATAATATAATTCCTTCGTAATTCTTGGGAGAAATTATAATTTATTTCATAAATGCTTCAGCATGCTAAAACGTTTGAGATCTCGGGAACAACCACTTGCTTGGCAATGATTTTTATTGTGCTCAAAGTTTTCAGTTCATGTTTTGTGACCTGCTGTCATTTGAGATGATGAAATTTCATCATGTTACATCAAGCAATGGAGCATCAACTGGATACAAATACCTTCCTTCTACAAAACTTCTCTCAAAATACAGCACACCGATGCGGATGAAATCGCTTTAGCCTTGTGCTTGTTTCTCATACTTCGCTTGATGAACTTTTTCCTTTTTATGTCGTCACAAATATCGCACTAGGATAGAGACGCGTTTGCCCCTCTTCCTAATACTTCTAAAAATTTTCACCCCTTAACTCTGCCACCCAGTGACATTTGTACCAGTTTCCCCGGCTATGGTACCGACATTATACTTCTTTAATATGTTGATATTTTTCATCTTCTTAATCTTCTATCATCATATACGTCTGACATGTCCTTCACAAAAGCTCTGTAGCCCAATGGAATGTTGTAGTACTATGATCCACTGCTTGGTCACTACAAATTTCAAGCAATGTATTGTGAAATTTTTGCTGGATTTACGCCTGTAAACTTCCAGTCATAAGTCTGATCTTTCATTTTCTACAATCATAGTATCTTTATACGCTACAGATCTCATTTCAAACTCCATTTTGGATTTTTTTAGAAAAAAGGCTGAAGATTAAATAAAAAAAGTTTTATTTCATGCTTTACTCCGAGTTGGAGTTACTTTATTTAGAAATTTAAGACAAAAGTGATAATTTCAATTAATAGCTTTATAGTTTGAATATGATGGATCCGTAGATATGCGCAGCTAGAACTCTACTAAACTATCATGTAGACGTCTACCATATCTGTTCATGTCCATAGAAATTTGGTGAATTAAACAATCATATTATATCTGCATTTGTGAAACAAATTTATTATAATAGTTACAGGTACATTTTCTTTTTGTAACATTAGTTTTGATTTCCCTTGTATTTGAAATTAGCTCAAAATTTAAGTCATGTCTGGGATGACGGTAGAAATAGGTGGCCTACAAAATATTTATGTATTGTGGCATGAACTGCTAGATTTATTAGGAATAAGTCACATATGCTCAGAATTACTGAAATAGTTTCGAGGATTTTCAACAATGTGTAGATGTAATGATTACATAAAAATTCTGGCAGATTTCATTGGATGCTACACTGAAATAATGTAACACTCAGAGCCATCAACAGTGACACTCATGATTCAGATACCATTGCAGTCGCTTTTATTTTTAGTTAATTTCTATATATTGGGCATCAGTTTACTATTCACAGTTTTGGATTAATTAAATGTTTAAGGATTTCTAAGGTTATGATTCAAAAGATTCCAATGGTAAAAAAGGCTCCATTTGATTTCTAGAGTTAAAAATCTTTCTGAAAATTTCTGAGATCTGAGGATTCAAAATGTCTGTAGAAAAATCAAAATGTAACTTTTAATTCATTTCACATCTAATTAATAAATTTAATTATTTAAAGCTAGATTTGGTCTCAGTATGCTGACCCCTAATGAAAAAACAAAATTATTATTTTTATGCAAAAGACTTAAAAAGTAGATAGCATTTTTTGAAATAATTTTTCTTTCTCGAATAAAAGTTTCTCTGCAATGCGTATTTACTTGCATTTCTTTATTTATTTTCTAAAAAGACTTTTTTTTTTTTTTTGAGTTAAAGAAAGAAACACTCTTTTTAAAATTAATTATTCATAATTCACTTAAAATGTTTAACATAACTGTATTTTTAAAGACCAATATATATTCTTCTGATTTTAGTTTACATCTACTAAACTCGAAAAACAATTATAAAAGGAGAAGGATAAAGGAAATAAAATGTTTGCTTTTTTTATACGAAAGAAAAACGCTCAAGTACAGTAATTTCAAATTTCTATTTTATTGGGACTTACTTTTCTGAATACACGGCAGAGAGAAAAATACTTATTTACATTTATATGTAACCATGTTAATCACATATAAAATGCAAAATTCTCATTAATTTACTTCAAAAGTTTCTTTCCATCGAAAATATGTCTTATTATTTTTGAAACGGTATAAAAATGGATTTGCGGCTCTCTAACATTCATGAAATCTATTGTGCTGCTCCTGTTGTCAAGAAGTTTGGCCATCCCTGTTATATGTCTTCCTTCAAAAAAAAGGATATGTTTTGACTCACATTCAAATATACAAAAACAACAATTAAATAAAACTACATATTAATAAAAACATTTGAAGGTGCAACATGAAAAGCTGAAAGTGAAGGAAAAGCTGGTTTGATGGCTTCAGAATACTGTTTGTAATACTGCAGCAATTTATTGCTGGGCAGAGGAAATGAAATTGATTTAATGTTGAGAGAAGCAACTCAGCCTTTCTGAAAATACTACTGATTAGTTGTATTTTCATATTAGAGAGAGGTATTCTTCACATTTAATGTAACAACCAAATAATCGAATATGTGGCCATGCAGAAACCATGAACATACAGGAAAATCGACGATTTGTACAAAGAAAAAAAAAAAAAAAGCCAGCAAGGTTCTTTCACCATACTGGATACAGTTTATACAGAGAAACTGGTGCATTCATACTTGCTCAGGTTCTAAACAGGAAGGCAATCATATTCACAGCTCATATACAAAATGTCAAAAGACAGTGGTGCTTCATTAAATCAGCAGAATAAAAATTGATGAGGCCAGTTCCACTATCATCATGTCTTTTACTTTGTGGAGTCGATACTGAGTGTCCTTGGGATGAGAAAATATTTCTGATGCCATATCAAAAGCAGAAACATGCAGCATGTGAGAAGATAATCCTTCTGCCCATATGGCATTTAAAAAATAGGGGCCACAATAATAAGGAAGTATCATTCATGCAGATATATGATAATGAATTTACTGCCTTAGGTCATTTTCATGTGTCAATTATTGACTTAAAATAAAGATTTCTGAGACAATTATAGGAGCAACTAAAGAATTAAGGCTTTTTGTTTTGGTGACTGATAGTTTTGTCTTGAATAACAGCATTTAAGATTATAGTTGACCATTTCATTTTTGTATTTGTTGACCACAATTTACTTAACACTTTGTGCCTCATTAAAAAAAAATAACAGCTTTGTAATAACAACAGAAGTAGCAAGCAACAGTCTAGCTACACTAAGGCGTAGAAGAAAGGGATAGTTATTCAATATGGAAGCTTAGCTTAAGGGAAAGGTTTTAAGTTCCGAATTAGCTATGTCGTCATCACATCATTATGTAAAAGTCATGTAATATGGATTAATCTAGAAATGATGTAGTCAGGAAAAATTACTATTTTTAGAAAAGAGAGGGAAAATACGCAAATTCAGTGAAGAATCAAGTGTTATATTAGTGCCTTAGAAGAACATCACATATAAAATAAAGCTTTTAGTGGTTAGTGCATTAAAATAAAACATTTATGTGCATTGTGATTAATGATTTAAATACGAGAACAACCCAATGACTACTGGTGTTGGTGTCATGTATAGTTTACCAGTAAATAAAATAAAACATCATACTAAATTTATAAATGAAACAGACTTATATTTTATTATTAAAATTAATTTTAACTATTGGCATTTAGACTTTAAGGCTCCCGAGAGTTAAAAAATATTGTACAATTAACATATCAAGGCATAGACTGTTTTCATTCAAATTCATAATTCAAAACATATTTCTTTTAGTGTAACTTGGTTTCATTCTAAATCATAATTCACAACATATTGACATTAGATTAACTAGACATGATATTACTGAAATACAAGAAGACAATTAATGAATCTGAACCAAGTATTTTAACACATTAATTTTTTGAAAAAAAAGTCAATTAGGATTGTACCAAGGCTTTTTTAAACTAGTTATTTAACAATTTCCCAATAATCATTTACTTAAAACTCCTATCAAGCTTTCATCCAAAATTCGTTACCTTTAATTTGCTGCTTCCTCCTGGACTTCGATGAAACTTCTACCAAAAACACATAGGACTTGTAACGCACAGATGTTTAGAAAAATTACCATCATTACTCCAGAGTTCACACCAGAAAAGTCAATAGTAGGATACACTACTCAGATGAACTGGACTGCAGGTTCACTGGTAGAATGGAAAATAAACACAATGGTTCGGTGTAAGAGCCCCCAAAAAAGTCTTTAGACTGACGATGACCATCTCCATTCCATCGTTCAGGTAAAACTGGAAAATTGAGCTATACCAGACACATTACAAGATAAACTGGACCACAGGTTCTCTTCTTGAAGATAACTGAACGGCATGGAGATGCATCTACAGCAAAACTGGACACAATGTTAGATGTTGAATGAATTAAACTTGGAGGACTGGGAAGGTATTTTAATCAGCGTTTTTATCCTGAAGCCAGAGGGGGCAGAAATGGCCCCTTGGCCTACGTAGATTCAGCACATCCAAAACTAGAGGAAAAGCAAGCCTGAGAGTGTTCCAGAGAGCAAAAATCGCGTGCACTGGCCTTTTTGTCAGAAACATTTACCAACGATGCCAAAACTTACTCAAAGGGGTGACAATTCCTGATAAAACATCACAAAGAAAACAGTATAAAAATTCTTACATTTCAAAGCATTAATTCAACACCTTTCCTTAATCTCGCCAGAAACTTCCCAAATAAAAACACCTGCTGATAGTAACCCTAAAATTCTGCCGGAAGCACAAGGTCACTTTCCTCCTAAATCACCTCAAAGCAGCTTAATAATGACAAGATAGCAATCACACTCAATCCTACGAAAGCTACAAAATTTTGTTAATTAACCCCTTAACTGCTATGGAAAACACACAAGATTCACTCCCCAGCGCCACCATTTTTTACACAGGCGCACATAGTTATGCGATGTATTATGGGGAAAATAAGTGCAAGTTTTGTTGTCTAAAATCTATTTACTTACTTAAGAAAAAATGAAAATACAAAATTTAATGTTTAGTGTAACAGTATAATGCAAAAGATGAAAGTATAATAAAAATAATGTTTGTGTAATAAAAGACATCCACAAAAAATGGAGTTTCGATCAATTTATTTTTAAACCAGGTATCAGGTTTCAGTGTTATACCTTGCAAAATCAGTATACCTAAATGGAAAGCGTGGAGGTGGCATAGGCAAGTTTTCATATCAAGTCGTACCTAACGCTGAGCATCTTTCGAAAAATAGTCACAATACTCTTTATCTGATGTAATATCATATTCCGAGATGTCCGATCCTGAAGATGACAGAAAGTAATCATCTATTTCACTGTCGTACATATTCGTAAAAAAGCAGCTATTACAAACAGTAAATGAAAATGGAAGACATGCAATAAAAAATATGTTTTACTCAAACAGAAACATGACTAATAACTGGGCAGTCATTATTTTCACCGTTTCAGAAACATCCCCTTCTCCAGGTCTTCCACCCTTCTCTGAATTAGTGGCCACCTTTGCATACTCTGTCAATGTCATTGTGATGTTGCATTCCAAAACTTTGCGATTAATTTTACTGGTAGCAGCGCAAAGCAAATGATAGTATTTCGGAAGGACGTATATATACGCCCAGGGCAGTTAACGCATCGGCTGAGCAAGGCGTATATATACGCCCACGGCAGTTACGGGGTTAAATTAGCATAGTTCATAAACTAATTAAGTTATTGACTTGAAAGTAATTTTAAATTAAAGAGCATATCTTTCTGTTTCTTCTAGTATAATTATATAAACTCAAATTAAGTATTTTAAAATCCAGATTATAACATGAAAAACACACCTCATTCCCATTGTCTGCTGCCAGTTGCGTTTTGAAAACAAAAGTACGAACTTAGTATCTTAAGTACAAAACTCTAATTAAGGTAGACTAAATCAACATAGAAATTAAATTAATTAATTAATTAGCTTAATTTCACTACACAACACAAGTGGCCATTGTCAATTTAAGTTATAATTTTGTTTTACCTAATTTTTATCTTGCATATATGCACACACATATATATATATAATAAACCAAAGTCATTTTGGATTTTAATGAGTTGAAGCATAATGAAACTTTGGTCTTTTATACTTAAACCATACCATTTGGTGCATTTTTTGCTATGGTGTACTTCCTTTGCACCATGTGTTGCCAGTTTGGTTTGTCTTCTTTCCTCATGATAAATTTCATGATCTGGCCCTATTAAGAGATGAACAAGAAGCTTTCCTATTTCTGCATGAACAGATATCCTTCACAAAGAAAAATTCTGTTCAAATAACTACTTTATGAAATTTAAATGTGATTCAAATCTGAAGCAACATTTCTTCATGGTGGGAAGAAACAAGTGTTGCAAATACAAACATGGTTCATTAAAGCAGACAATCTATTTGTTACAGTCTCATTAATTACGTAGTCTATATTTTTGGGGTAACCCTTGGATTATTGCCAAGTTGTTGCTTCATTTATGGTAACCCGAGTACTTTATGATGTATATTTTGGAAACCCTATCATGACATGATTGGTTATATTGCATGATCATGTTGATTTTGATTGTTGGGAGAATATTTCTCAGGGCTTATTTCTGCATTGGATGTTGGTTAGGAAATACGTTGCTTATTTTGTGCTTTACGCCATAAAATGGCAAATGGTGGTAAGATTAACCTGACATTTCTGTACAATTTGGAATGAACATTGATTGACTGGTGTGTAAATGTATTTTTCATGATTAATTATAATTATGATAAGAAGAGTTAATGTCTATCGAGTTTTGCAAAATCAAAATTTGCTTCAAATGAATGACAAGACAATGACTGATTGGAATAATTACATAAGAGAGATATGCGCCAATTTCATGTTACCATATCCAAATGTAAAAACTGATAGATGCAACAAAATTGCAGAAACTGATGAAAGCATAAAATTAGACAAAAAGGCAACCTTAGTTTGATGTATATTTTGAATAAAACTTTATCAATATCAAGGTCAATTAGATACAGGTCCCTCTTCTTCAGGAGTAAATTTTTTGTTCTTTTAAATTTTACAATGGCGTGATTTTCTTCCATAAAATGAAAGCGCATTCAGAAAACTTAAAAAAATAATGTAGGCTATGCTCTTCCCCAAAATGAGTTTTCAGAGGATTTTATTGCGAAATTAAGAGAAAGTTTCATTGTTGCAGCTCCTGACTATTCCATTTAGTTCAGTATCAAGCTAAAGGTATACAGGAAAATGTGTGGCACAGTTTTAATAAAACAGTACTGACAGTTTTACTAATTAAAATGGTACTTACTGAATAAGAGCACCCCCACCAGACACTCAAGAAAAGTATTCATGAGGTACCACAATGTCTCAAAAGTAGATATGCTGCAAGACAGAACGTAGGTTATGTGCTCAGCCCAGGACACAACCAGATATGTGCTAGGCCATTATGCAATTCTCTTATGTTTTCTTTTAACAAAATCAGATCATTGTATGTATGGGAAAAGAATGAAAAAAAAGTTACAGAAAGATTTCTTGAAAAAAGTAAGTATTTTATTACTGTTTCTTGTTTTTTAAAATTGACTGTTTATTCTTTTATAGGATTCTTAGAGTGACATAATTTTGTAAATGGATCTTGCCTTTGGTGCAGTAGTATGTTGAAAAATTTTTTAATCTCGTCAAAGAGCCCCCTGTTGTGGAAATGACTGTTTTTCTGGAAGGTCACAAAAAATTTCACAACTTTTTTGGTGGAAGTACAGATAATCAGAAAGTATTGTTAGAATTTTTATTCTGAACAGCCACGTAAAAATTTATATCTTTTACTAGAAACATTCAATATATACAGTCAGTATCAATATCTTTTTGGGTGCTTCCTTATTATAATGGCCTTGAAGACTAAATCGCTAATCAATAGCTAATCGCTAATCTTGCTAGCTCATGAAATGCGAAGATAAAAACAAATGACACAATATACAATAATAAAAATAATACTCACATGTTTCCTCAGAATATTTTTAATAACCATTATGACAATGCCATATTTCCAAAACGGCTTTCAACAATTCATCAAAAAGATAATTTTTTTCCTCTATATCAATTCCAATACATATGATTCAAGGTGATGTTGAGCTGTGTTCTGTTGTTTTTTATTATGCGGCTTGGCTAAGCCACATATTTTTCCACATTTGGGATTTGGAGATTCATTGTTGGATCTACAAAACTGTATTTATGATTCACAGTAAAGTAAGTGTAACCAGCTTCATCAAGTTGCTCCATTTTATATTCCTTCCAGCAGTCTGAGTAGATCACTGATCCATATTGTACATGATGAATAATTTTCTTCATAAGTACACTAGCGTCTCTATTCAAGATCTCAACAGAAAAGTACTCCCATCTTCCCGGCATATTCCTCCAAAAATTCACTGATACGGGAGTACTATGCCACTGCTGTTCGAACATTGGATGAAGAAACTTTCATTGATTTTAACTGCTTTATTGGAACCATTGATTCGCCCACTGAATCTTTGTATCCGATGTATGGAATACACTTCCCACCGTAATTATTCCCACCAACTGTAGCATTTGCACACACATTAAGCTGTTTGTCACACCATTTGATGAGTGTCAATTCTTCTGCACAAGAACATATAAATCTAACAGCAGTAATGAATAATACTCTTAAATCAATGAATTTCCAACACAGTAAAAGGTATTTCCTCCCTCCTTCCAGTATGTTTTCATGGTGTAACTGGAAGCATATTTAACACATATTCGAGAGGACCAAAGTTCGAATTCTGGTGATTGTATTGCACATTTTTCACATCTCCTGTTTCAAAATAATCTAATGACTCTAAAGTGACATCTGAACTAAAGGAGAAAAAAAAGAAAATTGATGGGCAATAACTCATCACCACCAAGATTTGGCAATTGGGTCTCCTAATCCTTACTCGCCCTTTAAAAGGGAAAGTATATAAGGTATTTTCTCCCTCCTTTCTGCACGTCTTCATGGTGTAATTGGAAGCATACTCGACGCATATCCAAGAGGTCCAGGGTTTTGTGTCACAGTGAGGGCACTGCACATTTACCTTATCTCTTGCTTCAAAATAACCTAATGACTCTACGATGGAGGCCCTTCTTTCTTTCACAATTTTTAACAAAACCATTAGGAGGTGTAGTGTTAAAAACAAACTGCACCTCCAAAGGTTTTGTTGTTAAAATGTAATTTTATGTTGTGACCCTTTTCGCATATTTGTTTGATGGGTAAAAGACCTCTTTCTTGAAAAAACGCTGTGGCATCCACCTCTTTATTTGGGAAATTAAAGATTGTTAACCACATATTCACAAAATATTTTTTAAAAATTAATGCAAATTTGAAACACTTAACAAAAATGAAACACAATGCTAATATAAGAACACATGGCAAAAGCAAAAATGTAACATGCAACGAGGTATAAGAACACTTAGCAAGCTATCTTGATTGATTAGCGATTCAATTCGGGGGCCACTATAATAATACCAAGGTGAGTTTGAAACCCTTAACAAAAATGAAGCATGAGGCATATACAAGAACATGTGGCAAAAGCAAAAATGTAACAAGTAATGAGGTATAAGAACATGTTGCAAGATATCTTGGTTGATTAGTGATTCAGTCTTTGGTGGCATTATAATAAGGAATACATTTTTTTGCACATGCTGGTAATTATTGCCCGACACAGTATTAATTAGCCTAATTTATTTTTTCTCTCTTTCATTAAATCTCATCCCAATTTTCAAAATGTGAGTGAAATTTATTAGTAATATTACAAAAATCCTTTTCTTGTTATGATTACTTTAAATACTTAAAATTTAGATTTGATCTATATAGTTATTGAAATATAATTAAGAAAATTAAGACCTAATATTAAAGCTTTACGAAACAGCCATAGTCCCCTTTCCTGAACGTCCCAAATGTTTCAGCAAAATATACAGAGAATACTATGCATCATATCTCCATATTTTGATTATGTAAGAAATCAATCTACAGTTCATCACTTATCTATATCCAGGATGAACAAGTATAATATTTTCACAAGTTGGACGCATTACAGCATGAAGATACATTATGTACTATATCTATTTTTACATCAGCATGATGTCCACTTTCATTGCATTTTTATTAAAATAAAAACAAATGTTTATCCTTTCGTTACAGATTCAAGGTACAATAATAGTGTGCATAACATAACGTGATAAACAGAACCTAATAAACAAGCAGAAGCTTTCCACTCAACTTGTTTAGAAGGTTATAAATACAAGATATAAATATAAAACATCAACAAAACAGCACTTCTAAATATATAACTTCTTATATAACTATACTGAATTTTTTAAAAATAGCTCTCAGGCAAGTTTCTCACCTATAGCTATTTATATATAGGTTTTAAATAAAAACTTGAAATAATTATTTTTATTATTATTTTTTTTTACATTGCATTATTATATTAATTTGAAGTTACCTCTCATCTAAATTACAAACATATTGACAACACTCAGATTTATATCTACAACATATTTTTAAAGGGAGAAAATATTATTTCAGAATCACATTGAAAACTACAACACATCTGGTGATACAAACACAAGTAATCAGCATATTAGATGGATATACTGATAATAATAATCTTCATTTTTATTTAACTCTGCTAACATTTTTAACTATTTCAACTATGTTCTAAATTTTATTCCATATATTAAGGTATAAGAATAAATCTCTGAACTGTCAATGTGTCTGGTTTTTATGACATAATTCTTTTACAATAAACAGTCTTAAGCGTTTCTACAGAATTACCAATCACACAATAGTAACAGGACGTTTACAAGATGCAAAGGTAGGTAAATAATAGGTTCACGCAGAGACTAGGAAAAGAGAACAGAAATGTCCAATTTTTTTTCTTAAATTTTATTTATAGTAAATGTACATAAAAGAGGGGAAAGCGTTGTTTTCTTTAAACTTGTAAATTTTAATTCAAATGTTGAGCTACGGCTAGTTTACAGGAAGAATGAAATTTAAAAAATGCTTTTTACCCAATATAGAACAAAGATTACAAATCACTGAAGAAAAGTGGAAGATAATTACCCCAATGAGTCCTTTACAAACAAGAGATGCCATGAATAGATACCGTTTAATCAATTTAACAGAAGAAAAATTTTTACCCAAGAGTGTTCTGAGTATCAAGTAATCGACTAGAAAATTAAAAGCCAGATAATGCTTCTCAACGAAAGATGCAGGTTTGAATATGAGGTAGAGAACTTAAATAAACAAAATTCATTCGCTTGTTTTTTAAAAATTGTGATCTTAGTCTCGTTATAGAAACGTTTGTACCATCAAGATCGTTAAAGTCAATGCCGCCACGCAAAAGTTCACTTTCCTCTAACTAAATTTTATTAGATGGGAAGAAAGTGGAGTCTACACAATAGTTTATTTGATAAAATTTTAAATTTCGATTTTTTTCCCCAGAAATACTGCGTACATCCCTTGTTGGTTATATTATCAGTTTTTAAGCTCGATATTTTTTTCATTCATAAATAATGCTTACATATATATATTTATGATTGCCTCGTGAAAGTGTATTTATAGCTTTATAGTAATAAAAAAAAAAAAAAAAAAAGAGCCCAGTTTAAAAACGAAAACGATGTGATGGCCAAAATATGTCGAGAAAATTGTACTATTCCGTTCAAAACGGAATTTGCCACTGATCTGCGTCTACGATCATGACCCGACCATTAAACCAATCTGAGACCGTTTTCAGTAAACAACCGTTTTTGGTGAATTTAACTTTTACACTTTTGAGATTCTTACTGTACTGGTTTTATGACAGAACATCAAGATTATTAGAAACTATAAAATTATTTAATTACCCTACAATATTTGAGGATGTTGTAAAGCATAAACTCATTGAGCCTAGGTTGTAATGAGTTTCTGTCTATCATCCACGAATTTCGATTTGTGTCAGAAGTTAATTAATCCTTTATTTGACACAGTAAAAAAAAAAAAAAAAAAAAAAAGAATATTTATTTTAAGGTAACTTGATACAGCTTTTATACAACTGCACACGAAACCAATGTGTATAAAGGGGTCTGAATTTTTTGTCTGCGTTTGAATATTTTGCAAATTTGTCCTTTTCTAACATCTGGATTCATGATATGCAGCCTAATATGTGCAAAAGTCACCACTATAATTTTTATTATCAGTCAATTTGTACGTATTTGCCAAACAGCAGGAAGTGATTGAGAATTTAATAAATTATTATTTAATAAGGATAAAAACATCGGATAAAATTTAATGGATCTTGTTCGGAGAACAGCCTTATATTTCATTAAATTTCTAGATTATTTTCCTATTTTCTCAAGTTTTAGATCAGAAAATATTTTACCTCATATTCAACATACATATTTGCCTACAATTTGGCTTTTAAAGCCATTAGCCGATAGTAAAATACTTCAGAATTTCTTTACCCTAGCGTTAAGATTTCTAAATTGCGCAATGTATTTTTGAGGATGTATTTATTCTCTACATTGTATAATTCATTCTTCCTTAGTAACTGCTATTGAGTAGTCTCTAGGCTATTTTGCCGGCGTTCTAACTAGAATTTTCTATCTTGCGTTGAGGAAAAGAAAGGGCTGTACCGTTGTTTCGTGATTTAAGTTCCTTACATTCTGCTTTATTTTTTATTTTCTACTGTGTAATTTGCGTGTTTAATCTCTAAGGTACGGTAGAATTATCTAATTGTGATGTTTTTCCTTTTATAAATTTTACCGTATTCCAATTTTTTTTTAAATGTATTCTGATTGCACTGGTTATGCTTTTATGAAAGATTTATATAAATGACCTGCTTTAATTTTTAATACTACTTTTGTTAAGACTGAGTTTATTTATTAAGTTAATAAAATTATTAGTGGTATTTGAAACGAAAACTATAATAGATCTGAAATGCTGGGGTTAAAAATTTAAATGCTTTATTAATGACAGTATTTCTCGCATCGTGTAATGCATAGATTTCTTATTTCGTAGTAAAATATTTTATGATTGTATTGTATATATATATAGAGAGAGAGAGATATAGATATATATTAATGGTAGCTACTTTTTGTATGCTTAGATGGATTTTTTTTTCTAAACTTCCTAGTTGTATGAAGTGTCTGATTTTTAGTTTCAAACATGTTCGTCATTTATTTAGTATTTGATGTGTTAGCCCATTTCATCCAGCGTGAACAAATCTTAGTACTCCTTTTTAATTACTTAGGCTTTTTAGTTATTAAAATTAAGTTTATAACTGAGAAGATTCAGAGTAACCTTCTTTTTTTTTTCTTTTTTTTTTTTTTTTTTTTTTTTTTTTTTTTTTTTTTTTTTTTACAGTTAGTTTTATTTTGTGATAAAGTTGCCATTAAAAGAGTTTACATTTTTCTAATTACTCAATGAATGTCATCAGTTTATTTTTTAAAGACATTAGTATGCATAAAAGGTTACAAAATTTAAAGCAAATGTTTCTAAATCATATCAGTAATTATAGTTAAAAACATATTTGTTACACAAAATGATTTTTCATAAATTAAAATTTTTATTGTTTAAAAACTGTATGTCAAGTAAGAATTATATATTGCTAAACTGTATATTATTATTTGCAAACATAATTCATAACAATAATAATATAAAGTTACTAGTTGTTTTAAAATTGTATTCACTAGTCATATATCATGTGTGGGTGTAATAGAATGTTAATTATTTTGCTTGCGAATATCTAGCATGTTTGTTATGTGCATGTTTTCACTGACTTATTATCTTTGGGATTTGTCAAGTAATGAAAAGGAAACTGTTTTTGGTAGTTTACAGTCTGTTGCCTAAGTGTAATAAGAGCTGTTCACTCCTTGAAGGGGGAAAAAAAAAAAGCCTGAATAAATTTGCAAAAATGTTTTAAAAGAGTTCAGTGATTATGAGCTGTACAGAAAGTTGCATCACTTATTAGAGAAACATATACACGAGCACTTAGCAGACTGCTAGTAATTGTGTCAGCTGTACAGTGGAGGCATTGTGCTGTCATTATTTACCAGAAGTTTTTTAGTATGTGCATTATCCAAAAGAATTGGCTCTAATGACTTGAATGTGTCTCGTTTGCTGCCAGAATTTCACCACACTGCCTCAGTAAACAAGAAGGCCGAAAGTAGATGCCAGAAAAAATTTGCTGTAGTACGAGGAGGGGATTCTTATTCATCTGACACTCAGAAACAAAAAAGTAACTTCATTTGGAATAAGTATATGCAGTAGTATTGTTTGCAGACATTTTGATTTTAAAAGGACTTGTGGGATGTCGCCCAAAAGGAAACTTTGTGCTTCTTGTAAAAATAAGATCCAATCATCTAAGGGAAAAAATATGTGAATGTACTTTTGAGCAGTGGAAAACCATTTTTTTTTTTTTTTTTTTT
>KK119069.1:299776-324728 GCA_000611955.2 Stegodyphus mimosarum | reverse complement strand
TTTTTTTTTTTTTTTTTCTTGGCTGAATTAAAATTGAACATCGGTAGTCTGGGTGGTTAACAGGTAGTTTACTGTTGAGCTAGTAAAGAATAGTCCCGACTCTAGTTGTCTAGGGCAAGGGTCCCCAACCTTTTTGTTCCCAAGAGCACAATCTAGAATATTTGTTGGATGATGGGCACCATTACTTTTTTCAAGTTGAATTTTTAGTTGGGTAGATTTAATAATACATGCACATAAAAAAAGCAGTCACATTTTGCTTTGTCCTGGTATCTGTATTGGACACAATTTCTATTTCCATAAAAATGAGAAAACTTTGACATGGAATTTTATTGAAAACTAACACATTTTTATTCTGATTGCACAGCGGCAGGCACATGTTGAATGATCTAGGGGTGTAATGTGCCCTCGAGCACAGGGTTGGGAACCCGGGGTTAAGGTGTTTAGGGTTTCTGGTTTCTATCCAGTTCCTCACATGTTCTAGTGGTGGTAGATTTTGTACAAGGAATGGATTGGCGTGAATTTGTCCAAGCTACTGTGAATGCCTAGGTACATAAAGGCACTCTGCAAAAGAAACTCTTGTCTATTATTAAAGACCAATATTTATTATCCATCTTTGAGTACATTTTCTAAGATAATTCAGTGATGCAATAGAGCCAGAGCAGTAAACATCACATGTATAAATAAGGCAAAACAGAAACCGTATTATGTCTACTAACTAAACTAAATGAGTGAAGTGTACAAAAAAAAAAATAAAATAGTTTTATCAACTCCAAGTTGCCTAAACCAAATCCACTGGCTAAGTTGGTGTTTCATATGCTTACAATAGATGGCACTATATTCTAACAACATGATGCCACCTTTTTGAAATTTGGAATTTCAGAATATAAATTATAAATATACAATTTAACAATTTTAAAAATAACTAATGTTGCGGTCTAAATATGAAAGCTAATACGTAATTTTCTGTTGCGAAATACAGTGAAAAATAACATAAACATTATTTAAAGGGCTTAAACTCATTCACTGTGTTACAATCTTACTTGCTCTTTTAAAACAATTTCATTTTCAATATAAAGCACAATTTTCAATTGAAACATGATAATGTAATGCTAAGCATCGCTGTCTTTCATAGGCAGTAAACAAATTTTACTAATGCATTGTATTAGTAAAATTTGATGTTTTCACTTTAACAATTCTGATTTTATTAACCTTACTCAGTGAAACTTCCAAAATTCTAACTCAGGACTTTAAATGGGGGAAGATTATCTTCCTTTTAATGTTTAGAAGATGGGTGACGACGAATTAAAAGCCAGAGTTGAAGAGTCTCAGAAGGACAGCTGTTGCTGAAATTTTGACCAGAGAAATTCTTTCCCTCCCGCCATGTAGGCTGTGGAGGAAGTCATTGTCCAAAAACCTTTCCCTGCCACTTGTCTGATGACCTTCGTGCCTCACAGATATGGGGGATTTCGTAAATTCAATTTCATTTTCCGTGAACAGTGCAATGTTAGCTCAAGGCAAAAACTTTCAGTTGTGTTTCACATCATTAACTTGCTCTCTAGAATTCTATATAAGTAACCTAACCATACTGATGTGCATATGCGTATGGTATATACATATGCAAATGAGGTGTGCATGAATATGCAACAAATGCGAACGTGTATGTATGCTAATTGTATACGTGTATGCAAAGAGATATATTCATAATTATATGCACAAGTGGATATATATATAGACATATCCATATATCTATGTGTATACATATATCTGAAAATCGCAGATTTAAATTCAAATGTTATATTAATTTATATTTTTTCGCATTTGGCATAGAAGCTTTATTCAAAACTACAAAGAGACAAAACGTGATAATAAATTACTTTTATATATTTTCTTTCTATATTTATTTTATAAATATTTGCTAATCCACAATGTAGCAAGAAAGCAAAATGGGGGATATGTATTAAATTACAGTTTTATAGCACTAAGATTTAAATTTCAAAAATCTCTCATTAAATAAGCATTTACTCTTCATTTCCTAGGAGAATTTTGAGGGTGCCCCTTGGGTTATTGCCAAGTTGTTGTTTCATTTATTGCCAAATTGTTGTTTCATTTATGGTAACCTGAGTAATTGAATGTTATGGAAACCCTGTTATTATGTGATTGGTTGCATGATTGCAGTGAATTTGACTGATGGTAAAATATTTGTAAGGCCTTATTTCTGTGTGGGATGTTAGGTAGGAAGTATGTTGCTTATTTTGTGCTGTACACCATAAAATGGGTGTATGTGATGAGATTAATGTGAAGTTTCTGTATGATTTGGAACGAAAAGGGAAAAAAGCATTAATTGACTGATGTGTAAATGAAGATTTACTTAGTAGTCATTATAAGTGTCCTGTTTATACGAAGGAAATGTGTATGTGCAGTCATTAATTATATATTTTCCTTTGTGTCAAAAGGCAACTTAGTTGATTTTTATGAGACTCTGCATTCTTGTTTATAATCTCATCTTTGTCTAACTGTTGATCGATGGCAGCATTGAGAAGGTGGTGAATTAACAAATAATGTTTTTTATGGCATTCAGAGTATCTGAATTTAAAATTACATTTTGCAATTAAGTGTTCCTTACTAAGACAGTTTAAACACAGTTTATTGTTTTTCATGTCTTTGATTTGGATTCAATTTTAAAAATGAGTCATATTTATGCAGCAGGTTATTATTATTTTTTTGTATCACAAACCTTTGATTTTGAACTTTTTCTAATGGATACTTCAGTTTATTAATACAGTAGAAGTCCAGAAATCCGCAATGCTTGGTACCAGAGGTTGTGCGAATTTTAGGATTTTGCGAATTTCGGGATGGAAAAGCTAAATCATAATATTCAGACTAAAAGTGAAAAATAAATAAGAAAGGCATATTACATTTAATTAAATTATTATATACAATAATATACATTATTACATTAATTTATTATATGCGCTAATTATATATATATATATATAGATATTTATTTATTATATTACATTATTCATTTATATTAGTGATTACAGGAATATTTTAAAGCATTAAGGACATATACAATAGAGACGTGTAAAAATAAGGGATACTAGTAAAGCATAAAATATTTCATTTTTTTTACTTGTTTCAAATATTTTTCTGACAGAGGCTTTAAAACTTACGGTACTCTAGAGTAAGTTTTGTTTTTGTAAATTCTACAGGGTCATAATCTCTTGCTCTGTGACACAGCTCTGTTGTTCTAAATGTTTTAGGTATTTTTCACCATGTTCCAAACCCTCATTA
Organism: Stegodyphus mimosarum; assembly: GCA_000611955.2. Lineage (NCBI taxonomy): Eukaryota > Metazoa > Arthropoda > Arachnida > Araneae > Eresidae > Stegodyphus > Stegodyphus mimosarum. The sequence goes on along the minus strand of KK119069.1, from coordinate 321,434 downwards.
AAAGATATTTTCTCACTCCTATCAAATTCATTATCTGTGTCGGTGTCGGAATCGGTTTCTTGCTGTGGCGACTTCAAAACAGAGCCAATGATTTCATCATCGGTTATCTGATATGCCAGTGTTGGCTGATCTGAACACATCATCCATACTAAAAACGTCTTCTGAGCTAAGATCTTTTTTCTGCCACTAACACAGAATCATTAGTATTCGGTAATTATGACGTCATTATTGGATAAATATTTTTTCTTCGGTATTTCATTCTCCATGTTGCGGTTTCTGGAACCTATAAATTGAATGTTTTGAGAGGCAATGTGGATTTCAGCTCGGCGGATTTTCGGTATTTGACTGTATTACATTTAATGTTATATAATAACAGACATAAGTTCTAAAAACAAAATTAATTAATCAAACATAGGAATTTCTGTAGCATTAATGCTTATTAAGTGTTTTCTATGCTTATAATAGGTGGTGCTGTATTCTAGCTTAAGCATTACATTACAGAATTAATTTCCTGTTTTTATGTCCATTTGTAAATTCCGTACGTTAAAAAAAGGCTGTAGTAACATAACATTACTACTTTCCTTTGCCTGTGGCCCGATGTGGATTTATATCCGATGTAGAAATATGAAGCCAGATGGGTCAGGAAGTGTTGAATAAGAAATGTGAATCACTAAGGCAGCTAACGAAAGTGCTTATCCAACCTGATACCCAGAAATACCTCTTGAATATAGGTGAAAATTAACTTTTTCAGTTTCCAGTTATGCAGCCATCAAGGCCACTGATGGCTGCATTAAATACCAGTAGCAGCAATTGTTGTTACAGTTCTTATTTTCACCTGTGGAGTTGAATGGCAATATTTATTTTGCTAATATCCAGTTTTGTGGATGATAGACATTGAAGTTGTGCTGTAACGTGAGTTAGATAATAGTTGTGCTATTTGTTGATCATAGACATTGAAGTTGTGCACCTTGTGCTATAATTTTTGTTTGTTTTTTTTTTTAGACGGGGGAGGGGTTCATTCATTTTATGAAATGCAATAAATATATTTTGTTTGTATTTCTACTTGCACAGATAGTTTTATTATATGTAGCAGTTCATAACAGCTTATGCAGCGTAATTACTGTTTTCTGCATCAAACACAGTTTGCAGCACATGATGCAATTGCATGCCACTGTAATTCTTATAAAACTATGAGTTTATGAAAGCATACTGTAGAAGTATAATATTGATAAATACTGGTAAATTTATAAGGTAAATAAAACAGATCATATTAATGACCATATGATTTATTTACTGTTCATTGCTATCTGTTTATATGTAATATTAACAGATGATTGGTTGCTATTACAAGTGGTGATGAGGAAATAACAGATATCAGTTATGAGTACCAAGAAATATTCAGGTTCAGCAACATTCTTATTACTTCCTTGTACAAAGTAAAGGAAGTATTGTAATCGGGGGAAAAAAAATCTGGGTATCATATTTCAATGGAATTATTCATTCCATTGAATAATTCCATTGAAATTATTATTAATTATTCATAATAATTTCAATGGAATTGAAATTATTAATTATTGATTCCATAATTCCATTGAATAATTCCAATTCTATTCCCGAATCCGTTTGGAGGACTTTTTTTTTTTTTTTGTGACATTTGTATACACACAAAATAAAGGACACTTCCAAAACAAATTGTAAAATGGATTAAAAATGTTTTTTTTTTTTTTCCCCCGGGATGTCTGTATGTAGGTTATGTGTGTATCTCGCATGACTTATAAACTATTAGCTATGGAATGCTGAAATTACATTTCTGAATCTGATCCCGATAACAGAACAGTAGCCTTATAGTTATTTAACTTTTCATCCAAAGCTATAAGGAAATGCAGTCTGATAACTTAGCTTTATTAAAAAAAAAAAGCCAGAAATAATTAATCTTGTAGAACTTCATGGATAACTTAGTTATTTGAAAGGGATGAAAATGCAGATCTGCTACTGTGCGTGGGTAGTTTTGTTATCCTAATAAAAAACATACCGGGAAACCCTCAGAAGACAAGACAAAAAAAAAGCCTAACACAATTCATCCAGTAGCCTCATAAACTGTCTATATCATTAGGCATGACCAAGGCTCTACTTAGTAGACATGATAGCAATATTAAATGTACAATTGTGCTTAAATTTCGGTGGAATTGCGTTGTAAATAGAGACACAACTGGACTGTGTGGTATGTATATGCAGTGTGTTGAATGCTTACAGAGTCAGTAAAATGCTAGAACAAAAAATGCTAAGAAATTGCATGCCATTATGTTGATTCCTATCTATTTGGCAAAACTCTTGTGGGGACATCTACATAAAAATGAGGTCACATTCATTGCTTCCGTAACTGCCTAAAGAATTTTAATAAAAGATCCAGTAATGTGATATAAATGCAATTAAATATAATTTACATTTGTCTTTATTTTACATTTTAAAGTCATTTATAATTACATTTTTCTTTTCTATATGTTTAGAAAAGCTTCTAATGCATTACACTTCACATCATCCTCATTAAAGGATAACAAAAAATGAGCTTTTTGTTAAAGGTTTTAAACAGTGTGTAGTGGTGCAATTATTTGTGTTGATTACCTGCAGCTAAATGGAGAAGTGGACTTCTGCACACAGCTTAGCACATGAAATGTACAAATTAGGTGATTGGAAATGTATTGTACAATAGACACATATGTGTAATATTGTTTAATGTGGGAAACTTAACATATTTTTCTCTCGTGGAAAGTTTGTATACACCCTGCCAAACTTGTGCCTGTCATTCAGCAGAAAGTTTGAAGGAATGAATGAATCCTTATTTTATCAAGTGATTACAGATCACTGTTTTAATATTCAAGAAATACAAACTATGTATATAGTATACAAAAAAGCATGTAAATATGAGCTCAAGCTTTGAAAGAATGTGACAGTTTCATTGAAATTTGCACCAATCATTCTGGTAGCCCCAAATCCTTAATAGCATTTAAAATATCAACAAAAGAGTCATATTCTTTGTGAATTCGATGACACGTAAATTCATTTAAATACATATTCAAAATGTTGTAATTTTTTAGCACCAATTTGCCAAACCCCACAGTGTTTTAAAATTTTTATATTACATTTCTATTCTTTATCTGTTTTCAAATAAAGTTCTGTATTATGCTTATTAATAGATCAGTTGTTCAGATTTAATTGTCAAACTTAAATGGTGCATTTTTAATGTTCAGTATGTTTAATTTGCAGACTGTTTTGATTATGAATTTGTGCAAGTGATATCATTGATTGTATATTTTTCTTCTCCTAAAATATTTATTATTTTTAATCCCTAACAGCTGGAAAAGAATAACTTATTGTGATGTTTACAATATATTTGATTTCCACTATTATTTTAAGCCATGCAATACCATTCATTACTTTTATTCCATCAAAAATATTAATTGTATTTAACCATCAGCTGTAAAAGAAGCAGCAGTGTTTTCTTCAACAACACGTAATTTCGCATATTGAGTGAAAGCAAAAATGGCCATCAGTTCATTGGAAGTGCATTTTTTTTTTTTTTATTGGGAGTGAAAAATTGCAGGGAGGGAGCAGTTATCATACGTATTTTAATTTGCAGAAAGGTTCCAGAATTTCTTTTCTGACTGCTTTGCGCTTCATTTGCTGATAGGCTGACGAACTAACTTTCATCAGATTGTGCAATAGTTAAATATGGGTTAAAATCAGAGAACACCAATATTTATTTCTATAATAGCAGCAGCTGCCAAATTATTAGCTTCCACAATGTAAATAAATGTTGTTTTCTGCCAATTATAGCAGTTTTTCATTTTTTGAAGTTTACCATAGTGTTTTTCTAGTTTTCACAAAATTTTAAATGTTGCCACGTTTTGCCAAAATTTTTGCGCTGTGCCTTCTAACAAGGAAGAACCTAGTTAACATATGTATTCTTTAAATAAACAAAACCAGCTTATCAAAAATTATTCAGGGTTACATAAAACCAAAGTGAAGATCTTTTGAGAGTATTGTAGCGTCACATTCATCCAAACTTTTTAAGCAGCAAATTTGTTAGTATAGCCTTTACAAGGTTGACCAAAAGCAACTGCATCTGAAGATCATTTTGTTTTATTGTTGACTGAAAGAAATGTTGAAGTGACTACGAGAGACTAGGGTTTAGACCTTCAAGCTGCCACAAGAACTCGAAGTAGCCAGTCTGTTCATGAGGTTGGACTTATGTGAGATAATCAATGATTTGTATCCTACTTACTTCATTTAAAGTGGGTCGTACCATTGTATAATAGAGTCAAGAGGAATGGCACATTATATACTGTTTACTGATGAAACCAGGTATAACTTGAACTGTGATTTTAGATCTGTTTTGTCTAGAGAGTAGAACAAAGATATAATTTTCCTTAACCTTGTTCATGAAATATCCAATTGCCCTGAAAGTACTTTCATAGGTAGGGGCGAAACCATCTAAAAAAGGCTGCCATGCATGCCAGCTTATCTAGTGGAGATTCTGTTACCAGTCATAGATGCATGCTAAGGTCATTTAAGGGGCCGTTAGTTCAGATTTTTTTGCTATTGGATGGCAGTGCTTGTTTCCATTGAATATCTCTAGTGTCGGAAAACTTGAAAAGAGATTTCATTTGAATGGATTTGCTAGCATATTCACCAGACTTGATCCTGAATGAATATATGCAGCGTAACTCAGGCTGTCGAACTGCAATGTGCCAAATGCCTTCCTGAGCACTCCAAGATCAGAAAACTGCATTTTCAGAAGAATGATATACAATTCCATGTACTGCCCAACCGGGATAGTGACTGTGACTGCCATAACCGAAGGCCCGGGTTTGAATTCTATAGAAGGAATGGACGTCCGTAAAAAGTATAGTATTTGTGTGGAGTAGGAGCACTCTAAACATGCAGTGAGTGGAAAGTTCTTGACAGGTTGGTAGTAGAAAAAGCTGTGTGGGAGACCATTGGACACATCCTTCGGAGTGCTCTTTCTCAAAATTGGGGGCAGAACTGAGCTAAAGTTGGGCTGTCACCTATATGGTGTTAAAGGTTTGTCAATGAGAGGAATATTTGCCTTCTTAGCATAATGAATGTCGTGAACTTGTGCTGACCATTAGGGTAGGGTTTTTTAGGGAAAGCGGGGTGGGAGACCAGTGGACCTAACTCCCGGAATGCTCTCTTTCAAAATTGGGGGCATATTTAAGCTAAAGACGGGCTGTCACCTATATGATGCTCAAGGCTCTTGCCAACGATAGGAGTATATGGCTTCCTGCCATGATTAGTGTCGTGGGGGTGGTCTGACCATTGTCAGACAAGTGAGAATGGTAACAACAGCACAATTCCCAGATGGTGTGATCAACAGTAATTAGTAAATTCAATTGATTGATTTACATTTCATTAAGAGATAACTTGTACACTATATTAAAAGATTTGTTGCAAACTGGGGGAGGGAATCGCTTTTTCATAATTTTTAAGTTTCATAAATTTGACTTTAAATTTATTATTTTAAGAGTAATCAACTGGCAAACATCAAAGTTTGTTAAATAATGCTTTTGTAAATTTTTTTAAAGTCATTTTTAATAAGTAACAAGTTTTATTTCTATCAGTATGCTTTAATTTTGATGAGCAGCATACAAATTAAATGAAATTTAAATCTTGCCATTATTAAGTATTTTTGTTTAACATATTGGTATTAAAATTTAGTTGATGGGTTCTTTGCTAATACGTTTTTTCTAAATCGCATAGTAATGTGGGAAATGAGAAATCTCCGCCATCTATTTAAATCTGTGGTAGAAAAAATTAATATTTAAATGATTGCAAGCGATACATTTAATAATTATTTGTGTTGCACACGATTTTAATCCTTATGTATAAATAAATGTAGGAAGAAAACTGTTCGAGAACATATTAAGATATTTCTCACATTCTTTATTTTCTCTCATATTTGTATTATTATTTATAAGATCAGAAAAATTTTAAAAATTTTTTTTTTATCCTTCAGGTGCATTCATACAGAAATGAGTTCAGAAATTGAAAAAATGGAAAGTGATGACTTTTATATACCTGGTCCAGATGCTGTGGATATTTCACCGAATCAGGATGGAGGGGTATTAAAAACTATTGTTTCTCCCGGTGAAGGTGATGAATTTCCCTGTAAAGGTGATAAAGTTTTTGTCCATTACACAGGTAAACTTATGGATGGAACAAAATTTGATTCCAGTGTTGATCGAGGAGAAATGTTTGAGTTCACTTTGGGAAAAGGTAATTTAAATATTTTTCTAATTTTCATCAATAAAGAATAATTGACTTTATTTTTTATAGTCTATTAATTTATTTAAATTTTCTGTTTCTTAAATGATTATTTCGCAGAATATCTTGTCTTTCAAAATGTTAAACCAAAAGTTATTTTTGATTTTTATAATACATTTTCATTAATTTCATTTTCATGTAATTGTATTAACTATTATAAAAGCCATTGTTTAGTGGGTGTTTCTGAAAGACCTCTGAAAACTGCAGTATGCCTTTTGGTCAAATATGTTTATTCCGTTTTAATAATCGGTGAATTTCAATTTTTATTTAATGCCAATTTCTGATTAATGCCATTACAAGAAATGATGCAGTTGTAGTATAATCTCTTTTCCTTTCAGAACTTTTTCTGTGCAATTTCTTTTGGTGAAATATCTTCTGCTTTGTTAGCATTTTTGCACTATTGTTCTTACAGTTGTGAAGTGGAAATTTTATTCAGTTTCTTTACTGTTTCATTAAATATGGTTATTTTGACTTTTTTTATTCTTGATTTTTATACGTTTTTTGTAAAGAGCTTTTTATTGAATTATCCAGTAATGGAACAGCAGTCCCATGGGAGGTATATACAACCTTCTATTTAAGACCATCATATTACCTGTTGCGAAAGGGTATATGGTATTATTGGTATTAGCCCACATCCATCACTTGGCACTTTTTTGGTGTATTTTCTCTGCATGAAGTGTTGAGAGTTTGGTTTGGTATCTTTACTGAAGTAGATTTAATGACTTGTGATTTGTAAAGAGATGAAAAAGTGGTTATTCTGTTTTTTCAAGTAAGACATATTCTTCATAAAGAAAGATTATAATATTTAAATAATCACCTCATGAAATTAAAGCATGACTTGAAGCCAAAATAGCTCTGGGACCTTCTCTCATGAACTCAGTTTTCATAAACAGGAATGTATAATGATTAGTTCTAAAAGAATTTAGTTTTAATTGAATATATATAATTTTTTCAAAGGTTTATTATTTTGAAATCGCTTTTGAACTTTTGTAAATCTTCAGTTAAAGTGAACGGTACATAATTTTACTATGCTATTTTATTAATGAAGGTGTGATAACGGCTTTATTACTAATGAAGTGTTTATTTAGACATATAACTTCTTATAGTTCTTTGAAGGAGTTGTATTATATAGTAACAGTGTCTTGTTACCTTGAATCTGCTTACAGTACGATGCACAATTTTTAAGGACATGGAAATATGTTGAAACTTATTAACATATTATTGAAATAATTTGATTATTTTTTAGTGTTCTCACTGAATTAAGTTAAATGTAATATTTTCTTGTTCATACTACTCATACATACTTTTTTATTTCATAATTATTCGTGTTTCATGTATTTCATAGCTAAAATTCTAAAGATTGTAGGCATTTTTTTAAATTAATTTCACATTTAATTCTCTTTTGGCTGTTAATCAGATTATATACTTCACATTTTTTTTTCCCCATGCTTCACATCAAGGAATAAATCTAGATTGTTTTGTTGATAGTTAAAATTTGTGCTAGTTATTAAACAGACCTATTATGGAATGTGGTGAATTTTATGAAAAAGTGTTGAAGTGGTTATACTTTTTTTTTTTGACTTTTTTATTCTTGATATTGAATAATCTAGTAATGGAACAGCAATCACACGGAAGGTATCGCTTCATCATAGTAAGATTCATAGTGTGATGCTGGTGAAATGCAGTTCACCTCTAATGTGGGCTCAGATAATAGCAGTTTTTATGTAATTCATTTTACATATAATACATTTTTTCAAAGGTTTAAATGATGTGTTTTCTGTGTCATTAGTAGTATTTTTAATAAAAAAAAAAGATGTGTTGTACTTTTGTTTCATATATATTATTTTTATTTATTTATTTATTTGCCAGGTGAGGTAATCAAAGCTTGGGATATTGGTGTAGCTACTATGAAAAAAGGAGAAAAGTGTACTCTAGTTTGTCATCCTGATTATGCATATGGTAAAAAAGGGAGTGCACCAAAAATTCCAGAAAATGCAACTCTAGTTTTTGATATTGAATTGATTAAGTGGCAGATGGAAGATTTAAGCCCCAATAATGATAACGGTATTCTAAGGTCTCTTATAAAAGAAGGCCAAGGACACTTGACACCCGGTGATGGTGCAACTGTAGAAGGTATGCATTAAAAAAATTCTTTTCCATTTTAGAGTTTTACCAATTTTATCCATGGATTATTAATTCCTGTCCGGCCAGTTGCAATTGCTCAGTCCAATGGAAGCGCCAAGGATTCGTCAAATGTATGTGTAAAACAAAGTGCTAAAATATGAAATGTCTTTGTGTGAAAAATGCAAAGAAATGTTATTCAAAATGGCATTCAAGCTTACCATGTTGTAACCTGTAGGTTAATTTTAATTTCTTTTTTTTTATATATATGAAAATTTTGTTTCCCTTCATAAGAAAAGGCATAAATTTTCTTTTGAACAACTCCTATTTTTCTTTACGTATTTTGAAAAAAAAATTTTTTTAATGGAACTGTCATTATTTTTTCAGTATAACATTTGTATTTCAAGGAATACATATCACTTATGTAATATCCTTATCAGAACCTTTTTTTATACTTTTCCTAAGTATCATTTGTCATTCTATAGAATGCCTAGGTATTATATACAATGCTTAAGGTGAGTATGTAATAATTCTCATGTTTCATACTCTGCCTGAAAACGTCAGGTTATTATATGGAATGCCGGCTTTTCGTACTTTGCCAGTAACATATATGTATATATATAGGTCACTTGTTCATCTAATACTTCCTGTAACTATATATATATAATCACTATTTTAGGCTGCTAGTGTATGAAAAAAAGAGACTTTTATTCAAAAGAGCAGAATTTATTACAACCATTTAGTAATTCATCTAGAAGTGTCCTTGATTTATCTAGATTGGAAATTAAATAACTAAAGTTTTCAAGAATTCTTAATTCCCCCCTTCCTAAATTAGTCTCCATCTGATATTGTACGAAAAAATTTCTTTTAAAAAAAACTCTCTTAATGGGAATTTGATATGCCCATAGTTAACGGGATTAAATCTAATGACGTCCATTTCCCGCTTTAAAAAAGCCGTTAATATAAAAGGCCCAATTTTTTTTTTGGTGGAAAGAAATTCTTAATTTGGTGATTGGAAAAGTGAGTAAAAATCACAAGTTAGGCAGAGATTTTAAGGATCTGAAACCTTTGAAATAACAAAACCATTTTATACCACTTTATAATTATTAAAAAAAAAAAACACAATTTATGGAATAAAATTTTGTATTCCGTCTTACTCAGTTACATTTAGTACTTTTTTCCCCTTACTATGAGAAAATATTGGAATAAGAAGATGTAGATTAAAAAACCTTCTGTTCAACATTAATTAAAGACTCGAGCACCGTCGTGTCATTTTTATCCCAATCTGCTTGAATAATAATTAAAAAAAAATACCATTTTGTAAAGCCTGTGCAGTGTTCCTGGATACTGTTTTTCTAAGAATGGTATTTACAAACTGAAAACACAAGTCCACAGAAGAAACGTCAGGTGATTTTGCTCTTATTTCTTTAAATGGGATACATTTTATTCTTGTTTTTGTTTCTACCTTTGTCAAATAAGCGGCAATTGACTTAAGCGTCTTACTAGAGGTTCTGCCCATGCGAAGCATGGAATTTCTTCTTTCAAAAATTGTTTAACCTTTTTAGAAAAATTCTGCAACTACCATGAATCCCGTCAGGAATTTTTCCTGTGCATTGAAGGAGCTATATCATATGGTCATTTTCCTCATCTCAGCAAAAGAAAATTGATCCTTTTTACTTCCTTGTACGAAGTAAAAAGGAAATATTGTAATCGTGAAAAATTTCGGGTATCTTATTTCAACAAAAATATAGAATAAAGGACTCTTTTTCACCCAAAAAAATATAAAACTCATTTAAAATAGTTTCTGGAGAAATTTTTTCATAAGTCTGTGCGTACGTACGTGTGTATGTATCTCGCATAACTATAATGTATGTATCTCGCATAACGCAGAAGCGAATAGCCTCAGAATGTTAACATTTTGTATATCAGGCTGCTATAACATGCAGATGTGCACCTCCTATTTTGGTTGGAATCGGCCACTCCAAAAGTATATAAATGTAGGTAAATATATATATCCACTTTCTTACTTGGCTCAGTCAGCTGTTTCTTTTGCAATCGGCCGTACCAAAAGTGTATAAATATAAATCAACAGTGTTACTCGGCTCAGTCAGCTCAGTTTCTTTATTCTTATAGGTTTGTAAATTGTGCATTTCTTTAAAAATGATTGAGTTATGTTGTTCTTATCTTCCGGTTAAGGTTTTTATGCCTTTAGTTAACCTGCATATTATAGTTGTAGAATTATCAACAATTTAAAAGTTGTTTAAGTGCGGGTAATTTGTTTAACCATTGCTGCCATATCTGTTTACATTTGAAAGATAGCAGAATAGTGGATTTGTTGCCAATCTAGAGAAACTAAACTTCGCAACAACAAAGATAACGCTTTCTTTTATTATTGTGAATTAAATCATGCTTAATCCGTTCTGGAACTGATTCGAGGAAATAAGTGTTTAAGATTCACTTCGTAATTTTTAATATAGATATTTTTAGTTTTTATGTATTTTTGGCCTTGTTGTGAAATGAGAACTGAATTAATCGAATGAGAAGTACTGAATCATCTGTGAAAAACTGTTTCTTTCATTTCTTTCCTTCTTTTTTTTTGTGTGTGTGTGTGTTTGTTTAATTTCTTTTACACATCGTTTTAGATTTATTACAGTATTTGAATAGAGCATGTGGCAACGGTTAGGTAATTCTCCAGATGATATACATAATTTTTGTGCATTCTGATTATAAAATGAATGAGATGTAATGCTATTAGGTGAACCAAGCATCAGAGTGTCACTATGGTAAACAAATATAGTGAATTTTAAAGTGTGCATTTTTCCTATTGTGGTTTATGCGCTATCAGTGAAGTAGATTTAATTCAATCCAGTAAGTTTAAAGGAAATGCAAAATGCATATAATTTAATATTCCATACAAGGAAGTCATGTGATGTACACATTAGATTTTTTCCAATAGCCAGTGGCATTGTTTTGATTGGTACAGCTATATTTCATGTTAATAATATAGTAATTTGTTCTTTAGTCTGTTAAAATGGGTGCTGTTTCACTTTTAAGCATAATTGTGGGCTCCGATGATGCTGTGTAATACAGTTTCATCTGTGTTATGTGTTTGAGCGAAATTGAGAAAATTGAGTTATGTGGCTTGTATTCTTTTAGAAACCAGGTAAATGCCCTGTATCCTGATGCTAGCTGAATGATGATCTGCTCCTTGTTTCTCATGGTGTAGTTTCCAATAAACAATGTTATTTCTCTCTTTTCATCTTGCGAGCTATCCATCAGTAGGCACAAAATTTTGTCATAGCACTTTAGGGGAATATGCATCTTTTGTGATGAAAAAGAGCTCTACAAATGGGAACATTTTTTATTCTTACAGCATTCTAAAAGAGTGGTTTTATCAAGTCTTGATTTTCTGCCCCTTTTGTGCTCCCTTGAAATATTTGCATTTTTTACTAGTTTGATTAATTTTATTCTTTGTTTAAGTAAACTGCACAGTGCTGTTTAGGGAATTTCCATCATAAATACTGCTTCTGTGCGGCTCCATTTCCAAGCATATCATAATTTTCTAGCAATTTATCGTTGTATTTCAGGCTTAAATCATTTCGTTTAGGTATTTTCAGTGTGTTAAAAGTCATGCACACAGCAAATAAAAAAAATGTTTCTTCCAGCGATTTGTGTAAATCCAAAATTCCTGTCTAGCCAGCGGGAGGATTGTATTTTGTCTGTCAAGCTGACCTATCACTTCATGATTATTATAGGCTTCATCAATGCTTTCTTTTCTTTATTTTTCAGCCTATGATGATCACTCTCTTTTTCTTATTGAAGATGGATAACGTATGATAATGCAAGGAAACATTTCATGATGTTTTCTGAGAACACTCATTATACTTAATATGTGTATGCATTTCCATGCTCTGTCAGCTAATGCTCGAGAAAGGCATCCAGTGCTTACTGCTGTTTAGCACCATTTTTTCTTTAATCCTGGGACAAACTCGTTTATTTACAATCAAAGACCTTGTTTCCTTTTCTTAAATCATAAGATAAAGGAATTCTGTTGCTTTCACCTCTAGTTTGGACAAAGACATTTACAGTGCACTGACAGAGACTAGGAAAGGGTACCTAACATTTCATGGGGTCTTCGTTCTAACTACACTGGCTGAAATTTCTGTTAAACCCATTTTATTGAAGTACTACATAACTGAAAGATAGATGAATGAACTACATATAGCCTTTATCAACCACAGGTAGTTTATTCTGGATCTGAAGAGTTAATCTTTTCCCAGTTTGAATTTTAAAAGTAGTGGAGATAAGTTTATAAAAGGTTTCTGTTCATTAGTATATATTTGTTTTGGCTTCTGGAAATTTGGAAACATAATAAATGGCTGAGTTTATTAACTAGTGAATGTAATAAGCAGCAATTACTGTATTATAAAATTATAAGAATAAACTATAAGCTTAAGAATGGCTATGTATCTGTCTCTCCCTATAACATGTGCGTTTGGATGAAGTACTGTAACAGTTCTAAATATTGATGCTAATCTTTTGTATGATTTAAAGATACCAACGTTAATATGTATATGAATGGCAATGTAATTATTTTTATTTTTAAATAGTTTAGAATATGTTTTCTCTTCTTGCTTGTATGTTGCGATTTTGAGTATTAAATAAAGTTATTTCTGTGTTCCATCATTGGAGTTTGCTTCAATTGCAAAAGAAGTATCACAGTCTTAATTATTTTTGGAGGCACCGACGAGAACGAATAATCATGCATATTTTTATTTTATTTGTTCATCACTGAATGCAATATTAGTGATACAGATTATTACTTCTCATTAATATTGAATTGCTTTATCAGTTTATCACTGAACATAATATTAGTAATACCAGATTATTACTTCCTATTAATATTGAATTGCTTTATTTTATTAGTTTATCACTGAACGTAATTTACGTTAGTTTTATTTTCCTTCTCTTGCGTTAATGTATGTCTCTCTGCTGAGCTATCCTACAATTGGTATCATTTGTAATATTAACCCTCTGAGCAGCATGGTTTTTTTTGGATCTGTCATAAAGACTTTATTTAAACAGCATTTATTACGTAAATTTATATAATTACTTGTTTTAATCTCTATTTACGTAAACTTACATTCATTAAGATGACATTTACATTATTAAAGAAAGAAAGAAAGCAAAATATCTTAAATCGTAAGCTAATTTATACCAAGTAACAAAAGATCTCATGACCGGATAAAGTCTGTCATGCCTCTCAGAGGGTTAATTACACGAGATATATTTGTGATGTATATAAAAATGCCTCTGCCAAAAAAGTGTTATTTCTGGTGATTAAGTTTTCAAAGGCTATCATTTATAGTTTGATCTAACAGCTTAATATTAAAAGACTCATGCATTTTTATTTTAAAATTACAGTTCATCTTATTGGAAGTTATGAAGGTAATGTTTTTGAAGAAAGAGATATAAAATTCGAAATAGGAGAAGGAAGTGAAGTGGGTGTTGTTGAAGGACTGGACATTGCATTAAAAAAATTTAAAATGGGTGAGAAATCAAAGATTATTTTATCTCCAAAATATGCATTTGGACCCAATGGAAATTCAGATTTAAATGTACCACCAAATTCTACTGTTGAATATGAAGTTACTTTGAAGTCTTTTGAAAAGGTTTGTATCATAACTTTTTATTAAGGTTAGCCCCAACTTTTTGTTATAGCTTATTATGTATGTCTTGTTGTTACGAGATGATTAAATAGGTACTTTATTATATACCGCTTTTTTAAATATAAAATCTCTTGTATTTAGGAAAAAGAAAGTTGGAATATGACAGCAGAAGAAAAACTAGAACAATCAGAAATAGTTAAAAATAAAGGAACTAGCTACTTCAAAGTAAGTAACTTCAATTCATATATATGTTTGTTTAATGTAATGTGTGAGAGATGTTTTAAGCATACTGGTTTGTGATTTACAAATGAAAAGGTATTCCAAAATAAACTTATGTTGTGAGTACTCATTATGGTTAATATTATGCGTTTCTGAAATAATTTTATTTTGAATATTTGGTGCATATCTTCCATAACGCCCTTGGCAAGAAAGTGAATTTGTGCATTTCAGCATTGGGAAGAAATAAACATTACCAATCTGTACAAGTGTAAGAAACAAAAATCTGCCAATCTGCCCATGGCTTTTTCATAATTACAGTGTGTCAGTATGGCAGTTTTCATTGTAAAATAGACTCATTGTTCTTACTATTTTCAATCTTCCACGAGAGGAAAAAGAAGCTATGGTTAATGTTTGAGCATTATTAGATCTGAACATAATTACAGCTGGCAGATAGTTCATAAAGGTGAATTTTCCAGTATGTTTATATGCAATTTTTTTTAATAAATTGCTAACAAAGTTTTACTGAATAAAATAATTAAGTAGAATTTTGCAGTGTATTTAATAATAAGTAGAATTTTAGAGCGTGTTTACATATTTTGTTATTTAAAATAAGTTGCTTACATTCTTATAATAAATACAGTAATTAATGTATGTACTAAATATGTACTGCTGAAAAATTCTGTTGTTCTAAATAAGTTGGGGACACAGTTGTATTAAATACTATAATAAATAAAAAAAATTATGTTTAATTCCTAAATGTATATATCGGGTTTTAATGAAAGTTTCTTGCCACTGCTAATATTGTTGTGCAAATATCGTTTACGTTGCAAAGTTTAATCATGTTTCATCAAACGATTTTTGACATTTAAAAGAAAATGATGTGCTTTAGTTGCTGTGAAATTTGTAAAAAAATATCATTAAGTACAAGGTGTCTGAAATGCAGCGACCATGCTACCAGGCTAGAACCATGATTTACTTCCAGTTCTGTTGCAAAAAGTCAGGAAGAAGATCAGTTTGCAACCACTTGAGAGCTCACTAAGAAGTTAAACGTCAGTGCCATGTCCATTAATGGCACTAAGCATTGCATAAACTTGAAGCGCAAGTCTATGTCGACATCGAGTTCTAGCGCAAAAAGGTAACTTTCCATCAAGATAATGAAAGACCACATATTTCTGCTTTCACCAGCTGGACTCTGTACAGACTTGAATGGGATCGTTTGCCACACCTCAAACCTCAGAAAACCTCAAAAAATATTACAAAAACTATAAAAAATAAATACATGGAAAGATGAATGCAATCAAATCTGATATAATGTTATCAAGAGGAGGTACATCAGACTCAAAAACCCCCTTCCCTTAAGATAAAAATATGTAAATTAAAATTAACTTAAATTAGCAATAGCAATGTAATTCTTCATTTTAATTCCTATATCTCTTCTTTCTGTTGTAAAGGTAGAAAATGCTTAA
Source organism: Stegodyphus mimosarum (assembly GCA_000611955.2). Classification (NCBI taxonomy): domain Eukaryota; kingdom Metazoa; phylum Arthropoda; class Arachnida; order Araneae; family Eresidae; genus Stegodyphus; species Stegodyphus mimosarum. The sequence goes on along the minus strand of KK119069.1, from coordinate 305,617 downwards.
AATATTTTTTTTTTAATTGTGTCTCTCCAAATTAATCTGATTCATGTTTTCTTATATAATCCTTTTGCAATGTGGACTCTTATTCAGTCCAATTAAAGAACGTTTTGACTTTTCTTCTGAATGAACAATAACTTTCTACCCATTTCCCACTTTGCTGCTGCTAAGATGTTTCACTTCTCTCTGCTGTCTGTTGTCCATTGTTTGAAAATCTAAGTTACATATAATTGTGTGGGTGCATATGATTGATAGTATGCATTAAAGAGCCAGAACATAATGACCACCTGCTCATTAACGCGTTGCAAGACCTCTGGCCTGCAAAACAGGTACAACTCATTTTAGCATGGATACGACAAGTTCTTGGTAGATGACTGGCGACAGTTTGTACCAAATGTCTAATCAGTGGTCATGCTAAGTTGAGATATTCCGACATGGTGGTGTATTAGCTCTGACCTTCTGCTCCATGACATCCCAAATGTGCTGCATTGGGTTAAGATCAGGCAAATTGGGGGAGCACAACATTAATTGGAATTCGTCTGTATGCTCTTTGAACCACACCAACACAATTCAAGTCTTGTCATATGGAGTGTTATCCTGCTAGAAGATTCCATTTCCAGTTGGAAAGACAGATGCCATGTAAGGGTGCATGGTCTGTTCCACCACAAGAAAGGGTCCCAGAGCCATCTGTGAGAACATCTGCCAAATTGTAATACCGCCACCGCCAGTCTGTGCATGACATGCTGTGCTGTGCAGGGGAAGGGAGCAACTATTCACCTTCAAGATGGCATACCCTGACACGAACATCAACATGATGAATGAGAAATCGTAATTCATCTGACCAAGCAACTGTCTTCCACTTATTCATGGTCCAGTCTTGAAGTTTTTGGGCCAAATGGAGACGTACTTGACAATAACGCTTTGCCAACACAGGCACATGTGTGAGACATCTGCTGCACATTCCTATATCCAATGTATCCACTGTACTGTGTGTTCCCAAACACTTGCACTTGACATACATGTATTCGGCTGACAGCTGAGCCGCGGTACCATGCATGCATGTATGTGTGTGTGTTTATATATGTATTAAATTATCTAGAAAGTTCTGTGCATTTTTGATGATAAGTACAAATGAAGCAGGGAAAAAAAAAACTCTTTTAACAAATTTCATTGAATCATATAAGCCACATTCTGTTCTATGACTTTTTGTTATCTCTCTCTCGCAGCTTGAAAATTCCTTTTCTTTCAACAAAGAGTCAGTAGATTTATTTATTTTTAGAGAAGTTATTGAAGGGCTATTTGATAGTCTTCAAAGAAGTGAACTTCAGGCCATTCAGAGAATTTTGAAATGAACATGAAGAAATGAAAATCAAAGAGGGCAAGGCTGATGATTGGGAAATGACACAAAGCATCCCACCTATACTGAATAAGTCTGTGTTTGACATTCATGAAAATGTAGAGGCTAACATTATCATAATAAAAGCCAGCACCTGAACAATTTGTTAATTCTGGGCACCTTACATAAAACTCACCTAAAACTGCCATTTGAGAACAGTATTTTTTCAGATTATTCTCTGATTTGGTAGCAACAATTGATAGTATACAATACAAGTCTTTTGTAATTCCACAATGCACACAGCGTTATGATTTTGGGATGTAGCTCTCAATGTTACTAAAAGAGAATGGTTTGGCTTAGCTCATTTATATTTTTCTTGTAACATTATTTCAGAATCCATTTTCATTTCCAGTATTGAACTACTTTTTTTTTTTTTTTTTTAATTTTTTTTTTTTTTTTTTTTTTTTTTTAAGAGCTTTTTAATCTCTTTTCAGCGAAGAAGCACATGTTTTAAAAGTTTCAGCTTACTCTTTTAAGAAATTTAATGTCAGTTACTTTTGTGATCTTCCCAATGCAAAATGGATTTTTTTTTGCCACAGCACACAAGATAATACATATTCTTCTGTAGCAATAATATATAAACTTAGCAATTATGCACAAACTATGTCCATGAATGTCCTAGCTATCTTTTATTTTCACAATCATTGGTCATAAACTTTGAGTTATGAAAATGTTCTAAATGACAGATTTATATTTGTGTATTTTTAAATAAAATGATAATTTTGTATAAAGTTCAAAATGTAACATTTTACATATTTTTTCAGCCTGTGTGCTTATGTTTAGAAAAAAATATTTGTCATAAAAAATAAAGCCCAGAAAATTTGACTTCCACAGGACAAAAGTTGACAGAGCTATTTATTCTCAAAATTTACGATATTTAATGTCATTTTGAATCTGTATTGAGCATTGTTTAATAAATAAATGAATTAGGATAATTTGAGGTTGATTTTTGTCCCCTCTCCCAAATACTATTTAATGATATTCTTTTGTGATTTACTGTACTGTCTTATAATTTTATTATATTTGGTATGCCGAAAGAATTTTCGCATAAGTTTTTAAAGTCTAAAAGTATGTTATTAATACTCTCATGAAGTTTTATTACTAGAATCATAATTATTTATTATTAGAATTATAATCTTGTAATTGTAAAAAATTAATGAAGTACAGGTATTTTTCATTCTTATTAATGGAAATAATTTTTCGAGTTGGCTACTTGCCAGTACTGAAGCCTGGTAATATTTTCTAGAACAATAGAACAGGAATTCTGTATGATTCTGTGTATAAGATCTAAAACAGAAAAAAAAATATTGATATGGGGACTCATATTTTTTAAACTATAATGAATACAAAGTTTTCTTAAATATCCATATTTGGATCAGAGGAACATGTAAAAAAATTAAGTTTCATAATTTTTATTAAATTCTTTAAATTTAAATATTCTAAAATGAAATCTCAAAATTACAGAAATAGATTACGGATTACAGAAATTAGATTGACAAAATTACAGAAATTGAAATGTTTTAAATGATGTCAAGATTCATTAAATCTTGGCATCATTTAAAACATTTCTGTGCTTGTAAGTAAGTGCCTTACATCAAGACTGGACCATGGATAAGTGTAAGACAGTTGTTTTGTCAGATGAATCATGATTTTTCATTCATCACATCAATTGTTGTGTCAGGCTATGCCATCTTTCAAGCGAATCGCCCCCCCTAGCGAACAGTCGCCCCCCCCCCCCATCCCGTAAAGCAGGTCATACACAATCTGGTGTGTTATGCTTTGGGGGATATTCTCGTGGGCAGCTCTGGGACACTTAGTTGCGGTAGAACAGACCATGAAAGCTGCAGACTGTCTGAACATAATTGCAGATCAGTTGCACCCTTACATGGCATCTGTCTTCCCATCTGGAGATGGGATCTTTCAGTAGGACAACACTCCATTTGACAAAGCTCGAATTGTATTGTAGTGATTCGAGGAGTATAAATATGAATTCTGATTAATGTCCTGGCCACCTAACTCACCGGATCTTAACATAATACAGTACATTTGGGATGTCATGGTGTGGCAGCTCAAGAGTTCAAACACCCCTATGTCAGAGTATCTCGACTTCATGTGACCACTGCTGAGACATTTGGTGCAACCTGTCTCTAGTCATCTGCCAAGAACTTGTGGCATCCATGCCATGGTGAGTTGCAGTGTGTTTTGCAGGCCAGAGGTCACACAATGCATTATTGAGTAGGGGGTCATAATGTTTTGGCTCTTTAGTGTATTTGCTATTCTGGCATTATGCAGTGAACTAATATTTTCCCTAAATTATTCTATCATTTTTATTATATTTACATCATCATTTATGTTATCTTACAGTATCTTTTGATTTCCCCTGATTTGCTGCATATTTTAATGGCAAGTCAACTGCATAAATATTTCTTGTTCCCTTTAAAAATCTCTTAATGTTTTCAAAATGCTCTCTCTATTTGGAGTACTAAAAAGACCCAAGGAAAATATCATTTAATGGACTGTTTGGGAATTTCAAAGTTGTGGGCTCAAACTTTCAGCACCTGGATGGCTGAGGCAGTAGATCTCTTGTTTGCTTTTAGTAATTAGGGTACAAAGAACGAAATATACATATTTTCACTGTTTGACTATTACATTTGACATGTAATAGTCATTTGAATTGGCATGTCAATAGTGAAATTACAGAACTCTCAGGCATTCATCATGAAATTGTATGAATGCCAAAGACTTTTGTAAAATGTGTAAAAAGCAAAGTTAGAGTTTCTTTGCGAGAATCAGGGGAAAAAAAATTATGATAAATTCAAGCTTAATAAAAAATTCAGTTATGCATTAAAGTAAATGGTTTAAGATGTCTTTTAAGCTATTTATATTTTGCTTCCTTAATTTCTTTGAAAGTATAACCATAAATTATCCTCAACTTAGTGATCAAGAATTATTTTGTCAGACTTTATCTTAGTTTTATTGACTCGGAAGCGATTAAACAATTATTTATTTTAAGAGATTGTAGTTTAACCTGTATGTCTGTTATTTAATTGCCTTTATGTGGTTCTTTGATTTTATGTTTAACTGTCTAAGCTTAGTCTTTAGTATTGTATTGAAATTCGATACTTAAAATTTTTATTTAACTTGCAGAATGGCAAATATGAATTGGCAACGAAACAATATAAAAAGATCATAAATTATCTTCAGTACGAATCTGATCTAGAAGGAGAAGCAAAAGAAAAAAAGAATACTCTTCTAGTTGCTGGATATCTTAATTTAGCTGCTTGTTACTTGAAGCTAGAGAATCATCATCAAGTTATTAAAAACTGTGACAAAGCTCTAGAAATAGAATCAAAAAATGCTAAAGGACTTTTCAGAAAAGGCCAGGTAACTGATCATATGTATTAATATTTTTAATATAAAAATGTAATAGTTCGATTTGAAGAAAGGGGGAGCTGATTTTTATGTCCTTTAGAAACTCATTTGTCAGAACTTATTAGAGGTGGCAGAACATCTGTTTTCATTTAAAATAGAAATGATTTATTTTTGACAATGTTATTTTTATGAATTTTATAATACTCGGTGACTATGTAAACAAATTAAAATGGTGGGAATCTTATTTTTTCACGAGCAATACACTGATCATAGGTTTGCAGAAATAATCTTTATTTTAGGCAATATTCATAATGTAATAAAATACAGCAAAGTGTACTGTGACAAATGTATCTACTATTCCATAATTACAAGCCTACTTTGTATAATATATATCTGTGATAAAAGTGATGGAATATTGCATGCTAGCTGGATGGAAGCAGATGTGAGAAGAATGGAGATAATGCTATTGATGTTAGATTTAAGGATGACTACTGCGTTTTTCTGCAGAGTGACATAATTGCTTTATTACTTTTATTTAATAAAAGGTTCAATACTATGATTTGCTAAAAGATTTTATTCTTCCATTTTTGCACTTTTGTAAATATATGCATCACACGAGAATCAAATGATAAGGATGATTAACTTGGGATAAAGCACTCTAGAAATGTTTATTAAAAACAATTCTTGGTACTTACGTACTATGACGACTACCTTGGCGACATTTGGAGATAAAAATCTTCATTGGCATTTTTTAGTTTATGTTTATAAATTAAATAAAAGAACTTCATGAAAGCAAATTAAATTCTTTTAAAAATGAAAGCCCCAATTATAAAAGAACAAAAACTTAAAATACTAAAATCCCGAATATATATATATATATATATTCAAAAACTTAAAATACTAAAATCCCGAATATATATGTATACATGTAAAAAAATGATATACCAAATACGAATAAAAAAAATTAATCTTTTTTATTTTTACTACTGTAAATGATAATTAACAATTATTAAACTTACTTCTGAATAAGCTTCAGTGAAAGTTACATAAATGAATTATATTTTTGATACATACTATGT
>KK119069.1:272491-299510 GCA_000611955.2 Stegodyphus mimosarum | reverse complement strand
TTTGATATCCAGGCCAGGAATCTGACATTATTGTTGAGCCTTCAGCAATATTATTTTGGATTTCATGCATTAATGTTGTCGCTTTCCGGTCTGGAACTCTGACTAGAAATGTTTCTTTTGTTTCTCGGCAAATTCCACCGAAGACCCACTGTTGTGGCATGATACGACCTTGATTATTCTTTCGACGCGTAAAAAGGCTTTCGTCAATTTCGACAATCATTCCGGGCCCTCCAATTTTAATCTTTCGATTATCCTCCAAATCCTTCACACACTCTTCACGCATATAATTATTCCAGTCAATAACCGTCTTATCGGATAAATCCAACTGATGTTTGCACCATTTAATGGATGACTGTTCATATGCCCAAAAGTAAATAAATCTTAAAGCTTTTAAAAATTCAATACGACTGTTTTCAAACCCCGTACCAGTTCAGACACCAAACTTTTATTGACAATTTTTGACATTGCATTTCCAATAAAATCCTGAATTATAAAATTTCATATCATAGCCGTTTTTACAAATGCGTTCTTTAGGTAAAATTCCAGCCTCTCTGAAGAAGTCTATCACTTCTTCCTCATTTGAAGGAAGATGAAAAATGTTGATATCCATTCGGAAAAAATAATCGCAAAAAGTTTCACCTAAACGTAATAATCGGCGTAAATGTAGCAAAAAAAGCTGTGGTAATAGCAAATACGGGACTAGTGCGAGATAATACTCTTTATTTCAGCGCCCTCTATAACCTATATTAGGGTTAACCTTTTTTTATAGCCGCCCAACCGGTATAGTGGTTAGCGTCGCCGACTGCCGTACCGAAGGGCTCATGTTCAAATCCCGCTTATAACCAATGTTAGGCTTAACCTGTATAACATACAAAGGTCGCCGGATTTGGCGAGATATCTAGGTAGTCGTCATAATACGTAAGTACCCAATTCTTTTTGTGTATTGGATATGTGATGCTCTGTTAATTTTTTGCTGCTGTCATTGATGACATAAAATGCTGTTCCACTCAGAATGGCAAAAATTCTCTTGGAATGTGTTGCAGCATCTTTCTATTAATTATTGAAATTCTCATTGCTAGTTTTAGTAGCTTATTCATTTTCAGAGAAATCTTTTAATGCAGCATAGATTTCAACTGCCAGACTGCCCTGTCCAATGTTAAGAATCATCTGGTTGACTTTGAGCCATAACTAATCTTATGAGATCTCCCCCTCCCCGCCCCCCAAAAAAACATCATCATTAAAAATTTTTCTGTCAGCGGTTAAACCCAGAAAGATTCAGAAAGGCCAGCTTTGTACAGTGTCTTAATATACATATTTGTAAAGAATAAATCCTGTTGTCTTATATTTGTGTATGTATTTTATTATGTACAATTACAACATTCTTCATCCATTGAAACTGAAGTGTGGGTTTCAAAAATGAGAATTTGCATCAAAAAGCAGTGTATAAGATACTACATTATGTAAGTTTATGCATTGTTATTTATAAATGTATGCATTGCCACAAAAAGTACATAATTTAGTACTACAGTCATGACTTAAAATAAAACATTAATTTAAAAAGAAAGGTTGATATATTAAAAAAAAGAAAGAAAGAAAAAAAGAAGTAAAAAAAAATTTTAAAGGTTTTAGATTTTAAATAATGTTCAGAGAGGCATTTTTTGTAACATTTTGTGCGTTATCTTTATTTATTAAATATCATGTTCTTCGCACTTTAACCATAAAATTCAGTTCAAGAGCAATATCATAAAATAATTTTAAAATGAGCATATCTTTAGAATTTCCGATACAGTCTCACATGCTGGAGACAAGAATGTTTTTTTCTGTACAACATTGCCATTGGTTGCTTTGAAATCGTCAAGTTTGTAAATAAAAAATTCGTTGAAGTGTTACAAAATATGAAATCAATAATACAACAAATTTCAGATTCAAATTAGGGCTTCCACATGCCCATCTTCTATGGAAGATTACATTATTCAAATTTTGATGGTTCTAGGTACCATTGTTTTATCACAATGCGAGAAACATACATACATACATTCATGTAGATTCTTCATTATTGAATTTCTTTAACTATAACACAGGTCGATAGTATTTGGTGGCAACAATTTGAAAAATGAAACAACACTTATAGTGAATCAACACAAAATGCCAAAATGAAATTAATGGTCCTTTTGGGCAAATTGCCCCTTTGGACTAAAAAAAATTATTTATTTATTAATTTTTGTGAAAAACACCATTGTTATGCTGTGTGTATTCAGTAATTCATTTTGTTTTTGATGAAGATCTTTCTCTTTAACTGCTTGTACAAAAGTAAAAAGAGTCAAAATAATTAGCATCAGTTATAGATGACCACTTTACAATTCTGCAAAAAATTCTGATTGTTAGTTACTGAAATTTCTGCGAATGGCTGATGGGATAATACGTAAGTACTGTTGAAACTGCATATTTCTCCAGGATCTAAATTTAAATTGGAAATGCACCAGATGCAAAGCATTTTCTGAAATTTTTAAATCTATTTTGCTTTTGAGAACATATATAAAAAATTCAATAATTTATGTGCATTTCTTGAGTTTAAAATATAATTCATGATCATTAACCGTCGTTTTCATCAATGACAGTGACAGACTGCTATTAGAAACAAATCATTCATACGTTTAATCTAAAACTTTTAAAGTTTTAATTCAGCCTATGGTAAATAAAATTATTGCGATTTATAAAATGTATTAAACTGGAAGACACAATGATTAAAATACTATTAAGTTGGGAGTGACTAAATCTTTATAATGATTAATTAGTATTTCTTATTTTAATTTTTTAGTAAAGTTGAAGTTTCTGTTTTGCATTAATCTATGATGTAAATTTTAAAACAGCTGCTCAAGCATAAATATTTTTCTCTTGTTATTTCTTTTGCATTTTGAGTTGAAACTAGTTAAAAATATATTAAACTCAGCAACCACATTTTCTGCGAATTGTCTGAGGTAATATTCTGTATTTTTAGTGTCTTCCTGTTTGTGTTTGTTTCTTTTTTGGTACTTATGTATTATCCCAGTGACCGTAAAATTTTGTGGAGATTCTGCCAAAATTGTGCCAGTTGTTCTTGTAGAATTCTGATCTGCACTTCTGTTTGTCACTCTCATTATATAACATCCATCAATCTGTCTGCACAATCCACCAACTAGTAGCTACTGTGGAAGTATTTGACTTGCTTCGTTTTCGGGCTTTCAGAGATTTCTACTGTTTTGTTTAGAATGCTATGAATACAAACTTCCTTCAGGTGATTATTGATTATTACAATCTATTGGTGTAAAGTCAGTGATATCTAGCTGTTTTTTTTCCCCCATTCAACAGATTTTAATTCTCTAGATCCGTAAATGAACTGGATTGCAGTCAGAAATGTAATGCTTCAGCCCTTAAAATAATATTTCTCCCCAAAGTTGAAGAAAAAATTCAGCACAACAGTTAATTTATATCCTCGTTCGTAAAAATGAAAGATGGCTTATCAAGAATCAATTGAGGTTACATCAAATTAAAGCTCAGAAGTTATGAGTATGTTGTGGCGTCACACTTAGCTATAATAATCGACGTCACTCGTATCTATATCCGTAATGGCACTAAATAACATTGCTTGACAACATTGTCACATTCAATAGGATAATAGGTAAGTACCCCCTTTTTTTTCTTCTATAGTTAAATCTCTTGAACAGGGTTTTTTCTTCAGCTGGCTCATCTCTTTAAAATTACCTCCATTACCCTCATTAATTTCATATATATCACTGATATATGAACTAAATGGTCATTTTAAAGTTCACTTTCTGTGCCAGTTCTTCATTTTCATCTTCATTAATCTGAGTAATTTATGTGTGTCATTGATATATATAATCAAAGTGCAAAGCTGCCCATCAAGTAAAAGAAGAGTCCAAACAAGAATCCACCTTAAAAATTTTCAAAGGATTTTAACTTAAGTTGAACCTTCAGTCTGCTATCTGGGCAAAAGTATCCAGACACCTCCTAAAGAAGTAGATCTGGCAGGTGAAGTAATTTGGTGCGTAATTGCAAGTGCTGGTAGTGGTTTGTCAGATCATGTTCATGTGTTTGTGAGACAATGAGTAAGTCAAAGGAGCTTAGTAAGATGCCACCTTTGTGGGAAATCAGTTTGTGAAATTTAGGACATTCTACAGAAACCGAAATCCAATCTGAGTGATGTAATTTTGAAGTGGAAAGTCGCAGTGAAACTGCAAAAAGGGGAAAGAAAAAAAAAAGCGAAGTGGCAGGCTGAAAAAAAATTACTAAACACAGTCAGAGAACTCTGTTTATGAGGCATTAGTGCTAGCTGCAGGACTTCAGGACTTTTGTCAAGAGTTAAAAGAAACCTAAGATTCCCTGGTCATATAGCCACTCACAAGGCGAATGTCCCTCTCGAAAATGCGAAACATCGATTGCATTAGTGCAAAGGTCACCATCACTGGATATGAAGAAAAGTTCTCTTTAGAGTGATAAATCTCACTTTACAGCCTGGTAGGCTGATGGAAGGATTTGGGTTTGGTGGATGCTCGGCAAGCATTTCTTAAGTGATTGCATTGTATTGCCTGTAAAGTGTGATTTTCACGGTTTGGCCTGGGTCCTTTAGTTTCTCTGGTTGGATACATGAACTCTGAGATATATGTGGACATTCTGGATAATGCTACTCTCCTAACTCTATGGCAGTATTTCGGGGAAGGCATATTTCTCTTCCATCAGGATAATTTATCCATTCATTTAGTGAGACTTGTGCAGCCATAGTTTGACGAAATGGGTATTCAAAAACTGGATTGGCCTTCTCAGAGCCCCAATCTAAATCCCACAGAACACCTGTGGTATAAATAAGAATGCAGATTACATAGCCAGTCATATCGACCATTCTCACTGCCGGAATGGATGTAAAAAATACAGAACCCAAGAAATGTTTTTAATCCCAGGCCTGAAAGCCCAGGCCTTTTAAATCTTTCGAAGAGATATATAGTATATTTTGAATTGATGGTACAGACATAAATAGTATGCTGTTTCTCTTAAATAGTAATATGGAATGCGTCTTAGAAAAGTGGCTCATATTCATCTTGCACTTGAAAAAAAAAAACTGCGAAAACACTCCTGCAGTTCATTCATGGGGATTCGAACCTGGGTTATAAAATTAACTTAAAAATGCTTACAACAGTGTGCAGTGATATGTTTTTTAGAATTTAGTTTTAAAAATAATTTCTATAGATACAGGTAATAAATTTTATGGACATTTTTAGCATAATATTTGATTTAAAGAACTATTGTGAATACTAATGAAAGTATAAAAGAACTGTAAAAAGTGTTTAAAAAAAGTATGAATGTATGTATGATTGTGCAGGTGTTAAGCTGGTTGCAAAATTTAAACTTGAGCTGTGTAAATTATTTTTTTATTTATTAATTAATTATTATTAATATTTTTTGCCTTGGAAAGTTTTATATAGGTTTCTTATTTCTTTATTATATAGTAATTTGGAAAGTTTTATATAGGTTTCTTATTTCTTTATTTTAATATAGTAATATTTTATTATTTTCAGGCATATTTGGCTTTAAAAGATTATGAAGTGGCAAAAGATAATTTTGAACGTGTTCTGGAAGTTGATGCTTCCAATAAAGCTGCCCAAAAAAATATATATTTGTGTAATGAGAACATTAAAAAGCAGCTTGCAAAAGAAAAGAAAATGTATCAAGCAATATTTAAGAAAATGGCTGAAGAAAGTGTGGAGGTTAGTGTTTCTTTTAGATTGTGGTTTAATTTGACTAATGTTAATATGAACTTTAATGGATGCCTGCATATTGATGCAACCACTATTGTGAATTTGTTTAAGTCGCGAAATTTCAGAATGTGTCTCTTTATGTCAGCCATGTGCATAATAATCCTTTAGTTAACAAGCAGATTTGCCATTTTTGTATGTGTTTGTGTTTTGTTCTAAATTTGAATGATTTGTATTAAGAAATCATACTTTTGGTCTTGAACCTAAATTTAAAATATGCACTTGCAGTATTTAGCTACAGTGAAAATTCTGTAGAAATAAAGTATTTTGCTATGTAATTACTAAAGGGAACAAATGCTTTAAATTATAGATTTTAAATTACATCCAAAGGGGCATCTTTTAACGTTTTATGTGTTACCTTTATTTATTAAATATCATGTTCCATGTTCTTCGCACTTAAACCATAAAATTCAGTTCAAGAGCAGTATCGCAAAATAATTTTCAAATGGATATATCTTTAGAATTTCCGATACACAGTTCCGCACGCTTTAGATAAAAAGGTTTATTCCCCCTCCCCTTTGGAGTGTTGCCATTGCTCACTTTTAAATTGTTTGAGTTTGTTCATTAAAAATTCATTGAAGTTTTACAAAAATATGAAATAGATAAACTAATTCCAATTTGGGCTTCCAGATGCCGATATTCGGGTGGAAACGTACGTTATTCAAAATTGGACAGCTCTAGGTTTCGTTGTTTTATCACATTTGGAGAAATATATATACGTTTATGCAGATTCTTCATTATTTAATTTCTTTAAATATAATACAGGGCTGCAATATTTTGTGGCAACAGTTTGAAAAGTTATTCAGACTTTTAATGTTTCCAAGGCAAAATCGCAAAAATAAAAACAATAGTCCTCAGGGACAAAGCCCCTTTGGGTTAAAAAGGGGTGACAGTTCTATATTTCCCTTTCTATTGGGCCGATTGACGAAATTCAAATTGCGCTTTTCATGTTTTAAGTGGGACTTAAAATATGTATTAGATTTACATATAGCGTTGTTTTAATATAGGTATTTTGACACAAAATCAGACTTTTTCTGAAATGACATGCCAATTTTTTTTTGCATGAGTAGTTTTTAAAAAATTATCTCAAAATTTTAGCTTCTCAATGTTAATTGAATGTGATATATATTTTTTAATATCTCTTTTATATTAAACTTATTTGATTCTTCCTTTCGTATTTCAAAATTTAGGTTCATTCTAAATAAATTTTGCCCATTTTTTTGGTTCTATAAAATTTTTACTATTATCTTAAAGTAGATGTATTTCTAAGCATACCTGCAAAAAATTAGAGTTTTTTATTCAAAATTTCTCAAGATATATGGAAATTATATATTTGTGCACTTTGAAATTTGGCATATTTTTTAAAAGCAATAATAACACAAACAGTGCTGCAAGATTTGATGGCAACAGTTTGAAAAGTGATTCAGACTTTTAATGTTTCCAATGCAAAATTGTAAAACGAAAACAATAGTCCTTCAGGGACAAAGCCTCATTGGACTAAAAAAACTAATTGAAATATAATACGTAATTAAAACATAAAATATGTATGCAATAATATGCATGCATGTTTTTCATGCATAAAAACTAGAGCAAGGTAAAGGTGCAAAACTAGACCAAGGTAATGTTTAAATGCCCTTTAACGACATACTTTGATTTTTCAAACCATAACATGTCTTCATATAGCCTTCTGGTGATGAATGCCATGATTGCTTATTGTAACTGCCTCGCAGTTTTTATCATGACACATGTAATGCTATCAATTTTTGGACTATACAGTGCTGCAAACAAACTATCAAAACAGTGTTAATGAAACTTTGAAAAACAATCAGTGCTCATACTTTTAATTACATAATTTTAAACATGTCCAATAATTTTTGGATGGTCTTATTTCTTTCACAATAATGAGCAAGAGAAATTTTTATATTTTTAATTATTCTGTTGTATTGTGTGGGTAAATGTATTAAAGTATTCAGCTGCATTTAATTTATAATTAACTCATTATACTTGATCAGAGAAATTGTTCTGTTTTGGGAGAACTAAAATTTGAATTTTAGTAGGAACACTCCTAGAGAACTTTTAATTCTGATGGCAGAAGATTGCTGTTGCTAAAATTCTGTTTTCAGCAATATAGAGATTTGAAATTTCTTTCCATTCATATTTTTGTATGTTTTATTTTTCTTTGATCCAGTAGACATTTGTAATTTATCATTTTCAGATTTTGTTTTATTTAGGTAGCACTGAAAACTTAAAAAGACCTGTTCCTCTATTTTACAAATCTTAAGTGTTAAAATATTTTAACCAAGAATATTTTGATCATATATAAACAGAGATTAAAAGAACAGAGGAAATTATATCACACGGATGATTTTTCTTACTCTTATTATCATAAAACGTTTTACAATTTTAACAGTTTAATTTTTTACCATATAGGAACCTGATTCAAACAGTCAGAAAAATGAAGCAACTTCCGAAGCCTCAAGTATGCAAGAAAATGGCCATGTTGAAAAAATGGAAACTGATGATGAAAAACAAGCTGCTGCAGAGGCAGTTAAAGTTTGAAAATGTTCTTTGAAGATTATTAGTTAACAAACATTCATTGTAGACATCACTCTCATATTCTCTGTATATCTTATTTGAAGGAGATGAAAAAACTTGTCATTAAAAACTAGTAATTGTATTTAGTGTTTTTTATTCAAGTCATATTTACATATATAAATCTCATACAAATATTTAAATATCTTTTTCTTTTCCTTTGTAATTTTTCATGACTTTGAGGATGTGTGAAGAATTCTTTTAATTACTGATAATTAATTGTTTGTACCAAAACATTATATTCATCTGTCATATGAATTGACAAAATTTGAAACACTACCGTAGCTTTGGTTTTGTTGTTTGTTTTAACAATTTCACTTTTCAGATCTCAGGTAATCAATCATACATTCATGATGCATGTAAATATGTGTAATATATTGTGTTATAGAAATAGTGAATTAATAGAATGCATATTATGTGCTATTTATGGAGCAAATGCAATAATTTTTCACATGAATTCATAAACATATACACTGATAGGGTGTTCCACTGGTATCCGCAGAGATTTAATTCAATGGAGTCAAACACTTTGGATACCTAGTTTTCATTTTCCTTCTATAAGAACGTTTAAAAGTACAAACACCTGCCTGCCTAAAAAAATCACTGAGTAATAATTAAGAATTTATGCAAGATGTCAATTTTAACAACTGAGTGTCTTATATTATTTGATCCTAATGGTACTATTTGGCTGTTTTGTATTTTTTATTTCTTTTGTGGATATTATCAGGAATTGTTTTGTAAAGCAGCATCTTAAGAATTAAGTGTTTGAGAATTTTGCATAAACTGTTGTGTACTTTAGCTGATTCATTTTTTATCTTTTGCATTTTTAAAACAAACATCTGCTGATTACCCACTTGTTTAACCTTATGTGATCATACTTATCTGAAAATGCATTAATTGCATAAGTTAATGTAAAAGTGGAATAAGGGCTCTTGTTTCTATTTTTTTTTTAGTGTATTCATACACACATACATATATACATAAAGTTATAATTAATTTGATATTGAGAACTAGTTTATTATTTTACTTTGTCTGGTACCTTTTGAAAATTTTTTGATATGGAAGCCTTACTAATACCAGGTATTGGAATGTCTATAAGTTTGTGTCATCCCCATTAAATTTTCTAACTGGAATATATTAGCAATACCTACCATTTAGTTTTATCCCGTATATCATCACCTTTAAATTTTCTGATTGGAATGTAGCAGAAATATCAGCTATTTACTTTTCTCCAAATGGCATAGAATATGCTGCTTGCATCGGGTCCTACATCTTCTGTATAAGAAGATAAATTTCCTGAGCTTATAGGTATTTCATAATAAAATCTACAGTTTTTATTGTGTGATAAACATAAAATGCTATATATGTGTTTCTGTTTTTTCCTAGGATTGATACATTATGCAGAAGGTGATTATTATATGTACTTCTAGTCCTAAAAAAAAAATTTTTGCATCATTTCCATACGACTTTTGCTTAAAGCAACATTAATTTGCTCTGTCTGTGAATGTACTACGATTTATAACTAGATTAGTTTTTGCATCATTTCCGTGCGACTTCTGTGTAAAGCAACATAAATTTGCTATGTCTGTTCAATGTATTACGATTTATAACTAGCTTAGGCTAAATAACATTTAATATCCATTTTTAATCTTTAGATATTTTAAAGCATTGGTAGTTAAAATGTTTGAGGTGTTAAAGAAAGTAAATAACGTGTAAAGATATTCTTATGCTAAGTAGATTTAGTATTACAGAATCAAAAGAGTACTGAATTCTGAAGGCTAACGTATAGGTGTATGACAGGGACTGTAAAATATCTGCATTTCAGTCATCAGAACATCTATTTTGTCAGATTAAGCATATGATTGGGAAGGATTAAAAGTGTAGTTACTAAATTGATCTGTTGTATTGCTCCCTCACCAGTAACTAGAGAAAGTATGATTGAGTGTCCAGTAGTCAGTATATTTACATTTCAACAATTCTTTGCATTGTTCTGGTTTTCACCCCTTTTTAAAACCTAGTTCTTAAGTTTTTATTAATTTTTTAAATGCTGTAATGTATATTTTTAAGAATATCAAATTGTCAATTTTTTTTTGCTCTCTCTATATGGAAAGAAGGATAGAAAATGGATATATTTTGTACAAAGAAGTTAAAATTATGCATTGTATGTAAATTATTTTTCTTGAAATCTTTATTATTATAGCAGAAATCAAATATTTTGAAAAATACTTGTTCCAGAAATATTGTGTATCAATAATTACAGTTTTTATAGTAGTACTTATTTTGAGATCTAACTGTTGATAATTACTGAGGAAGTGTTTTCATTATTTTGAAATTTCTTGTTAAAATATATATTGTACTTATTATTTCAAAGTCATTATTAGAATAAACAAAACCTTTTGATGAATCAAAATGGAACAAGTTTCATTTATTAGGCATATAAAATACTTGCTTAAAAAAATGGATTTTTTATTTAGTGCAAGTTACAGAAGAGTTTGTTGGCTATAAAAAATCCAGGATTGATAAAGTTTCATTGAAAAGAAAGTACATAATTAAATTTTGCTAAAATCTTTCATCCAGCCTTACATAATCAGAAAAAGTAACATTATCATATTTATATTTCTTAAATTCATGAAAAGTTGATATCAATATTGTCACATTCTTCGATATGATTTCTGTCTTTGGCATTTGTGAATTTAGCATGATGAAAGCAATTACTGATTGTGCATGTGGCATATAAATCATTTAAGCCCAGTTCACACTAACGTGGTTACGTGTTGACTAATCAGAAGCAAGCTCAGAGGCAGAGTTTTCCAGGCGATCAGAGGACGCGTGAGTTGAGTTGACTTCAACTTTTCGACGTGTCAGTTTCGGGCATCTCATTTCATACGTCCAGTTTATACCATGTTTTATTAATGATTGTGCTTTTAAAAATTCTTCTTGATGAAAAAGTCAAATGGACTAACCTTAATAAAAATTTCAGATAATAATAATAAAAAAATGCATATGCTCATAGAATAAATAGCTTTATAAATTATTTAAAGAAAAATTCTCAAGTTTTTTAGCAGTAATAACCAACCGTAAATTATATATAGTTGATAATTTTTACAGAATAATCTAATGCAATAGATTGTTGCGAGAAAATAGAGAATGATTTTGAATTTTTCTTAAAATATATCTACATCAATTTAAGGTTGCGCTTGTTGCCTAGTGGATAAAACGTTGAGTTAAAGATTTTGGATTCAAGTGTCACCAGGAGTGTAATGTTGTAATGGAGATGATATTTTTAAAAAAAAATATTTACAGAAAATATCACTAGTTTCAGAGTAGCCCAGATGCTTCTTCAGTTTCCTGAATATGAGGTGTTAAAACCATACTTATCACAAGGTACCTTAGGGCGGAGGCAACACACTCAAGTAGAAAATTCAGCGGGTACTAGGGACTTGTATTGCGAGTTCGGGCTTTCCTTTTTCTACCTTTGATGATGGTACGAAGACACCATTTTTTTTTAATATGTACCGTGACTTTTTTTGGGGGGGAACACAAGAAGCTTGCATTTATTTTTCATTTCATTTAACTCATT
This sequence comes from Stegodyphus mimosarum, assembly GCA_000611955.2. Classification (NCBI taxonomy): domain Eukaryota; kingdom Metazoa; phylum Arthropoda; class Arachnida; order Araneae; family Eresidae; genus Stegodyphus; species Stegodyphus mimosarum. The sequence goes on along the minus strand of KK119069.1, from coordinate 287,531 downwards.
CATATAAACCTAATTGTCGCTCGGTATAGTGTGCATTATCCTTCTTTTGACAACGGGCATTTGGTATAATTCATAAGATGATCTGACTACCATGATCTGATTCTGTTTCGGCTGACACAGGACTAGCAAAAGCCATACTGGTATTGGTATAAAGTTGCTGTTTCATCTAATTAGAAAATTTAGTGAGTTCTGAATTTTAAACAAGTGGTGATGAGTAAACCATTTGTTTAAAAAACTTAACTGGCATTTACACAGAAACGAAACTCGCTAGTATGTAACTGATTTTATGGAATACGTTTATGCCTTCATGTTTATTTTTCTTAAGATGCATGACCACTTTTCGAACAATTTATAGATGAACTTAACCAGAGGTTTAATCTTGATGATAATTTTTCATTAATTTAAGGAACTTTTGCGTGAGCATTAGCAAATTTGCTAATTGTGAAATTCAATTTTTAATGCAGAAAAAGGAGTATTATATAAAATGAAGTTACTTCAATGAATTTTAGATAAAAATAAACCTTTAAATAGTGGCTGTTTGTCAATATATGAATGACTAACTGAAGTAATTACTGTTGCATTTGAGGTAAAAAAAAAGTATGTACATAAGGCAGAAATTAAAACAATTTGTTAAAAAAATTGCTGTTGTTTATTAACTTAAAAATAATTGCTTTATTTAAGCGTAATATTTAATTTAGTAATGCTGTAAATCCTACATATATTTAACAAAATATACTTTTTATTGCATTATTTAAACCAATTAAGGGCAGTTCATTTATTATGCAAAAACACTTATGGTATTCTACCCCATGAAAATTTATTCTTCAAAATAGAATAATAAAATTAGGATTTTTTAATTATCATTCAACAACCCCCCCCCAAGTCCTGCTATGCTGCTTCAACGTGGCGGGGGGTGTCACTGGGCGGAGCTGGCGAAGTACGTCGGGAGCATAGCTCCTGGTAGAACCACCCTCCCTAGGCGTGAAGGCCGCTCCGAAATGCCCAGCTAAGCATAGCAGGTGAAGACCCTTCAGGAGATTACCGTCTTGGTGATCGGGTGTCACAATCGCGAGGCTCCAGTGACCGTTTCTTCTTTTTTCTCTCTTCTTATCTATCTCTTTTTTCCTATCTCTCTCCCTTTGTGGTTTCTTCTACTGGAGGATGGGGCTCACTGTGAGGTGCAGCTACTATTCTCGTTTCTGTTTCACCATGGTGAGAAAACCGCCTATGCGTTTGCCGTGCATGGTGACCCGTAGGGTAGGAAAGGACGATCCTGGTAGTTGAGGGGCGAAGTACTGTCCCCAACACGCTGCTTTGGCCTCTGCTTCTACTAAAACGGGAGGCACTTAGCTGTCCCCGCTAGTGTCAATCGGCTGGTCACTTGTCCTATTGGTCAGTGGCTAGGGAATAAGCTTTCGGAAGTTCCTGCTTTCGGGAAAGCCGACTGTGGGGGCTTCAGTTTGCGTATAGGCCCGGCTAGCTCTAACACAGGGATCTGTGTTCCCTTGTTGGGCTCCATGGTGGGTGGGGCGGTCGGGCCCGAATCTTTCTTTCTTTACAATATGAAAACTTTTAACTTCTTCTCCTAACCATATGGAAACAAAAAATTGTGGAGCTGCTAAGCGAATTTGCACTTCGACCATAGTTAGCACAAGCAAATGTCCAAAGTTAGTTATAACAGGTCAGCTGGAAAATTTATCACCATTCTTCATCCATAAGCATATTGTGGCCTTAGTAGGCGAGCCAAAACACATAAAAAAGCTCCGTTCAGGATCGCTGCTCATCGAGACTACATCGGATACACAATCTTCCTCTCTCCTAAAAATGACCAATATGGGTGAGCATTCTATTAATGTATCCCCGCGTAAGTCTGAACGCATCAAAAGGTGTCATCTCGGAAACAGACCTGATATCAGTCTCTGAGGATGAACTTTCAAAAGAACTAGCTGAGCAAAACATGTGTGGCGTCCGACGAATAAAAGTCTGTAACGACGGGCAACTAGTCAACACAAAACATGTTATTCTCACTTTCTCATGTCCAGAGCTACCGAAAGCCATTAAGGCAGACTATCTAAACTGCCCCATAAGACCCTACGTGCCGAACCCACTGCGCTGCTTTAAGTGCCAACGGTTTGGCCATGCAAGGGCAGCATGCCGAGGAAACTTGGCATGTGCTCGCTGTTCAGCAAGCGGTCAGGAATGTGTAGCTGATCCAAAATGTGTAAACTGTCATGCTGATCATCCGGCTTACTCACGCAACTGCCCTAAATGGAAAGAAGAGGAAGAAATACAGCATGTTAAGATTACAAATAAAATATCCTATCCTGAAGCTAAGAAACAATTTAGCATGTGTCAGCCAAAAACAAATATCTCCTATTCTCAAGCCACTAAATCATATCGGACAATAAGTACACAAACTTCGCCTAGCACACAGAAAAAGACACCTGAATCAAAAACAAATGACAAAGAAAAAATTTTTCTGCCACCTCCTCCCAAACAGACAGCAGAAAGTTCAAAAATAAAAACAAGAAACAGAGAGTTCAAAAAAGAAAATTAAAAGCTCAGAAAGCAGAAGCTCAAGCCGAAGCTCTATAGAAGGGATCTTTTCTGACTTGATTGAATCTGAGATGGAGGCAAAGATCTCCCGAGAAATGTTTTGCCTCACAAAACAAAGAAGCAACATCGAAGCAATAAACATTCCTAATGGCTACTTTCATCTCGTGGAACTGCCGAGGCTTCTACCAGGGTATTGATGGTATTAAGCAGTTTATTAATAAACATCAACCCGTCTGTATAGCGATATAAGAGACATTCCTCAAACCTAGTAATTTTGCAAAGCTCCGTAGGTACTCAATGATAAGAAAGGATAAGGCATTCAGTGAACGCGCAAGTGGTGGTGTCTGTTTGCTCTCCGCTTGGATACCCCCCTCCAAACGGTTGCAGTACAGTTGAACATTCGGACACTGACAACTGTTTGCAGTATCTACATCCCGCCTAATGAGAGCATAGATCAAGGAGACTTGGAGAATTTAATTGCCCAACTACCAGTTCCGTTTTTTCTGATCGGTGATTTCAATGGACACAATCCTTTGTGGGGTAGTAAAGACACAAACCGACGAGGGAAGCAAATTGAACAGCTACTCCACGACCACTGTCTCTGTATCCTCAATAGCACAGAAAGTACTTACTTTCATCAGCCAACAAGGACCTTTCATTCTATTGACCTCGCTATTGTTTCTCCACAGCTTTTGCCATTCTGTTCCTTTAATGTCGAGAATTATCCATATAATGGTGATCACTTCCCTATTATCATAAGCATTACAGGTAATGGGAGTGGTTCTATCCCTAGAACACCACGGTTTTTGTTGGACAAAGCCGACTGGGAATCTCTTTTACATTATGCCCTTTTCACTGAAGAAATAGTGAAGAACGTGCACATTGATCAGGCTGTGAAGATCATTACAGATAAAATTATTCAAGTAGCCGATATAGGTATCCCCAAAACATTGGTAAAACTGCCAAAATACTCAAGGCCTTGGTGGAATCCTGAATGCCAGGACGCCATCAGAAAACAAAAGAAAGCTTGGAGCATTTTTTTGGTTCATTTTTCGGCGATATCCCACAGGTTCAAATCTTATAATATTCAAAAGGGCTAAAGCAAAAGCTCAGCAGGTGCGAAGGAAGAGTCAGAAGAATTCCTGGACCTCGTATGTATCCTCGATTACCTCCTCTACTTCGAGTAAGAAGGTATGGGAGAGAGTCCGAAAAGCGTTCGGTATCTACAAAGAGGACACACTCTCCATCTTAAAGATAAGTGGCGAAGCAGTTACTAGTAGAGAAGAAATTGCCAACGCCATTGGATAGGCGTTTTCAGCCGTCTCAAACAGCAGTAACTATCCTCCTGAATTCCTTTCTGCAAAAATATGCATCGAAAAACAATCTATTGACTTTAAATCTCCCAATACTGAACCTTATAATCAGGATTTTACTGTGCTTGAATTGAAAGGAGCCTTATCGCAGACACGAAGTTCATGTCCTGGTCCGGATGGTATTGCCTATTCTATGTTGAAACACCTCCCTTCTAAGTCATTGGCAGCCATCCTCTTTCTTTTTAATAGAGTATGGAAGGAACAAGTCTTTCCAAATGCCTGGAGAACAGCTTTTGTCATTCCCATTGTTAAACCGAGGAAAGACCCTACCAATCCGTCAAGTTACCGCCCCATTGCTCTAACTAGCTACCTTTGTAAACTCTTTGAAAAGATGGTCAATACTCGTCTGGTCTATTTTTTGTAGATAAATAACTGTATTTCCCCTTATCAGAATGGTTTTAGAAAAGGACGAGCAACTGTCGATAACATCCTACTCTTAGAAACAGGTATACGTAGAGCGTTTGTTAGAAGAAATCACTATGTATCCATATTCTTTGATATAGATAAAGCCTATGATATCACATGGAGGTACGGCATCCTTCGTGACCTCTATAACAATGGTTTACCAGGAAATATGCCGATATTCATCAAACATTTCCTACAGGATCGGAAGTTTTATGTGAAGATAGGCTCCACACTATCTGACGTGTTCCATCAAGAAGAGGGTGTTCCACAAGGCAGTGTATTAAGTGTCACATTATTTAGTATAAAAATTAACTCTATTTTAAAACAACTGCCTCCAACCACGGGGAAGACCGGAATGATATCGAGTGTAAACTGCAGACATCTCTCAAAAGAATCATTAAATGGTCACATGAAAATGGCTTTAGGTTCTCCGCCCAAAAGACTGTGTGTGTGCACTTCTGTCGAAAGAAAATTCCTCACCCTGATCCCGAACTATATATGCAAGATGTGCTGATTTCTGTTCCTAGGAATGATATTTGACCCTAAGCTTACCTTTCTTCCCCTTATTACTTATCTAAAAAAGAAATGTTTAAAAACTATGAATATTCTGAAAGTACTGTCAAATACTTCTTGGGGTGCTGATCGAAGCTCAATGCTTCTTATATATAGAGCTCTTATTCGTTCGAAACTTGATTATGGATCAGTCATTTATGGGTCGGCAAGGCCTTTGAAATAGCCAAACTTGATCCGATACATCACCAGGCCCTTCGGATATGCACGGGTGCCTATAGAACTTCTCCAGTGGAAAGCTTGTACGTGGAAAGTAACGAGACCTCCCTGCGATTAAGACGTGAAAATCTTTGTTTCAAACACTATTTCAAAGTTTTATCACGAATCGAAACTCCTATGCAGTCGAAATTGCTAAATCATACTCCCGTTTATATCAGGCACCACCATGTGTCCGTTCTTTCGGCTTGCAGATGAGTGATTTGATAGAGGAGTATAATTTGACCGATATAAATGTACAACTGGAGAATTTGTTTGGATTTCCTCCTTGGGAGGATTGGAGAATCCATTCTCTGGACACTTTTCGACACTGGGGTAAATAGCAAACTAACGAAATCATCTATAAGCAGATTTTTTGTGAACATAGAAGCAAATATAGGAAGTACATCCCTTTACATACAGACGGATCAAAATTTCAGGATCATGTTGGTGCCGCCTTCTTTACAGAGAAAAATATAGTGGGGTTCCGATTACACACAGCTTGTTCTGTGCTTACTGCAATCCATCTGGGTTCGACTTACCTTTCAAAACAACACTACATGAAGTTTATCATCTACACGGACTCCATGAGTGCCCTAATGTCTCTGGAAAATTACGCTCATCGTTCTCACCCAATTGTAGCCAGAATCCTGAAGTTGAATAATACTCTAAAAAATCGGGAGTACCAGATTCTTTATTCGTGGATTCCTGGGCATGTTGCCATTAAGGGGAACGAGTTGGCGGATATTGCAGACAAAACTGCGACCACAATGTACAATCCTCAGATTCCATTAGCAGACATAAAAAAGTTTGTCAAAAGCAAAATTGGCAGAGGCAAATTGGCTCAGTAAATGGCAGAGGCAATGGGATGACAAAGTCTATAATAAGCTGAGAAATGTGAAACCCACCACTGAATATTGGCCGTGTACTGCTAATAGAAGGGAAGATGTTCTCTTGACTCGACTAAGAAATGGCATTGTCGCCTGACTCATGAGTATCTCCTGAAAGGAAACGAGAATCCCCGCTGCCCAAACTGTAATGCAAATCTGACAGTGCGTCACATCTTGGTAGAATGCCAGAGTTTTAATTATTTTCGACTAAAACACTTCAGTTGTTCAGAATTGGATTTAAGAAATTTAATTGGAAAAACTCATCATCGTAATCTGTTTCTAAAAGATATTGGTTTTTATGATACACAAAAATTAGTGTTCTGCTTTTTGAATAAATGAGGCTAGAAATTCATCAAATTGATGAGGTGTCATGCGAAAGTAATTGAAAGAAATTCGTTTCGTTCAAGTGCATTTCTTCAATTAAATTATTTGCATCTCCTTGCTGCAGTCATCTTACACATATTAATATAAACCACTGCATTCTACTTCTCTTATGCAAAGCAAGAAGTGAAATAAGTTTTAATCGAGCAGAAATTAAATCTATTTTAATTTAAAAAAATGTAATCGTAAAAATTTAAAATACCACACAAAAATTACACATTTTCCCCCAAGTTTCTAATACGAAGAGCCATCTAGTGCGAGCATATGACAACTTTTAAAGCAAAAGTTGCCACGCTTGGTGTGAACTGAAGTACGTGGAAAGCGTTTTTTTTTTTTTTTGCGTTGCCGCTTTTCGCCTCAACGGACCAGTGTGAACTCATTAGAGTAATTTCATAGATTTCACCACAATCTAAAGAAAAACGATTTGTTGTAAGAATCTCTTACAACTTCTTTTTTTAAGATGCTGGATGATTCCTTGATCCATTGGTTATAGCTTCACAATATGTTTGGAGGCAAATATTCAACCTGTATGGAATTCAGTTCTGGAAAGCTATTGTGGCAGGTTGCATTATCCACAAATAAGATAATTTTATGCTTTTCCCTCGAAAACTGCTTACCTGTCTAAGCAACTGGCAGTGTTTGAATTCTTTTAAAACACAGTGGATTCTTGGACTTTCCAGTCACTAATAATTTAAGCTTTTCGCTCCCATCCATATTAGCACAAACTAAAGCTGTAATCCTCTGTATAGAAGGTAATTCTATGCAAGCATCCCCTTTAACATGTAATGCCTTGTTTTGCAAGCGTTAATAAAAAAATACAGTTTCGTCTGCATAAAAATATCATTTGGCAGGTAAGTAGAGAAAAGCTCTGATAAATGTATAAACTAATTCCTATCAAAATTAGTGCATACATCTTAGCTTTAGCCACATACAGTTTGATAAGAAATATTGCACCTTGACTTAAATCGAGAAAGCATACTAAAGCATTCATAAAGGGTTCTGAATGAATCCAAAGAAACAAGTTAGGCCAGGGAACTTTGTCTGTTAAGCACTGATAAGAGGTGGACAGTAGGACAATCGCCACTAATGTTTAGCAGTAATGCAATAATTTAAGAATGTACGCATGTGCCTGTGTATGCAGAAAAGAAATACAGATGATTTTAACACAATAATGAATATAGCATGTATCTTCTCCATTAAAAGAGAGAAAAAATTGTCAAATTTTTAGTTTGAATTACCGAAATGTTAAAATTTTAGTTTTATTAATGAGATACTTTTAACATTAATTGCAATGAGATTTTGGATGCCTTTTGATTAGTTTGAATTAACCAAACTCAAATTAACAAGCATCTACTATATTTTAAGCTCTTGATGTAATTTCAGCAAATAATCAGTAGAAAATATATTTTCTCCCAATTTTAAGAATTTCTACAACACATTTCAAATGTAACCTCTCTAAGGTGCTTTCAGTTTGCAGATTTGTGTTCAAGCAAATTATGAAGGATTGCTATTTATTACAAGGCTTGTACAGAAACATTCTTGTGAAATAAACAGTTGTTTTAATTTAGGTTAATGTTAGCTGTTAACATTAGTAATGACACATAGTTATGTCGTAAATAATTCTTTTCTTTATTTAACAAGTATATAAATTTTCACATTAATTTATGATGACATAGTAAATATTTATGTACCATTTACTTTTGCCTTTTTGTTGTTGTCTTGTCCACGGAAAAGGTACTAAATGGAGCCAAAAGTCTGCATCACAAGCCTTGCCAGGTCTGAAACCTGAGAACTATAAAAGATACCCTGTGGTGGTGAGCCAAGTTGGTAAAGAACAGCAATGATAGCCCGGCAGTTGAAGATATGCTCTGGCATTAATTGGGTTTGTGGATAATTTATGTATATGGGGGTAAGATCTTGAGTTATCGACTGGAGATATCATCATAGGTTTAAAATGGCCCGTACGAAGTCTTGCCACTGCAGACAAGAGGCCTCTGGGGTAGTCAATTATTGTTTGCCTTTTTCATTAACTTGATATTTAGTTTCTAGAAGATTAATTCTTAAATAGTTAGAGCTATCATAACTGCTTAGCTTGTTCCGTGTGTTAAACTGAAATATGTACACCATCATTATACTGCTGTTCTTTTTCATCTTGTAATTTTTAAAAACTTTTTGCAGCTAATTCTTTTGGATCTTAAATTGTAATCTGAAATCTGGTTTCAGTTTTTTAAAAGCATAGTTTGAAAATCCTCACTTCAGAAACCTTTATTTTAAATTTTGTTTGTAGTATCATGTTTACTGTAAAAATAACTGACTCTTAAAAAAAAAAAAAAAATGTTTTAGTACACATAACTTTTGTTGTTTTTCTAGCATTATTTTAAAATTTAATGTGTGTCCATGTCAGTTCAGAAATGGGCTATTTTATTTATTTACTTCTTTTGTTGCTTTAACCCCCTGATGATGATACATCAAAAGATGTAAATATTTTTCATTTTTGTTTTATTATTATTATATTTTGAATTATATATAAATATATGTATATAAAGAGAGAATGTTTTAATTAAAAACAACTAGGGACTTTATTATGATACTTTATAGATACATATTATAAAATTACTTACTGTACTTAAATAATATATTTTATTTGAATCACATTTATATATATCAATCAGTGTAACATAAAATTCAGGAATCATGTTTTTTTATTATTATATTTTGAATTATATATAAATATATGTATATAAAGAGAGAATGTTTTAATTAAAAACAACTAGGGACTTTATTATGATACTTTATAGATACATATTATAAAATTACTTACTGTACTTAAATAATATATTTTATTTGAATCACATTTATATATATCAATCAGTGTAACATAAAATTCAGGAATCATGTTTTTTTGAATTTCTTCACCAAATTTTCAGCAGCTTTTTTCATTATACTTTTATTACATTTTATCACTTCTTCATATAGTAAAACATGCTGACTTGTAAGCTAGGGAAGAAAAATTTAATAATTTGAATGTATTAGTTTATTTCTGCACAGTTTTATGAAACTTCTTTCACAAAAATATTTTCGGTAAATATTAACTGTATGCATCAATAAATATTATATACAATAGGAAAAATATGTACCTCTGTTCCATAGACAGATAAAATACTAATCAGCAATTTAATGAATTTTGTATTGCTGTTATATTTTAATGCCCAACTTTGAATTTTCCATGCAAGCATGTCATGAAAATTTTGCTCATGACGCATCTGAAAATATATAATGTAATGCAAGTAAACTACATTATTAGCATTTTAAGAAACATTGAAAGAATCTAAAATAGCATACAATATAAATTAATATTACAAGAATTACCAGTAGTTTTATAACACACGATTTTTTTATCATATGTTATACTGTTGCAAGCTGCAAGTTTAAATGATGATTCTAGTTGAGTAGGAAGAAAGTGACAGTTTATTATAAAAATTCATGGCATAGCAAAATAAATAGTTGGAAATGTCTCAAGGAGAATGGGATATTAAGCAATACTTAGCACACAAGAAATATTGGCAATTCTCAAATTCACCCATAGAGTAAATTTTATCGCAATTCAGGTAATGTTCTTTGGAATCACTATATCTCCTAGCTATTTTACTACTGCTTGTACTAGCTTCAGGAAGAGTCAGTCTTAGAGCTTTGAAAATGTTTTCCCGAATCTTCAGAAAGTTGCCAAATTGGCAAAAAATCTCCAAATATCACCAAGGTTTGTCAGGAGTGTATTGGCCTATATCTCACATTCCACATGAGTTATTTTTACAATTTAAATATTGTTGACATCGGAATAAAAAGATCTAATATTCTGCACAAGAAATAGATACTTAAGAATGTGGGAAATTAGATAAGTGTGGCATACACTAAAGATATGTGTGTATAAAAGTTTTCCTTACCTCTTAGTCATGTGAGTGATGATAAAAGATTTAAAGCATGAGGGCAGTTGTACTAAGTGTTACATGAAAAATATAACTGACAATATTCAAAATTTTGGCATGTCTTACCAACATTATTTACATGATTTTACAAATGGTTGTATTATCGCAAAGGTGAAAAATAAGATGTTGCCAGGGAGTTCAGAATTACACACAGAATTGTTTCATGGCTGAAGAAAGATTTAAACAACTGGAATGTGTAGCCAGTCTCACATGGAGATCTTGTTAGATGTACAATGCCTGGAGAAAACAGCAAACTTCAGGCAAAACAAACAAGTGTACCACAGGTTAGCTGGTGGCGAATGAGTTTTTTGCTCCCACGGGACTCTGGATGTTACAAAAAACTGTACCCAGATGTTTGAGTGAAGGAGAAATTAAAGCTTGCAGGCCTGTCATGTGTGTAACTTGTTCAGACAGCACCATGCTGCCTGTTTTCAGTAGAGTCACAAGTGGACTAACACTGGGCTTGCATACTATTATTAGAGGAGAGTAGATTCAGCCTGTCATTAGATTATACATGCCAACTGATCTGTCATGCGAATGATACTTCTTATCATTCAGGAAAGAGACCGGTATTGAGATGCAGCATCGTGATCAATGGCTACAAGCCTCTATGTGTGGTTGCAACTGGGACTATGACCAGCCTAGCAACACCTTGATGAAGTTCTGTTGCCTCATGTTCACCATTTCCTCAGTGCTTTCAATGATAAATTTCTTTTTATGGCAACAATGCACCTTGTCGTCCAACATTTGCTATTCAGGATTATCTGCACAGCGAGAATTTTCAATGCCTCATGTAGCCAGCACATTCTCCAGATCTAAACCCCTTGAAAATGTTTGGGATGCTCTAGGGAGGCAATTTACTGGTCAAATATATCCTCCAGTGTACAAGAACACTCTCATCTGTGTACTGACAGAGAAGTAGGACCAATTACCTCAGCTGCTACTGAATAATGTTATGCACTGCATGACACAAAATGTTGCATTACACTCTACAATGGACATAACTCGTACTGACACTTTTCTCAAAGATGCCTGTTGCCATTCATATGCATTTTTCCATTTTTCTGTACACAGCATCAAAAGAACAATTTTTTTCTTTTGGATGTTTCAAAACTCTGCGTATTTATCTGAACAATAAATGTCCTTCATTCTAAAGTCTGAACGGTGTGATGATAATATTATATCCTGCTCAGGCTCCAGCCCTGCTTAATGTTGTGTCACGAAGGTTGCTATTTATATTTCTGGCCTTGGCAACGGGTAAGTGTTTCTAGGTGACTGCAGATGATTCTAATCAAAAGTTTGATATTTTTAACCATAACTTCTTCAGATCATTTTGGTGTTTTAGCATGATCTGTGTTGTTTACAGTAAATTGAAAGATTCATCCCGGGCAAAAAATGGAATTGACTCCTGAACATTTTTGTGTGATTATTCTTAATAAACTTCGACGTGGATTGTCAAAACAAGAGTGATTCAACGAACAGTTCTTTATACAGCGATAAAGCACCATCCTACAGCACTCTAAAAAAATGGTATAACAAATACGGTCGTGGTCGGCATTCGCTCCAGGAAGAATTCTGTGAAAGTCATCCAAAATCGGTTACTGTGCCAGAAAATATCGATGCTCCGCATGAACTGAAATCAAGATCGTCATGTGACATACCGTGAAATTGAGGCATTTTTAGGCATTAGTAAGACAAGCATCAATAAGATATTACACAAACATTAGGCTGTAAAAAAGATTTGTTTGCATAGGATTCCACAAAATCTGACAAATGCTTAAAAGAGGGCTCGTGTCGATTGGCACAAGGAAATGCTGGAAAAATAAGTTCAAGGTGCATTAAAGGCTGTATATAACATCTATACAGGTGACGAATCATGGATCTATGCATATAAGCCCTCAGACAAAACAGCAGTCGACGGTATGGTTCTTCCAAGATGAGCCATATCCAACAAAAGTTGTTTGCGGAAGAAGCACATCGAAGCAAATGGTTGTCTGTTTCTTCGGCATTACTGGTCACGTATCGACAGTGGCATTACAGCAATGCAGGACGGTCAATTTTGAATGGTAGATGACCATTTATTTGCCACAAGTTATCGGAGAAATTCAAAAAAGCAGAAAAAGAGGTGAATTATTCTTCATCATAACAATGCAAGCTGTCACACATCGGCTCAAACAAAGCAATTTTTGAAAGGCCAAAACATTGAATTGATGGGTCATTCACTGTACATCTTGATGTGCACCTAATAGCTTTTTTTTTTACTCCCACATATCAAAAATAAATTACAGCAATTTGCAACACTCGAAGAAGTGGTTGATGCTTTCAAAACATATACTTTGGAGTTACCTCAATCAGAGTGGAAAAAATGCTTCGAAAATTGGTTTAAAAGCATGCAAAAGTGTGATCTTCATGGAGAATACTTTGAAAACGATAAAACCACGTTCGATTATAAAATTTTTCTTTTCGTTTTTAGGCCATAAATTTAAATAGCAGCCCCCATACATTGCAGTGTGAGACACGTCCTTAGCAGCGGTCCAGTAGTTTACAAAATATGTGGCCATAAATTTGATTAAACAAAAAATGAACTCTAAAAGAAATAAAAATAAATAAGTAGTACAAAATATTACAACAATACAATGAAAAAGAATTTAAATATTTACAATAATGCTATGTAAATGTATCAGATTTTAAGAATGCATGCTTATATATGCATATCCTTTCTAATTTTGCATCTCATTCTGAAATTTATGACTTAAATATTAGCTGTAAATATTCTCTCTAAGTATTTAAGTAACAAGACCATGCATAATCAAGAGAGATTCCAAATAATTTTTGTATGAAATAAAGTGTTTGTAAACATAATATATTTTTGCTGAATGAAAAAGTGAGAAGGAAACTTAAGCAATTAAAAACTGAAAATGAGTAGAAAATTAGTTCAACTTCTAGCACTTAATAGAGTTTTAAACTTACATAGTTAACTAATAAATGCCATAAATAAATTAATCTTCTTTTATAAAATTTTACTGATAATTTTTCATGAAAAATATATTCTAAGAAAGTTTAAAAAAAGCAAGGTATGTAACTGTATGAGATTACCTCAATAAAAAGTGTTTAATTAATTGTCAAATTATTTTCTTTAATGTTTTGTTAGTCTGACATTCTTTTAATGAAAATCAGAAAATTTTTACAGGATGGCTTTAACAGCACAATATTTAGAGCACAATATTTTGTTTTGCACTCTTGCTGTGTTTTTCGAATGTTATATATATATATACTTGTTACGCTTTTTGAAAAATAAGTAAATGAAAGCTCTTTTTCAATTGATGAGGCAATAAAATATCTCTTATCTGATGAACAGCTTGTTAGTAAGAATGACTTCAATATGGAAAGCAGTTGTAAACTTAGGAACTGTGTTGCTTATTTAAGCACTAGAGATTAAAGTCATTATGCCATAGAAAGTGCAAAAGAAGATGAAAAAAAATATGGATTCAGTTCAGTGTGCTTCAGGTTTGAACACTAATGTTGATAGAATAATAGAAAATATTTCAGGAAGTAATGAAAGTGAAGTTGATGATGCTCAAGTAGCTTCAACAACATATTATGAATAGTGTAAATTTGGTATGAATTACATGTTGACTAGTGATATTACTTTTTTGGGCAACAACGACTTAATACATCTTGAATGTGCAGACCTCTCAACCTTCTTGTGATTAATTTGCTTATTTGTTACTAAAGAATACATGCAAGCCAAAACTTAAGTTGCATACGTGATTTGAAATCGATTGATACTCTAGAAACAGAAATTTTTAAAACTCATTTTTACAATATGGCTTATAAAGAAATCTCATTTTGAAGACTACTGGTAAAGTGCTTTAGTATTACCAACGCCAATTTTTAGTGATACAATCGCAACAGACAAACTCTTATTTTTGGTTTTGGTATTTTAGCAATAATGAAGATGCCAACAGGAATAGGCTTCAGTATTTGCAAAAGATTTGTGAGGCTCTACTGGATAATTTCAAAAGATCAATGTATCAAACAAGGAATCTTCAAGAGATGATTTGATACATTCGTTTCCCAATAGTATATTCCACAGAAATGCAGAATTTACTTTACATGTTTTGCGAGCCAAACAGTTACATATGGAATGCATTTGTGTACTGTGGTATGATGTATCACATGTCTGGATTAGGTCATGTGGACAGTATAGTAATAACTTTGATCGACATACTTCTAAACAAAGGACAAATGCTTTACACATATAAATACTTCACAAGTATTCCTCTGGCAAATAAGCTCCTTGAAAATAAAAGAATGCTATGTGGAACAGTGTGATCAAACATAAAACATCTTCCCAAAGAAATTGTGAATGCAAAGGTAAAACAGCCACGCACAGGATGCAATGTACAGTTGTGATGAAATGTAAAGCCAAAATAGATATCCTTATGTTGACAATGGACATTCTAGTAAAATGAAGATTTAAAGTAAAAAGAATTGAAAAGGGGAATCCGTCACCAAAACCAAATTGTGTTCTTAATTACAACAAACGCATATGTGGTGCCAATGGAACTGATCAACTGCTTTTTTATTATTCACCATTGTGTAAATCACTAAAATGATACAGAAAAGTTCTAGTTCAAAATTTTTATATGGCAGTTTCTAACTCCTACGTTTTGCAAACCAAAGT
>KK119069.1:233766-272464 GCA_000611955.2 Stegodyphus mimosarum | reverse complement strand
TTTAAAAAAAAAAAAAAAAAAAAAAAATTACTACCAAATTTTAGTGAACGTAAGGATACACCAATTCCTAGAAATTATTTCATGTGTCATAAGTCTTCAGATATATAGCAAATGGAAGACCAACATTTCATGAACATAATACCTGCGATATCATCTAAAGTTATGCCAGCATGGAAATGAGTCTTGTGTAATTCTCACCAAATTTGATGAGAAACATGATATGTGTACAAAATATGTATATCATTTTCATGCGTTATATAAAGTGCCTTGCTTTGAAAAATATCATAGTTTAGATAAATTCTAACTTAATGTAAGACCTTTTTATTTATTTAGTTATTTCTTTTATGTCTGTGTATATAAATAAATTTTCAAGATCTTTTAAATCAAGTTTTAAATCAATTTAACTATCACAAGGACCAGGACAAATGTGTGCAATTGCTGTGATCAATGTATAAATGAAATAAAGAGTTAATGTAGATTTTCTTGTCAAATTTGCGAAAAATTTACTGAAATTCATAAAATGTTGAATGTTCAGATGAGTTAAACATTTTCCAAAAGCCAGTTAAATATTTCCTCCAAAAAAAATGTGACAGACAGTGGAGGAGTAGGATGGCTCTTTCAGGCATTCAGTAGTGAAAACTTTGTTCATTGTTGTTTTGCATGCAGTGTGAATCAGGAATAAATGTTTTTAAATAACTGTTGAAGAGTTAAATTTAGGTTTGGTTTATTTACTTATGGCAAAGCATGCTGGGGATGAAAGAAAGGAGGGACTTATTAAGGGAAACTGGTTTGTATACACGACACATGGGGAAAACCACAAAAATGTCCATGAAGCCAGCTCATTCACTTGGAATTGAACCCAGTTCAGAACTACCAGTGTTCAGTGACATTATTGTTTGCCCCACTGATGGGTAGTTAAATTTACGAAAAAAATAACCATCAATTTAGGAAAAAAAACTATTCTATTCTCGTGATTTTAGAGTACTTTAAAAACCGAAGTAGAAAGTGTAATTTGTAGATTGCCTAAACCATGATTTTCTCAACTGAGTGATGACTCTTGATTTAGTGAATATGGTTTCGCATGGAAATGACACTGCAAAGAGTGGAAGATGAAAAGAGACCCATAAATAGAAAGATCCTGAAATAGATCTAAAGTCATGGCATTTTCCCCCTTCATGGTGCTTTGGAATTAAAGAACCATGAAGTCACTATATGAAGGTAGTCTATAAATGCAACATGGAATACCTTGAGATATGTAAGAGATGGTGTGCAACCATTATTGCTAGAAGGAATTGGGTGGATTATACATCATGACAATGCACTGCCATGCATAGAATTAGTTATTTGTGAAATCTTAGTCTGTAATTCAATCTCTGCACTTGAAATACCTACCTCATTCCCTTAATCTGTTTTCAATTATTTCTCCCCCCCTTTTTTTTGAATCAAAACAGAGTTGCAGTTGCATGTAAAACATGTGGACACACATGATGAAACAAATATGGGACTCATTACAGACCTACAGCATGCATTAATTATGAAAATTTTGTAGGTAACCATGTTGAGTTGAACCAAATGAAGTTTTCACACACTTTGTTCATGAACTTTCTGGATAGACTACGCAGAATTTAAAATTAGCTCCTTACCCAGATAATACAAAAAAATTTTTAACAATGATAAGCAATTGTTTTCAAGTATCTGTTTGGATTTCATTTAACTTAAGAAGCAACTATTATTTATAATCCATAATGATTTATTTTAAGATAATACTTTTGTTTCTAACAGTTCATTATTTTTACACTGCCTTTTGCAAGAAAAATGCAAATTTCATTTTTGCTTCAGAAAACTAACTTTAATATCTTCAAGATTAATTGAGTATTTCAACTCTGAACTAGTAAACAGTTTTATTAATCAGGCCAAAACATATAAAATAAAGGAAATTTTTCCAAAAATAATTTTAATAATATTTTTTTGCTATATGTCTACATAAAACTTAAAAGAACTGAATAACCAAAAAATAAAAAAATTAAAAAAAAAATTTTTTTATAGTATATATCATATTTAAGCTCAAACAAAGTAAAATTATTTCCCTCTTTAATAACACCCATATTTAAAAATAATTTTCAATAATTCTATTAGTAATTGTTGAGGTTTGATAATACTGGATATGAATATATGATTTCACCAGTACATTTTTCAGACAAATTGACTTTTGAATGAAAAATTTCAAAATATCTTTATTTTACACAGAGTTTAACAGTACACTGCTCGTAGTAAGTCTGAATTTCTATTATGTTCTTTTGTCCTGTTTTGGCTTTTCCCTTTCTTGAACGTACCTTATTATACCTTGAGCTTTGAACATAAGGATTTTAAATTTTGAAACATGGGTGGAGAACAATGTGTCTATTGTTATTGAAAGTTTAGATATATTTTGCTCACTTCCCTTTTCCTATACAAACGCTATACTAAATCCTTAACTAGAATATACATAATTTCAGCAAAATCCTTATTATTGCTCATATCTAAATAAAGTCGTCATATGATATTTTCAAAACCATTAGGTTTAATGCTGCATTATGCAGGATGAATAAGCCTTGTACAAGGTAAAAAGTTAAAAACTACAAAACATGGGCTAGCTATTACCATGTATAATTTTCCTTAGGTAGCTTAACGTGCAATGATGATTTTATTCTGTAGATACAAATATTAAATTAAAAGACTTTAAAATTCAGCTCAACTTATACTTCGAGTGCCTTCAATTGGAGGACACTGTGATTAAAGCACAGATCTGGAGAGCCATCATCCAGAATTGGTTACAATTTCTTGACAGCTAAGTTGGTATAAGCATGTCCATAAAAACAAGGCCTTCAGTTCTAGCTATCACATGCTAATCAAATGTTAGAATAAAAATTATGCACAAAGTTTAACAATTTCTTTTTACATTCACAATTATATCTGATATATTGATAAATAATCAATATAGCTTCTGCTTTTAGCGGCACTTAAAATTAGATAACACTTTCCTTTGGGATACATAATGCATTGGCTGAAACCTAATTAAGTGCCTCTTACTGGAGGTGTGAAATTATTTCTGTTCTGAGGATTATCAAATAAGCATCACCATAAATGGATTATGTAAATTAAATTCTATGTTGCATTAGAGCAGTCACCTGGAAGTTGCTAAGATATATAAAGTAGTAGCATAAAAAATTGAAAATTTTTTAACAGTAAATATCTAGCAAACGTTTTGCTAATACACATAAATAAAACTTTAAGTAACTATGGTATAAAACTTAAAACTAAAGATATTCAGTAATAATTGCAGTCACTCACCAAACTTTGTAAATTTCAAAATTTAAGCAAAAGTAATTTACCTTCCTTTCTATCAGACACTGCAGAACAGAAAATGTATTTTCTCCAGCTGGAGCATGTTCTAAGATATTCCTGGAAAAGAAACAACAAATATTTTTAGTTTATATATACAAAGAATAATCACAAAGTACAAAGCAGAAGATTCTTATCCAATCATGCACTAACAGCTGTAACAAATGGTGGTAATTATGTAATGTAAAAATAAAATTCTTAAATCCATCCCATATTCAACTCAAAGCAAACAATTCAAATTAAAAACGAGGAGGACAGTGACTAACTGCATTTAAAGATGCAAAAGAAGTGTAAATTAAAAAAGAAAACAGTAAAAGAAGAAAGATTATTTACATCCTTTGCCACATCATTGTCAGAGGGTATTCTTTTGTTGCACATCTGGATTTAAATGTTTTATTTTCACTTCATACACACACAAATTCCCTAATGGAAATTTGAAATTGCGGATCATTCTTAAAGAATCTGATAACATGACTTAACAGTTTCAATGACTTGAACAAACTATTTGAATGTTCTTTGACTTTGTGTATTTATAAGATAATTAATGATTCAACTGTTGAATTGATAATTTTAATCAGATTATTTGGTTACAAGAAAATATGCAAAAATTATTTATTAGGCAAAAATAAAGAATGCTTTTTTGGAAGATTTTCCAGGGAAAATTACAAATTATACATGGTGAAAAAAATCAAATCAATCATGCAGTTATACTATTCCCAAACTAAATCAAAATCAAGTAATAAGAATTGGGAAACTATTTTTCACTCATAAGTTATAGAATATGAAATTGTCTACCATCACGGAATATAAAAATTGGTTAGGAAAGGAAAGGTCTTTGCATAAGGTGCAACTCTGCAACTGGTTTGCTGTCTAAAAAAGTACATTCCTGACAGCAGTAACCTGATATTGCCAGTTTATACACACACACACGTTGATTGTTACAAATTTTGTCTGTAAGTAAATTACTTTAGTGGAATTATACGAGTGAAATTCTACTGTATAATGCAACCTGAAATATTTGAAAAAGCAGAGCTATGCCAGAAAAATAAGGTTATAAGGGCAAGTCTATTTAACATAGAGGTAAATGGCTATCTCGCTAAATTGGCGAGATATCGCTAACTGGCAATGGTTTGGGCAACAAATCATCAAAAGCCGCCAAACTTGGCAACATTTTGATCTAGACACTGTATAAATACATATGGCCCTTATAAGTAGCTTTAACTGTAAATGCTTTTCACTAATTTTGAGAAATGGGAAGGTACTAGAAATTTCTCACCAGTGGTGGGAAAACTATATAAGCCTGGAACGAGCATAAATTCTCAGTTTTTAGTTCACAGTAATGTTTCTTTGAGAAAATGTATATTATCAAGCTATTATCAGTATCATGTGTATTCAATCTATTACAAACTTGTACATATGGAACAATTTTTGGTATCAGAAGTGGGATTGAATGTCGGTCACAAGACTGATAAAGGAGCACCTAAGACAGCTGATGACAGTCTTTGCTGCATTCCAACAAAAAATGGAATGGAATCAACTTTGTTAAAGAAGATACGAAAACAATTCAAGAAAAGTTAGAAGAAGCCATCAAATCAGTTCAAGAAAAGATAGAAGAAAGGAATGCATGAAATAAAAAGAGAAATTACTGCTATAATAGAAAACAAATTCAAGACTATGGAAGGCAGAATAGACACAGCTGAAGATAAAGTTGGAGAAATTCAAGAAAGGTTCTACAACAAATCAAAGAAAGAGTTTCTACTGTGAAACAACAAACCCATAACAGAATTTCTGCTGCTATCACTATTTGAGAGTTTAAAGAAATCCATTGTGAAAAACGGACATAATTCTAATGCTCTAAATTGCTAACCATGTCCACCTCGTCTCTCTGTAAAGCTATTCACCTGTGATTAATTAAAAGAGCTCCTTGTAAGCATACAAGACCCAGTTTCCTACAGTGGCAGATACAAATGTGTGGAATTCCCAAGTTAAGGCCTGCCACCTCGCCACTTCTCTGAGAGCAGACCAGTGGCGTACCTAGGGGGGGGGCGGTGGGTGTGGTCCGCACCGGGCGGCACTTACCTTGGGGCGGCATTTTTTATATTTACTTATAGTTGTAAAAAGCAACTTATTCATTTCATATTTATTTTCTTTCTTGAATAATAAATGATTATTATGATTATTATAAGTTTAATATTTGATTTATATAAATTATGATTAACTATATGATTTTGAATATTATTCCTCGGTGTATATAAATGCATTTTAGTGTAAATTTTGAATTCTAATTCAAGAACAAGATAATAATTTTATTTTATTGTATTCATTAAAATTCGTTGAATTCGTAAAAGGATCTTTACGATTTTGTTCGGCAATTTTTCCTAACTAAAATTTTTTGATATCAGTTTATAAATGTCATTTCTTTTGAAAAGTTTATATGATTACTTTGAAGTGATATATCAATATTTTTTTAAATCATCGATTTTTCTTTTGAAAAGCAGGGCCGGCGGAAGGCGGTCTGCTAGGTCTGCAAAGCATTAGGGCGCCGGCATAAGAACTATCTTTTTCAAACAACAAAATCTAAACGAGACAAAACAAAAATACTGACGAAGTTACAATTTCAGGAATCGCAAATAGATAAATATACTCAGTCCGTTTTGAAGAATTGGAGAGTTTATTATAGGTAAGTATATTATATTACGTATTATAGATATAGATGTTATTCTAAATGCTATTCAGAGTAGTAAAATGACTTTGCCGTTTTCTATACATAATATACTATTTATTTCGACAAGTTATATTTTTATTATATATCCCTAGGATGAAACGAGTAAAAGAAAGTGGTGCGTCATTTAGAAAGAAAAGGAAGAGAAGGGAGGAAATACAGACTAAAAATACTGGAGCACTACTCAAATATATCTCCCATAAGTCAACTTCTAGTTCTTTTAGTATTGTTGCCTCAAATACGGGCGAAGAAGCAGCCCTCGAAGGCGAAAAAACATTTTCCAATGTTGTTCAAGAGGAAAGACCTGCTTCACATACTGGCGAAGAAGTAGAAAGTTCATCAAGTTCTGATGAAGAATCTGCTGCACAAATTATTCCGTCTATTTCTATGAAAGATATTGGATTATGGCCTAACAAAATTGACGACAATACAAGAGTATTTCTGGTACGTCAAGGTCCCTTTGCAATTCAAAATTTGGACGCCGACTTCAGCGAAGGAGTAAAACGTCCTAATAATACAATCAAAGCCAAAGGTGAAACAAGAAAACTGAGTCAGGACTGGTTTTTTCAAATTTTGCCTAATGGCGAAAAGCTCTTAAGATCGTGGATGGTATATTCACCATCGAAGAAAAGTATTTATTGTTTCTGCTGCAAACTGTTTGATAATCTTTGTCAAGCAGGTTTTAATACGGAAAATGGTTTTAACAAATGGTGGAAATTTAATCCCAAAATTAGTCAACATGAGGTGAGTCCACTGCACATTCGATCATATTCCAAATGGAAGGAATTAGAAATAAGACTTGGACGTGGCGCAACTATTGACAAACTACAACAACAGAATATTGATAAAGAAATAAAAAAATGGAAGGAAATTCTAACAAGAATACTTGATATAATTAGATTCTTAGCAAAACAAAATTTGGCGTTTCGAGGACATCGTGAAAGTGTTCATCAGGAAAACATCGATTCAATGGAAAATAGAGGAAATTTTCTTGAGCTTGTTGACTTATTGGCTAAGTACGACCCAGTATTACGAGAACACGTAGTAAAAATTAAGATGGGTAATAAATATAGTATCTCTTATTTGTCACCGAAGATTCAGAACGAATTCACTGAGCTATTGGGAGGCGCAGTCAGAAAAACAATTATGGATCAAATAAAGCAGGCTAAATACTTTTGTATTATATTTGACAGCACTCCTGACATTTCACACAAAGATCAAACCAGTCAAATTATTAGATATGTAGTTATTGATGGTAGCGAAGTTAAAGTTGTAGAATCGTTTATTGACTTTGTAGAAACTAAAGGAAAAACTGTTGGTGAAATCACAGATATGATTTTAACGAAATTAGAAAATGACGGTTTAGATATAAAAAATTGCAGAGGACAGGCTTACGATAATGCTGCCGTCATGGCAGGAAAGCACAGCGGTGTTCAAACTCGTATTAAAGAAATAAATCCAAATGCAGAATTTGTAGCATGTACAAATCATTCTTTAAACCTGGCATGTTTACACGCAGCTTCTACAGCTATCAATTCCATCACATTTTTTGGAACTATCGAACAGTTGTTTTCGTTGTTTTCTTCTTCCACTCATAGATGGAATGTTTTACTTTCTGTCACTGGTCAAGGTGTTAAACGCAGTGTAGAAACTCGCTGGAGCGCTAGAGCTGCCGCGGTAACTATAGTAAAAAAACATTTTTTTTACATTTTAAGCGCTTTGGAAAAATTGACATCTGAAGAAGAAAATAGTAAAACGAGATCAGATGCTGGAATATTACTCAATTCTATGCAATCTTTTTCTTTTCTATGTTACCTTCATTTATGGGAACCCGTCCTTTTGGAAATTAATGACGCTCAAAAATACCTGCAAATAAAAGGGTTAAATGTCCACCAATGCCATATAAAACTAAATTCTTTGCAAACACATTTCATGGAACAAAGAGATAAGCTAGTACAAAACGCTGTTATAGCAGCCAAAATAATTTGTGAAGAGTTGGAGATATCGACTGAGCATCGAGTTAGAAGGAGAAAAAATATGAGTGGGGAAAATTCGCGAGACGTGGGGCTATCCTTAGAAGAAGAAGTACGAAGAGAAATGTTTTCATCTATGGACAGAATTATAAAGGAAATAAAAGAACGCTTCGATCAGTTGCATGGCCTTGTAAGAAAATATTCGTGTATAATACCGTGTAACCTACTAAATGAAGAATTTGAATGTCAAATAAATGACTTGATTGACATTGATAAAGAACAGTTCCATATTGAAAGAAAAAGGATCCAGGTTTTTATGGCTGTACCTACACTAAAAGAAGAGGCAAAACATTGGAAAAACGGGGAGAAGGGCCCTCTTGATCTGCTAAAATTTATTCAGCAGTATAGGTTGGAAAATTCTGTTCCCAACATTGTAATTTTGTTAAGAATTTTTTTAACAATTTCAATCAGTGTCGCTAGTTGCGAAAGAAGCTTCTCAAAATTGAAGTTGATAAAAAATTATCTTCGTTCTACAATGAGTCAATTAAGACTACAAAATCTTGCAATATTGTCAATAGAACAAGAAATTACAAATAATATAAATTTTGAGAGCATTATACACGATTTTTCTAGTATGAAAGCTAGAAGAGTAGATATTATATAAATATGTTTACGAGTGCATACAAATATGTCTAAAAAAATTTACTCTGTGTATTAATTAATATTGATTAAATAACTTAATAATTTATTTATGTGTATTAATTTATAAAAACCACTATTTGATTGACTTATAATAGAAAGGGCGGCAAACTGGAGATCGCCCCGGGTGGCAAAAGTTCTAGGTACGCCACTGGAGCAGACGCAGTAGATATCCTTCAAACTCTGTCTGAAACCCAGAGGCTATACTTTGAAGCTCTAGCGGGTGCTGCACTCTTAACAGAAGAATGTAAAAGACTACAGCAAGCTTCATTTAAATTTTCATTAAGAGAAACCCATGGAAACACTATAGCATCTCGGCTACAGATTATGAAGGGCCATCTCATCTTGATTTTTTAGATTGCCCATTAGAACCACGGCAAATCCTGTTCCTCTAGTTCTTCATTGATGGCATTTGGTACCTGAGATACAGAAAGCTCTGCGAATGGTGGATATCAAAGATTTAAAAAGCGTTTCAATATACCTTAGAGCTGCTCAAGTCCAGGAGGCAGTGGATCAACTGCCAACTCGTCTAGATGATAATCAAACAAGTCAGTGCTTTGACATGGAACAGGAGTGGCAACAAATCAGTCCTATAGTGCTGGAACTGTGATAGTGAAGGTCACCTACAAAGGAACTGAAGAACAATCTTAACCGCAGAAAATAACACTACTTCCTATCAAGGAGGCAGGAAGCAAATTAGTTGCATCTGCAGTGGAGGTTGCCGGATATTGAGAAGCCACATTTTTTAAGCACTTCAGATTTCTTAAATGAGTGGCAGCAGTAATGGACTTTTCATCCTTAATCATAAAAATGGAGTTCCTTGCAATATGAGCACAAGAGCCAATGTTATCATATCCCGAAAAGATCTCACCCAGTGACTGGAAAGTAAATTCATCTGGACGCCACCCTGTGTTACCCTCCAGACTGTATCCGGTGATAAAGCTGACATCAATAGAAAGTTAAATGTTAACATCACATTTGGAAGTGCTGCTTACCATGACAGCATACCACGTTGGCAGTTCTTGATATTCTGTCTCAGTTTCAGCAATGTGGCATAGTATGTGACAGCCATGCTGATAGGTAGCCATTCCAGCAGTAGTGAGCCATCAACATCAATGAAGCACATTAACATGACTTTACCAGCTCTAGTGGACGTGTGAGCCTTCTTGGGGCGTGGGAATGAAGAGTGTTGTCATTCCATGCTCATGCTTTTGGTGGCTGGAGATCAAAGTGATGGCACCATGTTTCATCAGTGGCAGTGATCTTTGAAAAAAACTGGTTTCCCATTTTGTGGTACCACATAAGATGTTGCATGGAAACAGACATGTGATGAATCTTCTGCTCCTCTGTCAAATGTTTTGGCGCCCATTGCGCACAAACCTTGCGGTATCGCAACCTTTCATGCAGTATTGTATTCATACTTCCTATGCTCATAGATATTTCCTCCACTCTTTCTAGAGCGGTGGTTCGCTGATTCATTTTCATGAAACATTCCACATCTGCAACTCTTTCCTGGCTGATCACCACAGGTGCTTGACCAGGTTGTGGCCTGTCGTCAGTACTGCTTCTTCCACTACAAAAATCCCTGAACCATCGGAATACTGATCTGTGTTTCATGCATTCCATGCCATACACATTTTGTATTCGATGACAGATTCCAGAAGCACTCACATTATCCGCTGTTAAAAATTGCACGACCGCCGTGTGTTCACATCGTTTGGAGGCATACATGATGTGAACGCTGCCTTTTAATGTGCTATCAGACATGTATCTGGTGGGATCTGACAATATCACATGCACTCCCAGCACTTTGCACCCTCTATAGGGCATGTGCAGTCATCTTTCTCTTCAAATAGCAGAGTTATTACAGCAACGCCATTTTCATTTGAACGATCCTTATTATATTATGCAATAATGAACCTCAAAGTAATCCCAAAATTCTTCAAGTCATTTTCTTAAAAATATTCATATTAAAAACATTTTAAATAAAAATTACACATTTCCAATGCAAACTACTTATTTTTTATATAGTACCGGTACAGTATACTTTTGTAAACTTTCTAAAAATGTTAGGGCAGCTCAAAACCTTGAATGAATAAGAGTAGCTAGAAATTTGAAAATTTTTATACATGATTGAAGGTTTCAGACATGCAAGGCTCGTCTTCTTAAGAATAATTGGAGAGGGGGAGATATCTTTTAAAGGAAAAGGGAAAAAAAATGTTTTGTAGAAATTATCAGAAATTTTTCTTAAACCATACTTTCAGTAAAGTGATTTTTAAATTTTAATATTCAGTAGTTCTTGCAAAGTGCTGTCCAGATGCTATAGAGGTTAATGATACTAACTGCTGTACTGATGGGTCTGGGTTCGAATCCTGGAGATGGCATGGATGTTTGTAAGTGTATAGTGTTGTTTGTGCAACAAGGGGCTCTCAAAATACAATGCAAGATGAAAATTTTCTCGAATACTGGGTTTGTAGGAGTGTCCCCCTCAAAAATGGGGTAGAGTTACAGTTACAATGTGCTAAGACTATACAATCTAGGGCAAAATTCTGGTGTCCCGCCCATTTACCTGTACCTGTTTTTGCTGAGTACAAAATTCAGTTAATCCGATATGCATAGAAGTAAGTAATTCTATTAACTGCTGCATAAAACATCATTTCAGAAATTTTGACTTCATGCACACTACTTTTTTCAGTTTTCCAGTTACTTCATTGAGCAATTTCTGTAATCATTTTTTCACTTAACAATTAATTTATTTTAAATAGCTTCTATGCTTTATTTTACAATTTCTCATAATTTTGCAGTTAGTTCAATTTTCTGCTGATGATTTGCAAGAGCTAAGTGGCTTCATGGGCTTCATTTTTTCATTGTTGTTCCCAGATCATATTTTTTTAACAGGTTCATGCATACTAAATAACCTGATCACAATTAAACTTTTTAGTAATTTTAAGAGATGTAACTTCAGAAGCATGTAAATGATCTGCATTTTTACAAATTCCAATTGAATTAATACATAAATCAGACAGCAATAATTGCTGTAATTAACTTAAAAATCCTTTTTAGGCTGTATATTTGCATAAGTTTTAACATGAAACAAGTTCCCTCATACTTTTTTCCCTTTTCTTTTTTACTTCATTGCACAAAGTAAAGGAAGTATTGTAATCACGAAAAATTTTGGGTATCATATTTTAACGAAAATATCTATTTCAACCGCTGTCGAAACCATCTGAACAATGTTTTTGCGAGACATCTTTAGGTACGTACAAAATAAAAAACTGTTTTTGCCCAAAAGGATTGTAAAATGGATTCAGAAGAGATTTTTTCCTTGATGATGGAGTAGCTGTAGAACGTTGAAATTTTGTATATGGGACTGCTATAAGATATAGTTGTGCACCTCCCTTTTTCATTACAATTGGCTGCACACCAACTGTGTGTGTGTATATATATATATATTCTTACTCTATTACCTGGCTTGATGAGCTTAGTTTTTTCTTATATGTTGGTAAATTGTGTATTTTTTGCTTTAAAAGAGATTGAAATATGTAGTTCTTAAGTTCAAGTTAGGGTTTTTAAGCCTATAAGTAATCTACATGCAATAGTTGTATAATTATCAACAACTTAAAACTTTAGTTGAGTTAAGCCTAGTAAACCACCATTTGTTTACATTTGAAACTCCGTAGAATAATAAAGTCAGTTTCTGCACCTTCAGTGTCTTTTTGTCAAGTGGGACTAAAAGTAAACTTTCAGTTTTGTGCACAGAAAAATCTACCTTTCTGCCCGCTGGCTAAATTGCTTGTTTTGGCATAGAAACTCTAATTTTAATTGTAAAAAGTGTTTTTTTGAACTGTTTTTCTCTATTTTACAATTTTTAATGAAGATGTTTTGAATTTTATGTATTTTTGCTTTGCCACGAAGTTAGAATTGAATCAATTGACCGAGAATAAACTCTAACTAAATTCAAATAAATAAGTTTAAATGAAATGCAGCAAAAATATGAATTATTTAATAGGCAATACAAGGAAGTCATGTGGTGCCCATATCAGGTTTTTTTTTTTAACGTTTAGCCCCCTCAAAAAATTGCAAATGTCATGATCTGTACTTTAAGCATTAGTTACGTCAGTAACATCATAATCTCATACACATAATAATTATTCATTCATTCATTCATCATATCAATAATGCTCAAAATAATTTTACATATCGGTGCAGTTGCACCATGAGACAAATTTTAGGGATGACAAAATATTTTTTAATTTAAAGAGGTGAAAGCAGAATATAGAATACACTGAAAATGCACAGCGTGGTAAAATTGCCTAGCAATAGCTCTGTACCTGCAGTAACATTCAGGTGATATATTCTAAAATTAAGTTTTTATTCAATTTAAGTAATCTAGGCAATGTAAAAAAAGAATAAGTAGCTTAAAAATTCCTCTACTATATGTTTAAAAATGATAATAGCAACATGTAATATATTAAAATAAAATTTTTTGATTGAGATCAAAGATTTTACAGTACTACATGCAGTATCAATTATTTTGGTACCTAATATAAGAGCAATTTCTGATCCCCCCCTTTTTTTTAAAATAAAGTTTGTGGACCCTGAAAACTATTACCCTTGCTTCCTTTACTGTAATCAGCCGAATGGTTAATACTGACACTGATAGCTTAAACCTTATTCAGATCTCGTTTTCGTGGTTTTCCTTGTATATAACGCGGAATTTTCTAAAACAAAGTCCCCCACAAAGTCATCCTTTTCCCCAGTCAGATGCAGGTAGAAATGGGACACCACAATTTCACCATTGGTCGCGTAGCGATAAATCCATCACACTAACTGTGCAACTGCACCCAATTTTGATGTAGAATACCCCTGGGGACGGAACTTTGGTATCCCAATCCGCATTTGCTACTGCCAATCCTCAACAGAACTTTTGGCTCGCCAATATTTCAAGTGCTCGCATGCCGCATATATCCCATGGTATACTCAATGATACGGCAGAGCGGCCGTTTCCTTAGGTGGGTTCACTTAATGTATTTTGTCATAATACAATAATCAGAACTTATTGAAATTAAGAATAAGCAGATCACTAGCATTGCTTGTCCGTGTAGCAATACCAATTTAACTCGCTTTTAAACCTTTATGTGATTTGTATTGGTGAGGTTCTTTAACCGACATTCACGTTGTACAGTGCGAAAATGCAAGATTATGACACATGTCAGATGTTAAATTGGAATCTGAAAGATGAGATTGCAGTTTTTCTTTTATTTTGTTTGTTTATTGATCTGCCTTCCTTTCTTAAGAAATTTGATCGTCTTATTCCAGATAGTAAAAGCGAATGAATTACAATAACCCAAAGCCTAACTCTGAGTAAACATTCAGGATAAACCTGAAAGATTAATCTCTATGATGCAAAATATAAAAACTTGTTCAAGCTATCGAGTTTTCATCTGAAGACATAAGTAATTTTATATCAACAAATAGATGTATTGGAATGAAGTTCCTTTTTTAAAATGCATCTGTGTCGTTATTTATGAAGTTCGAAATCAAAGTGGTACAACTTCAGTTTCTCATTCCTAAAAATTTTGTATTTATTTTCCAGAAAGCCCCAATACTGCCGTGAATGACTGTATGAATTTCTAAATGACTATAAAAGCAGTTTAAAAATTGTTTTTGATGTAGGCCATAAATCATGCAAAGAAAAATAATTGTAACTATCATTTCTGAATAAAAATGTATTTCGATACATCCAGATAACAGCCATTGACCAAATATAGCAACTTATCTTCTTGCTTTCTTTAACAAGAGTGCCATATAGGCAAATTATCACATTTTTCTGTCCTAATCAATATGAAATTAATGTACACCTGGCAAAAGGACCAAACTCCAACTGTTTTATGCCGACTAAATAAAAGATTTTTTTTAATAAAAGAAAGTTTTTTGATGGGGAGAAAAAAATCATGAAAACACAAAGTCAATTGTTTTGAGAAAATATGAAAGGAAACAATGAAAAATTAGAGGACCATTTTATGAAATTTTAGAAACTGTAAGAATTTTTAGTCAATTCTGATCCCTATGATGTGGAAGTTCATTAAAAAATATCTGACCACATTTCTTTCCACCAAAACCAGTGAAGCAGTGGAAGCAGCTTCTCTTTGCAAAGCTACTGGGCACTTTCATGCATTTGCACTTCCCAGTATTGTGTGTAGTGGATACTTGTCAGATTTATGACAAGTGTAATAACCAAATGGCTGAAGCAGCTTTAACTGTGTTTTAACAAATTTATGTTTATAATTAGCTCTATAAAGCATAGATATATTAACATAATATTAACATAATCATATTTTGCAGTTGATTTACTTTTAATGACAACATACTTGAAACTTTGGAAAAAATATGTGTTACATTTTACACTATTTTATTATAAAACTACACATAATATAATTTAATTACAGAGCATATATGTATACAGAAAAAAGACCCAGTGCAGGAAATGGCTTTTTAAATGATTTATACATAAGTAATACTTAAGCCATAATCTAAATAAGGATTATGGCTGAATAAGAGTACTGCAACAAAACTGAGATCAACATCAGTATGGGGCACATTTTTTGAAAGCTGTAAATGCTTTATATCTGAAATTAAGAAGCACAATTAGATGGTAATTTACTTCTATAATATATTAATATGTTTATAGTATGTCATATGCTGCTTCACTCCTATAGTATGGAAGGATCATTGACATGACACCAGTATGTTACACAGGTTTGACCATACTATTCTTTGCTCTTTCTGCAATAATGTTTTGGAACATGATAATGTACATCCATATATTGCAGTTATTGTGCAAGTAGTTCAAAACTCTAATATCATACTATGGAATTCAAAATCAAAGATTTATTATTAATTGTTACAGTAGGTATGAATCCAGATTAGAAGCCATCTCCCTATTACATATCCAGACACTTACAGAAAGAAATTTGGGTGTAGTTTGAAAAAGAATGGTAGAATATCCTCAATGATCATCTTTGGGTCTCATATGAATTCTACTTTTTGGCTGATAACTGGATGATCATATCAAGATGGAGGTAAACTTCATAACAAATCTTGAGGTGCTCTCCTATCCCCATTATTAAAACTTGTGGCTAGAATAAATAAAAAGTTATAAATAAATGATGTATATCATCATTTATTTATAACATGTTTGGTCTTTTGTTTAATTTGAATTTAATTAAACGTCTCCTTAAGGTGCTTTGCTTTTTTTGTCCAGAAACATAAAGTTTTAAGTGAAAAAATAGCAATGATTTCTCAAGTAAGTTTTGTTACATATTTAATTATTTAAAGAGTAAGACATACATATATATTCAAATAATCAATTATTGCATGATTTGTTATTCCAAATAAATAAACAACTTATAAAATCCCATACTTTTTCTTAAAATTAACTGGATACATTACTTAATACAGTATGAGATGCAATCATCTGGAATAGTGTTCTTTGCCATCTTAAATAACATTTCTGATTGCAGATTTTCTGTAAGAGGCAAACAATAAAATAATTTAGTTTTTTAAATATGAAACATATATATGGAATAATTTCTATTTGATAAAAATACCCTGTTAAGTGTTTATGGGATATAGAAGCCAATTCTCAAATTCTAGAATATCTATGGCAGACTAACAGACCAAATACCACATGGAAGACTCTATCTATATATCCAGTATTTTATCAGAATTTGTAAATCAAACACTAATTATGTTGCATTTTGAAAATAATAGAGAAATTTTGTAATTGAAGTAAATGCATTTACAAAGATGATGCAAAATTAATGTTCTAAATTTTTAAACTTGCTCCCTTATCACAAAAATTTTTATTTCTAAGTTATCTGTTAAGCATCTAACCAAAATGATAAATCTAAACACCTGATTCCTTACCTAATGATTCAATTTTTAACGAAGGTATCATCACTTCATCTATCACAGCTTTTGGATAAACTTCTGAAAATGTTAAAATTGATGCAAAAATAATTCGAGAGTTTTTCATTCCAGCAATCTAGAGGAATAAAACCACAAATATGTTTATGCAATGCATTAAAAAACTTCACAAGCATTAATTTAAAGCAGAACTAAAAAACAAAGATCATTTACTATATATTCCCATGGATAAGATTCCCATCACATAAGATGTCCCTTACACATGTTAAGTCATGGTAACCATGCTATAACATGTGTAAGGGACATCTTATGCATGTGAAGGAAAGTGGATCATGTTCACGATTGCTATCCAGAAAATGGTGCTAGGTGTCAGTCAGGTGAAGGACAACCAAGAATGACAGAAATAAGAAGCATGATTTTGTGATAAAATTTTACATAGTTAAAAAGCTTAAATCCTGAAATATACCCCAGATCTTCTACACATCTCTGCCTATATCTCTACTTTGAAGTTGGTGAAGGCATAGGCTGTGTGTTATTATGCCTGTTATTTGTTGACAGGATACCTTTATTATATCCTCCTTATTTGCAAAGCTTCTCCCATATTGTTGCATGCATATGGGTTCATAATAGACTGAATGCACAAATCCAATAAAAGATTAATAAAATTTATTCTTATCAAAAGAACTATAACAGAATGCTGGAATTTTCCTCACAGATATTCGTACAAGTGTTCAAAATATTATGCAATATAATCAGTAGTTATACTTTAAACTACTAAAAACATTAAAATACAATGCAGTGCAAAGCTTTATCTAAAGAGAAAGCTAATTTGAATTTATCTCAGTTCAAGCAAACTACAACTCACAATAACAGTAACTAAGCAACTGAACTGAGATGATCTCTCTCTGGCCTTTTATAGATTTCAACTGGTTGCGAGACATTTTTAATAATTTCTGCTTCTTGAGATTTCTGAAAAGCAATAAGAGGATGTAATTACAATTACAGCTAACACAGTAGTCAATTACATTTATTCAATGTTAAATGTCACTTGCTCCTGTATTTTTACTTTTCTGGCATTGCTTCTCTTAAAATTTATCTTGCATTGCATTGCACGGAAAGACACAACAATTTTAATTATAACTCTACTAAAAATATCTAACTAAGTATAAAATTCATAACAATATTCATTGTTCTTGTTTTAGAATCAAATTGAAATCGCACATACTTAAGTCAAGAGAATATGTGATCCTGCAGCTTCATCAGAAAGGAGTATGATGTTGTACAGAAGTGTAAGATATTCCACCTGAATCATGATGCAGACAGGACTGCAGAATCTGTTGTACTGAGCATTCACAATCTGACCCTCATGAAAGGATAACATCGAAAAATACCTGTCTTGTCATGTGCCAAATGACTGTGATATTAGTGGATGACAGACTCTGTTGCCTTGTATCTTTGTGATGAAGCATTATCATACTATTCATTTGACTGAAGACATCAGTTCCTACCATTGTGCTCACATTCCATCAATTGTAATAATTTAATTTAGCTTATTTTCTTATTATTTATTTACATAATGATTTTTTCTTATTACTTATTTATATAATGAAATTGTTCCAAGTGAATATGGCATGCCTTATATCAAATCCAGTTTTGAACTCCAGTTAGTTGTTAATTAACATGGCATATAATTAACAAATCTTTTTCATATGCAGATGATGCCCTAAAATTAGAAACCCAGTAGAATGAGAAATATCCGTATGTGCTTCATAGTTCAATGTCTACCTTCTATTATGCAATGATTGATAATACTCACTAAACTTTTGTACCAGAGAATGGTGGAAGTCTAATACATGTCAAATAAATTATTCCTAATGTGTCTATATTTTAAGTGCTCAACCCAGTGTGCAACAGTTTAATGTGGAAAAGCAACATTCAACACTTTTTTTACCTCTGCATGACACTGCAATGGTTTCTGTCATGTCTGCAGTTTTCAAATATGAATATTATTTCATTTTATTGGCATACACTTCAAATCATAGTCTGAAACAAATTGACTTTTCTATGCACTGCTGCCAGGTAATCATTGTTCACACATGTTCTTCATTGGTGACATTCACCTCAAATTTTAAGAAGTTTCCAAATGTATATACTGCATTTTTTGCATTGCAGTATATTTACAAGTTACAACATATTGCCATGATTATAAAATGAACACAATTTCCAATAATGAATTTTGTGCCAAGATTTTTAAAATAATTAGAAATAACGTGTACACACTTACTATCTTGTCCCTGCAGCAAGCAAGAAAGTTAAAGTTAGCACAGAAAGGTGCCGAAAAGTATTATTTAAAAAAAAAAACTGTACCTGCAAGAATAAACTTTTATGAATGTGAGAATTAAAATAGGCATTACATTTCTAGGAAAAAATTTCATCTTCAGTTTCTTCTATCACAATTTAATGATTTATGAGAATGTTCATTTCTAATCCAGTATCCTGAGATTTTTTAATTACAGTTGTTTGCAAAAGTTTAAGATCAGTAACTGATTTTCAGTATTTAAACACATTTCGCCATTTTCATAGATTACTGTATTCATCTCCTGTGTTGATTACATCAGGTGCATTCTACTGTTATAAATAAATGTGTCCATCTCATTTATTACCAGCTGTTTATTGGATTTTGCCACAGATAATGTTGTTGTAAAATTAATGTAATGATTAAAAAACTTACAGTTGCAAAAAGGACAGAAATAATGACCCTACATAAAGATGACTTTTCTGAATGCAAAATGAATAAGAGGATAAATGTGAACAAGATAGCTGTTCATCAAGCAGGTAATATAAAATTTCGGGAAAATTTACAAGCAGTCACCCATGAAAAACAAGTGCACATGATGATTATGTGATAAGAAGGATGGTCCTACAATCTCTAACCACTTCTTGCAATAAGATTCGACTTATTCTTTTTGTAAAGGATACAAAGCCAGTTTAAGTACTATTTCAATACATCTGACCGCATATTTTGCTTTACTATCCCATAAACCTGCAAGGAAACTATGACTTGATCTAAGTATGAAAGAGAACTGAGTGATTTTCTCCATAGAGTAATAGAATTGGACAGTACAACAGTGGAACATGGTGTTATTTTCTGATAAGTCAAGTGTGCAGCAATTTTCTGCATACGCTAAGAGTGCTCACTACCCAAGAGGAGAAAGATATGATGAAAGATATATGACTCCAATCATGAAACATTCTCCAAGTTGGAAGATATAGGGTGCAATGTCTGTGTCTGGAATTGCTGCTCTGTTTTTCCCAACATTTAAATCCAGTATGAATGGAAGTTGGTACCTTATTTTGTTACATGAGATGTTTAAGCTTGACATTAATATTCATAGATACTAAATTTTCATGCATGATGGAGCTATGAGTCACAGGTCAAGGAGCATTAAGGACTATCTGAAAAAAGACAGGATCCAAGTGCTTAACTGGCCAGGTAAGAGTCCTGATTTGAATCCCGTTGAGAATCTGTCAATCCACTGAGAAAAATAGTCATGGAAAAAAAAAACATTTAGTGCTACTGCAGTTGTTAAAGCATGTCTAGAGTAAAGCAATAAAGCATGTCTAGAGTAAAAATATTCCCCAAGTTTACTGGAAGACTCTTATTTATAGTATACCTAACATGACTGCAGCAGTGATTAAAAATATAGGAGGTGCTACAAAATACTGACATAAATATAAATAACCTTGTAATTCTATTTTGCTCTCCCATAAAATATGTTATTATTGTGGAATTCCATTAAATCTGATTTTTCTATGGGTAGTCTTAAAGTTTGCAAATGACTGTATATTGAAACAATGCTTAAAACTGAGCATGAAACAGATGTTCATGTTTGGGATTTTCTTCAGAAAATAGAGTAGAAGCATCTGAGTTTCAGTACTATGGCACAGTATCATGTTCACAATGTTATGACCCTTTTTTTACTTGACATGCATTTTGTAACTATTAACTTACAAATCATTTATTCCTTTAACACTCAATATTCTTTTTCCACCATAAATACTAAATCAGAAGAATGAATGTAGAATGAATGTAGTGATATAAAATTATGTAAAATTATGAGATTCAATACAAGAAAATATTTTTTAAAAATAATATTTACTTTAGGATACACAATGTGATGAATAAGTGCAACAGCAGTGGCAAGGCTAATCTGCTGCTCTAGATTTAAAATTGCACTTAAAAATAATGCTATCGCAGTCTCACTTAGAACAGCAATATTAAGAATCTTGCAGAATTCTGGTATCTAAAATGAAGAGAAAAACATTATTATTATTTTGTATAAATATTATTGAAACAATTTATATATGTGCATTTTTTTCATATTAATCAGTGAAAGTTTAAAAATTATATAATGTTTAAGCTATGTCAAAAATTATAATATTTGAATTAGTAAGTGTTGTCTAAGACAAAAATTTTTATAGCAAAAGAAAAAGGAAATTTTTTTTTATTCCAAGCCTGTGGTAATTCTTATACAGTTATTATTAAAAGCTCAAATTTTGGAAAAATACATTTAAAATACTTTTTATAATGCATATATAATGAATAAGCAAAATGTTACAGGAACTTTTCAAACAATCTGTTTGAAAAACTCTCTGTCCTGTTTGACTCCATTCATCCTCTCTGGATGAATAGAGTCTGCACAAGTTAATGCAATAGACCATCAGCAGCTGAAGAAACTTTAAGCCAAATGTTAAATATGCAGATAATATCGCAACATTGTCTGCAGATTCCCTTTAAAGTTAGTCCTGTATCTATGGAACTAGTGTTTGCTGAACTCAAGAGAAATTCCATAGAAGAAATTCCAAGCCTTGAAGGCTACTAAACGGTTTAGAGTTTGAAAGGTATTCCTCGAGTCATCGATAAAATAATTTGCTGCTGAAATAAGTCATTTTTAGAATGCACAAAGACCATGAATGCACTGCAGTTCACCAACCAGCATATTTTGATAAAAAGCAGTTGTTTAGCACCTCTGCAGCTAGATAACAGTATCTAACTAGTTACTGTCAGCTGCATGTTGAAAGAAACATTTCTTCACTTCCATCAAATCTGAGTAGTTGGCCTATGAGAAGATTTGCCAGAAGTACATTATCTCCTTCCTCTCCTATGCAAGATAGACCTGCAGGCAAAACATTTTTCTCCAACCTTGTAAAATGTCCTGCATATGTATGTGCAATATATCACCGAGGAAAAATGTTTTAGGTAGAAACCTTTTGTTCCATCTACTGATGGAAGAAATGTGCTTCTCAGAAAATTTTCTTATATTGTTATGTATCACTGTATGTGATAACCCCATAAGAAAGCTATCCACATGATGGCACACATGGCACTTCTTTAGGCTGAACTCATATCTGCTCATTGCATTGGATTTCTTGGCATTATTACTGTTATCAATTATCAAATAAATTTGCTTTCATCATTAAGTTAACA
The DNA here is from genome assembly GCA_000611955.2 of Stegodyphus mimosarum. NCBI lineage: Eukaryota > Metazoa > Arthropoda > Arachnida > Araneae > Eresidae > Stegodyphus > Stegodyphus mimosarum. Next base: position 250,272 of record KK119069.1, on the reverse strand, counting down.
TTATTCTGATCAACTTGGTTAATACTGAATTTTTTTTATCAGTGTGAATATAATTTATGATAAAGAAATTACACCTGACTTCAACTGAATGCATTGTATGAGCTGCTATAATATTCAGTTAATAAAGAGAATTGATAATAGTAAGATGATTGTATTTCTTTTCTACAAAATAGCTATTTGTTGCAAATGTAGTCTATAAAAATATTTATGTTTATCGGCTAGCAAATAGTATTTGTTCATAAACTTTTAGAAACAATTTCAACTCAGTCTCTTCATTGGAATTTTCCAAATAAGAAATAATTACTTAAAAAGATGTCTTTCTTAGTTATGAGAAACAGAACTGTGTTAGTGGAATAAATAAATGAATTAGATTAAAATACACATGGTATTAAGTGACCAAGTTAAAGGATAATGAGTAAACTATATACACTGCCCACAAAATCCTTACCCTTTATTTTCCCAAGCCTGGGTCGTAAATATTTATTTCCAATTATTAAACACTTCTAAATAACACAGATTCATGCTTTCAGGGTAATTTGTCTAAAATACAAAATCTAACTTTTTATATGTTTCTCTGGTTTCTATACTTATATTTAGCAAAATTTTATACTCATTATAAGAAATAAAACAAAATGTTTGATAAAAAAATAAATAAAAATTGACTGAAATATTTGGTATCCTAATCACATATTTAGGGTATGTGTAAAAATTTATCGACATAATGTTTGAATGTACATATAAATAATAATAACAAAAAAATAACAATTTAGAAAAATGTTTGATGTTAGGAGATGAAGTCACTAGCACTTTTAAGCAAATTATTGTGAAACGTAATGATGAATACAATTTTTTTTAAAAATAGATATCTTATATTCACAGAATCTTCAGAATTTGTGTTCTAAAATGCCCTGGCAGGTTCTGTATAGGCACAAGCCAACGTGTAATAACCATTTACATTAATTAAAAATATTTGCAGTTAAAGAAATTTTTGTATGATTACCAGATTATGATTCTAAAATGATAAAACTTCATTAAAATATTAATAATATATTTTTAAACTTTGAAAATTTATATTTTATTTTTCTGAAAATTCTTTAAGCTTCTCAAATGCAACAAAACTCAAAATTATAAATTAAAGATACTAATAAATTAAAAAAAAATCATTGGATGGCATTTAAAGAAGAAAAAATCAACACTGATTTTTTAAAATTTATTTACTAACTAATCCTTCAAATGCAAATTGAATATGACATCAAAAATCACAGATTTTTAAATTAAATATTTTGGTCAACTTTTGTCATACAGGAATCAAACATTTTGCATTCTCTTTTTTATAATGAGAACGGCATTTTCCCAAATATATGTATGGGACCAGAATACATATAAATTTAGATTTCATAATTAAAAAAAAATTATTGCTTTCAATTTAAAAATGGCAAAACATGTATCGTTGCATTATTTAAAATATTTTTGTAACTGTAAGTATATATCTACGACCAATGGTTGGGAAAATAAAGGCCAGGTCAGGACTTTTATGAACACTATGTACAATAATGATGCAGATATTGTAAAAAATTTAACATGAAGGTTTCATTTCAGCAAGGCTTAAAGAAAACGTATTGTTGAATAAAAATAAAAAAGAATTTAGAGCTTGAAAAACTGCAGTAAAAAAAACAAAACCTCTACAGTTACAGTAAATAAACCAAAACCTTTACAGTTATTCAGCGAGAAGTATGTCGAACTATAGCTGACCTTGAAAACATTTTATCATACTTCATTCTGGAAGCAGATGTCATTAGTGTTTTCCTGATTTTGAAAAATGAAAAGGTAAATGAAAGTTTTCAAAATTTGCAAAGGAATATGGTATTCATTTAAGTGGAGCACAGTTAAACAATACTGTCAGATTTAAACCTGCAGTACCTGAAAAATTCTTTTATAGTAGTTTATCAGAATTTCATAAATTGTTTCCTGAATATTGCAACTCTGACTGCAAGTAAAATGATTTTTAATTTAAAATTACAAACTGTTTTCAAAGAAATATAAAAAAAAAAAAAAAAAAAAAAAAAAAAAAAAAAAAAACTACGTTGCTGTAGAATTTGATTATATTGGATGAAATGATGAAAACAAACCTTTTTTGAAGGCAAAGAACACTATCGGTATGAATCAGATTATGACGTTTTCAGGTGAATTAGCTAATAAATTTAAGGCTTATAATAATCCATGAAATTTATGTGAAGTTCACAGAAAAATGTTATTGCATCAAAAGAAAAGGTAACACATCTAGAAGGTTTAATTCTTATAAGAAAAGCATCTTCTTTCCAAAAGGAAAAATGACCTTAAGTATTCCTGAGGAAAGTCCATCTTCGAGTGCTATGAATGTGAAAAGCCTGGATTCAACAAAGTGAAGAGTCATGCTTATTCTCTTGCGAAAAGGAAAAATTTGTGAACACTATAGCATGAATTAAAGATTGTAATGTTACTCTGATAACTATCGTTTACTGTAGAAATAGGGCTAGCATGTATGCCAAAGAAAATTTTTATTTCGTTGCTGGGGAGAAAAATGTAGGAAATATAAGGATCATGAACTGGAATATGTGACTGAACATGCATTCAAAGAACTAAACAAAAGATAGACCTATATATTAGCCTACCTGATGGTCAACAGGCCTTCACTGAATGTTACATAATACAAGTAATGGTGGAAATAGATGGAAAGTAAGAATTATATGGTTTTGCTGGCCTCCAAGAAGCTACACATGACTATTCTTGACACACATTTTTTCGAATTTGTAGGCATTGTACTTGATGTAATGAATAGCTATTATTTTCTTTTTAACAACCAAAGTTGCAATTATCTGTTTGGAAAAGAACTGGATAACCAACATGTGATGGGATAAGTAAACCATTTTAATTAGTGCATGGCGTTAGCATGAAGATGAAAGAGAAATTCTTACCTCGGAATAAAGACTATCTGCTGGATTTACATGGCAACATCTTCTGAGAGGAGCAGAATATGTAAAAAAAGTGTATCATTTATAGCACATTCAAAGCTTCAAATCAAAAGCAGATGAATTATTATATCAAATGTGCATTCATAAAGATTTCCAGTTAATTCAGCTAGTTATTAATAATTTAATATACATTAATAATGTTTCCAGTTAATGCAGTTAATCTCTTCAGACTGCTTCAAAGACTAAGAATTGGAAAAAAAATCTATCTTCACAAGTGAAGTTGTTGCTATTATAGCTTGCATTATCTAATGCTGCTGCTAAGAAATATGCCATTAGTCATTAGAGATCTGGTTCAAATGCAGAATTCATCACAGAAGCAATAACAATAGCAAGAACAGAATTTCTTTTATCTATTATGCAACAAGATTTTTACTTAATGACATCAAACAATCAATAATTCATATTTATCACTTGGAAGTCAATTCAGATAAAAGGAAAAATCAGAGTCTATAGCCACATCTAGTTGCTTTCCAAACAGGTCTCAATAGCTTACTTCCAAGGTATCTATAAATCCATTGTGTAAACATGGTTGTTCAAGAAGCATTTTACAACTGCGAAAAAATTTGAGTGTTGATCCTTCATTCAAACAATTAATCAGAACACGAGGAAAAGATACAATATAGTTCCTCTCTTACACATCAATAATCTATAGAAATAGAATAACAGATGGAAGTGCGATAGCGATAGATTAGATAAAAACAAGAGGCTGACTAAAAGATATCTTATTGTTATAAATTTTGTATATATGCAAATAATTTTAGTAAAATTATATGTAAAGTTGTGGTATTTCTTATATATCTAACATGAAATGCCTTGAGAAAGCCAACTATGCTGGAAAAATAAGATTGCAGGGAAGTGCTGCCTATTTAACATTGAGGTAAATGGTTATCGCACTACATTGGCAAGATATTGTCAAGCTGGCGATGTTCTTGGGTGCTAATTTTTATTGCCAAATTTAGTGTTCAAGAAATTGAAAGTAATGGAAATTTTGCGACGGCAGAGGAAAAATTGTATAAGACAAGAGACAGCATCTGTTCTCAGTTTTTAGTTCAGAGTTGAACTCAGAGTATTGCTAGATCTCCCTGAGAGCTTCACTTTTTAGATGAAGTCTGCATTGTGTTGTGTTTGATGCTCTTATAAATTTGTAGTAGTAACTACAGATTGTGCTCTATCATATCGCGAAGAGCTGTATGAGTACTTTTGTGGACAATTCCAGAATTACAGAGTGTTTCTTTAAAGAAAATAAATTGTATCAAGTTATCATCTGTTCTCTGTATATGCAATCCATTATGAACCCATACACATGCAGCATTATTTTGCATAAAGGGGAAAATTAATTTTGCAGTAGATTTATGCTTTTAATAGATGTTTACTCAAAGAACATTAATACAGAATGAAAAGCTGTTAATGTCTTAATTATTTTAATACACAAAAATTCTCTTAATAATTGCAGTAGCTGAAGCTAAAATAAAATTTGCTGATTTGCTAGCATCATCAAACATAGTATTAAATTTATTTAGGTTCCTGTAATAAATAATGGGTACTTATCAGTTATAGTTTCATCAGAGGAAAACGAAATTTGGCATGTTTTAATTCTTAATGAAAAAAAATGGCTACTAATTTGCTAATGCACACATAGTTCAAGTCTGATATATACCATATGCCATTGATTTATATTTCTTCAGCTACTGAAAATTTTCTCAGTTTTTCATTGTCAAATTCAATCTTCCATTAATGGAGAAAGATACTGTAGACTTTTTTCCAAGAGAAAAGCATTCTCCTCCCGCCACGCCCCCCAAAAAAGACGTCTATGAAAATGGTCATGACATGGAATAAGAACTATTTTATCGCCACCAGAAAGTCCCATTTCGAGTATATTCCTATATGTTGTTTATTTTAAATTATTTGCTTGCAAAATTATATTAAATAAAATATGAAAAAAAATTTATATTATTTTTTTGGTATATGTATGGTAAATAAATAGCATACTGTGAGCATTAAATGAATTAGTTGTGTGCATCAAAAACCATTTGTTCCTTTCATGGCTAAAATTCTCATTTCTCGCAAAGACTGCCATAATTGACAGGTACCAAATAATGCCTTTGATTTTGATTCATTTCAGCATTTATTAAAAACAAAGAATTTTCAGTTTATTTTTTTAACCAAAGCAAATCAAAATATGCAGAATAGACTTGTTTTAGTTTTAAGAATAGGTGTACAGAAAAATATTCCCAAAATTTTTAAGGTAGTTCAAAAATATTTATTTAGTTATCTACATATGCCTAGTTTTTGACACTTTAGTTATTACCCATCTTGTTTCTCAGTATTTTGGGTGGCAGAGTAAAAACTATTACGTGTAGAGAATGGGTTTAAATGTTCTTATTCATAGGTATCACAATCATAAAATGACTCATGAGTCTAATATAGAAGAGATGAGCACTGATGCAATCATGTTTAATTAGGTTAGGTTAGGTTATTCAATTATGGCAAAGCACACGAGGGCTATCTGCCTAACAGGAGGGATGCCTTCGTGGAGGACTTTCTAAGGGAAACTGGCTCGTATACATGTTACACATGGGGAAAACCACGAAAACGCCCATGCAGCCAGCCCGCTCGCGGGATTCGAACCTCGGACCGAACTACCAGTGGTCAGCGTCTTTACCGCTCGGCCGCTACATGTTTAATTAACAAATAGAATAATGCCACATATAGCTATAGAATGTGGATAATAAGGGATTTTAGATACCTTTGCAGGACACACTGCCAAGTTTCCTGGACACTACTTTCACATTATGGCTTCTATAGATTTGAGTTGTTTGTGGGTGAAAGTAGTAACTTTTATATACAAACAATTAAAATCTAATAAATCCATAGCGTGAATACCTTTTCATGATGCACGTCTTAATTTTGTTTTCATTCTCAGCTTGCCTAGAATTTTTGAAAAATTCTTTATTTAGAATAATCATCAATATGCCTCTGTTACTTTGACCACCTTTGTTGACTCATTTTCTTCATATGAATTATATTCTTCATTTGGCTTTCTCCAAAATTTTTGCCTTTAAATTTTTCCTATCAAATTAACTGACTGTTCTTGCATAACATGATATGCTTATACATTTTGCTGCAATATATCAAACAAAACTTTTAAAGACTTAAATATCAAGACAAACAAAAATAATATTAAAAAAAAGCTTGCTTATCTAAAAAAATGAACAAAGCCAAAAAAAGAATTGACACTTTACAAAGCATTCAAAGAGGTTTTCTCATTTTCATATATAGCTCTAAAAATTATTCAGGGGCAAAAGTTTTGATTAGATAGCAAAGACAGGCTGCTCGTTTACAGTTGAATTGGAAAAACATGCTTTAATCACAAGGTATTTTTTATTTCCTATGTAGAGCTGTAGGATTACACAAGATTTTTGTTAACAATCGATTTACATCGTCTAACAACATTATCTTTCTCTATACTCCAAGTCAGCTAGGATTGCATACCACTGATGATAATAAAGTTCGTTGAATGTATTCATAAATAAAATATTCTTACTAAATCAGAAGAAAACCTTTTAGATTCCTTCAAAGTAACGTCAGTCATATGCAGTGCACTTCTGACAACAACTCCATAGTTCTTGAAAGGTTCAAGTAAAGTTCTTTTTCAGTATTGAATGGAGAATCCTTGTCACACAGGTTTAAATGGCTCGAATATTCAAAAATCATTCTCTTTTCATGGTTCGTTTCAGGTGCAGAAACAGAAAAGTGTGCTGGAATGAGATTAGATGAGTACAGTGGATGATCAAGGGCTACAATCCTTTATAGGCCATAAACTAATATACATGGGGATTATCTTAAAGAATCAAGAGTCTACCTCGATGCAGACAATGATTCCTTTGCAAATACATTTTTATTATGTGCATTATCCTTTACATTGTAAGATGAAGATCTGCAGCTAACATGTTTGTCATTTTCCAATTTACTCGTCATTACGAGAAGTTATAGGCATACCACTTCCAGCAGCATCTCGAATTTCACTCATCAGGAAAATGTTTAAACCATTTATAAGGGCCCTTTAAAAACATGACTTCATCTCCAGTAATTTATTTAAGCATGTCATAGTTTGCTTACCACGCTTGAAACATAATTTTAATTTGTTCGCTACTCCATTTTACAGCCATTCTACATCTTTGCATATTAGAATGTTTCTATCTGAAATCTGTCATGCCTCTTTCTTTGCCACACTTTGAAATTTTCAAAAGCATTATGGAATTCTTTTCCGTGATTTTTCATTTACCCACTACCACGTGTGTGCTTCTTATGACATTACCAAACTTTATTATCACATTTTGTATGTTCCAAATGAACAGTGATACAGGTCATTCTTTATATAATGAATAAATGGTACCTGTCTTCTGTAGCCACCTTGGCACAATTCAGGCTTAAGAAAGTGAAGTTTGTTTTGTAGAAAAGCATTATAAACATCCATGCAAACAAAAATAACAATCATTAATGACAAAGTGGTTATACATTCAACATCTGCATGATACAAATTATTTAATATACAGGTTGATTCGCAACCAGACCGGCAAACTTGCAGGGTGTGTAGAGGGTAAAGAGACAACTTGAAATCATATAGAAATGCAGGGTTGCAAATGCAATAGTTGCTAGATCTGGTGCAAAGAAGCAGAGAAAAAGAACAGAAACAGCAACACATTAATGGGAGAGAAAACATTTCATTGAGAGGTTGTACTACAACAGGTGTTCAAAATTATGACCAGAAGTCGCCTGCAGGCCTGACAACAGTGCTGCAAGGAATTATTTACGCTATGGAAGATTCCTAGCATGTCACATATATTCCCAGCAGCTACAGATATTCAAGCAATGAGGTCTTGAAATGAACAAACGGGCATCTCATACACCAAAGTCTTCATGTAATCCCAGAAGTCATGTATGATAGGTCTGGTGACCTGACAGGCTAATGAACCTGGCCACCACAACCTATCTACAGCTGCCCAAAGGTTACATCGAGGTGTTGGCGGACGTCAATCGTGTAATGTGAATGAACCACACAGACCTACACCAGACCTATCATGCAGGGACTTCTGGGGTCACACGGAAGAGTTTGGTGTACAACACACTTGTTCCTTCTGTTGAGGACCTCGTTGCTCGAATATCTGTAGCTGCCGGGAGGATACGTGACATGCCAGGAATTTTCCAGAATGTAAGGAATTCCATGCAGCACAGCTGTCAGGCCTGCCAGATGACTTTTGGTCATAATTTCGAACCCCTGTTGTAGTACAACCTTTCAAAAAATGTTTTCTATCATATTAATGTGTTGCTGTTTCTGTTCTTTTTTTCTGCTTCTTTGCATTATAGCTCGCAACTACGACTATGTGCGACCATGCATTCCTATGTCATTCCGAGTTGTCTCTGTACCCACTCTGCAAGTTTGTCAGTCTGGTAGCAAATCACCCCTACATATAAAAGGAATTTAATATAAATTTATATTTGTATTTAATACAATATTGTCCAAAATTTATTTAAACTAACAGCATGACTCAACAGAACTTATTTAATATATACATTAATTATTACATTTAGTACAATTACATAAGCAATTTACTTAAAATAACAATACAAACACACCAAAAAATTCTATTTATTTTTAAACATATTGAGAAATATCTATTTATTATTTGTTTATTTTAAAATTTTATTAACAATTTATTTAATAAAGCATATATATATATAAACATACCAGAAAATTCATTTTTTAAAGATTCTTTCTGGTGGCCATAGTTCACAGTTGCTCGTAATAGTGCCTGAAACATCGACTAAAGCTCCTTTTTCCTTTGATGGAAGATTGAAAGTACATATTTTAGTTTTAAATACGTTTGTGAATTTAGTTTTAAATCTGTTTGTGAATGAGAGTGACAACGATGCTCGAACGCCTCAGTGGATATGCATGTCTGCTCCCAGAATGCTTTGTGTGCAGTTAGATGTCATTTGCAACCACATCGTCTGTGTGCTGAGCTGCAGAAATTTGAAATGTTTAAGAAAACTGAGGCCAGCTAACTGAGATGTGATCTGCAATTTGATTCTTGAATGCAATAAATTTGCCAGCAGTGAATTTCTGAAGTTTATGGTGATAATGCTATGAGCGACAGTAAAGTTCGAAAGTGGGTGAGAATATTCAAGGATGGTGAGCTAATGTGTATGATAAGCCATGCTTTGGCTGGCTTTCTGTGCATTTCTGAAAACTTCATTTGTGATGCAGACAACAAAATTCATGAGGATCGAAGATGCACGATTTCAAAGTTATCAATTGATTTTTTACAGGTTTCAAGGTCAGTTTTGTACATCACTGTTTTGGAGAAACTGAATTATCTAAAGCTGTGCTGTCGGTGGGTTCCAAGACTGATTTCTAACAATCATAAAACGAAAAGATTGAGCTGTGATTTACTGTTTCCAAATCGATATAATTAGACAAGATATGAATTTTTGGACTACACTGTTACAAGAGATGAGACTTGGATGGCTCATGATTCCTTAATGCAAGCAACAGTCAATGGAATGGTGACACACATTGATGCCAAACATACAATTTCAGCAAGAAAGATTATGACAACTGTCTTTTAGGACAGGAAAGGGAGTTTGCTATTGGATTTTATGCTGAGAGGCATAACAATCAATCCTAGTGCACATTGTGTGACCATAAGAAAATTCCTGTGTGTCAGGCAAAACAAGCAGTGTGGCCTACTATCACGGTATGATACTACTCTATGACAATACAAGGCCCTGTTTCTTCAAAAACGCAAGGCCTAATTAGGTTTTTGGGATGGGAACAACTGGATAATCTTAGACCTTGCACGCAGTGATTTTCAGCTTAGACCTTGCGTGCAAGGTTTTGCACGCAGTTGCGTGAAACTGATAACTACACATTAAAAGCTACAAAACATTCATGTTTTGTAACAACAAAATATTTATGCGGTTTTTTAATTTGAAGCCTTCCCAGACATTTTGGCTAATTTAAATCAATTTCCTTCTCTTTAAGAATGTTTTCTAACAATCAGAAAATTGTCTCAATACGCAAATCATTGTTCTCAGTATTTTCTGCGTGCTTTATCTCCTAACTTATCAACCTCTCTACAATATAGTTATGAGGCTCTACTTGATCTGGTAAAAGTTAAATAGTCTAAAACCTCCCGACAGACGTGAAGCAAATTATCGCTATATCTGAAAGTAACTACAGTGTCAAACACAGGTTTAAATAAGCCTCTTATTTAAAAAGAACTTAGAACACAAAGGCATGTTCTGATGCTAACAAAATTAGTTACAGCTCGTGGTGATGTAATTAAACAAAAACAGTCAAATTCAAACTAAAAATGTGGACTAGTGGTCAAAGACTATACAATTTAGTTTTAATTTAAGCTGGCTCAGTAACTCTATTATATGAGGAAATAGAAAAGGGAAACTATACTAAAGGCTGAAATCATAAACAACTGGGTAATTTATATAATAATAATTGTAAATATCTTTGAAGAATAATTTTCTTTATGTATTATTCAGTCTCTTTCTTCAACACATTTCCTTTTTATTTTAGAATTTTTGGATTTAATTAAGGATTTCTGTTATTCTAAAAAAACTAAATGCATATAGAAAAAGCTGCTAATTTTATTTTAGTAATATCAAAATTGAGAAGAAATATGAAATATATGTGGTAAAGGCTGCTTATAGAGCTGATGTGGCAGAAATTTTAGAATTTAGAGCAGGCACTGGAAGCAGAATTCAGAAAGGCACTAGACAGCAGAATTTAAGATTCACAGAGATTGCATCAGGTGGAAATATGCCTAGCGCCAGTTCTGTATGATGCATTAAGGCATATTATATGAATCTTTTAGATTGTCAGTTTTCAATTTCTTTATAAATAAAAAAATACATTTCTATAACGCCTGTCCATGTGATAAGATTAGAAGCATTCCTGATATTTTCCATGCTTCTGTCCAGTGAAAAGTAGAGAAAATAAAGGGAAGATAAACATGTTAAGAAAAAGATTTTAGTATCAGAAGTAAAACATTCAAATATTATGTTTTCATTGTTCTTCAAGGCGTTCTCAAAAAAGTAAGAAATTCACCACAAACTTTCTGTAAAATACATCCATTATGTGTTAATACCATGGAGACATTTTTAATTTTGTCACATATTACTGGAATCTTCTAGAATCGTGGGTCTATAAATCTTGCCTTCAAATCCTTCTAAACTTTCCAAGCTGCAGTGTCTAAAATCCTAAAGAAAAATTATCCCTACCAATTCTGTAATAGCCAAAAGCCAGAAATATTTTGAAAAAAAGGAAAAGTGTAAAATAAATTTTATAGAGAAAATTGATGCATATGCTGAGATTTCCGAATATTCTCAGAAAATTACATGGGATAAACTCTTACTATGAAAAAATTAAAAAGAAAACATTTTTAATTAATTACATGGCTAATTTCGAGTTTAGTAAGAACTGTTTTGTAAATTGTGTTTTATAGCATTATACCTTGTTTATTTCTCAGATTCAAAATATTGTATAATAAGCTAAAATGGAACTTTATAATATGACAGCTAAAAATAAAAATATTCTATTAGAATTTTTTTTAAATATAATTTCAATATATTACCATTATTTTAATGGAATTTATTACTCTTACAATGTACTAAAAAAATCATCAAAAAATTCTCAAATCTGGGAATTAAAAATTTTCTATAAAAACTTATCTTAAAATCGCCAAAATGTTGATATGTCGCCAAATTTAGAATCGTTAAATAAAAAAATTCACATCACTAAAAGCGAAAAGTTGTTTAAGAGATCTTCATTAGAAAAAAAAAAATGAATTTCGAAATGCTTAAGTTTCACTTCTTGCTTAGAAAGTCGAATATCCCACTATCTATATTACAAATAAGAACAAATTACAACACATTGAGTCCATTCACCCATTCAAAAGATAATCATATATGTCAGTGAATCGCTAAAAATATTCCTCCAAAATGCTAATTTACACTCAAACTGGCAGTCGTAAAAACAGACAGAAATTTCAGATGATTAAAATTAAGGACCTTCTGCCGATTTTGGCCGAAATTAAGGACTTTTAAGGACCAAAAATCGATTCCAAAAAACCTAAGGACTTTTAAGGACTGTACGAACCCTGTAATTAACACTAAAGTGGCATTTATTGTACAGCCAGGAGGAACCACACAATGAATGCCACTTTCTTGCAACAGCACCTTCAGAGATCTACTGATACTACTGCTTCGAGTCAAACTGTTTAAAATTGACTCCAGCATGAGGGTGTGTTTGTTCGCAGACCTATGGTTTTTGTTTTGTTGACACAGGAACACCATGCTGCCTGCAGAAGTTGGGTACAGGAACACCTCAGATGGGGATGAGATGAAAGGAGCAATGTGCTGTTCATAGACAAATCCTGCTTTAGGGTACAATCTGACAATAGGCAGATTCTCACCTGGAGAGAACCTGGTATACTGAATACTCCTACATTTGGGCATGAAAATTTACAATTAGGTAGACACGGAATGGTGGTCTGAGCTGATATTTCTATCAATGAGAGCACTGACTTGCACATTATTAGGGATGGAGCACTAATGACTTGGCAGTACAGGAATGAGATCCTCAGACCAATTGTGGTTTTTTGTGCTGGAGCAATCAGGGATCAATCTATTCTTATAGACAATAATCCCATGGCCACATCATGCTCGGGTAGTAGACAATTTCTTTTTCAACGAAGGAATCCTTTGAATGAATTTGCTAGCATGTTCCCTGGATATGAACACAACTGAACATGTTTGAGACGTTCGAGGTAAAAGGGTTGCTAGTTGCTTATAACCCCCAAAACGAATTCAGCATTTTGAAAGCTCTCTTCTACACAAATGAATGAGAATATCCCAGTCCCTTACTGATTCCATACCCCTTACAGAAACCCATTTGTATCCGAGAAATCACATTTTTTTGTTTGTTTGTTTGTATAATATGCTCAAACTGTGCATTTTTTGTTTACCAACAAATTTCCTCAATAAAATTTAATTATTCCTCGTTCATTGCTTCTTTTCCTTTTCTCATACTTTCTCTCTCTTTTTTTATATATTCATGCTTAAAACACCTATAAATCATATATCAGTCACTAAAATCTTTCCTCATCCACAGTTTATATCCAAAATCATAATATCCCCCAACTGTTTTGAGTAATGTATTTCCTAATTTATATATGAGGTACATTGATTTCATACCACACATTTAAAATTTTTTGCTTAATATTACTTAATGATTTTTTTTAATGTGAATGAATACAGGATAACATTACCTGAGATAAAGATAGAGTGTATAAAACATTTAAATCCTTCAGATGATCCACAGTATGAGTATCTTGAACATTCATCAGCGAACATTTTAGTCTTCTAATTTTTTCCTAAATAAAGGTATAGCTATAACATTACATATATATTGATGCTTAAAATGTTCAGTACAATTTTATCCAAAAGATTATGTAACTCTTACTTTTAAATTCAAAACTTTAAAATCAGTATGATGAAAAACAGTTTTAATTTTATGTCAAACAGGATACTCAATTCATGAAAAATTTAAAATCTTGTAAATCAAGTTTTGTGTCTCAGCCAGTTTAAGCTTTGACTGACATTCCACAAGAATGCCAAATCTACAGAAATTCTACAATAACGTCAAAGTCTACAGAATCATTAATACTTATTTGCTTCCACATGTTAAAACAGAAATGAGTATTTGATATATATTTTACTCTAATGAAAGAAATTTACACAAATACATATAACATTATACTTTTTGATCATATTATAATTCTATTTTGACCAGAAAGAAATATTATTCACTTTCTACTAACATGGTAAATCATGTAAGGTAAGAACAAGATAAAATATTCTAGGCTGAATATTGAAACCACATTTAAATAGAAGCAAAAACAAAAGTCATAACATAAGTTCAAATATAAATGGCTGCAGCAGATGAATCTAGAATATTTTATCTCATTTTTAACTTTAATTTTAATCTGTTGAAAATCCATAAAAATGGAAAGAATGACATAGCAAGTAAAACTGAACATAAGGAAATTCAACACTTAATTAATGTAGATTTTGTTTTAACAGAAACATTCTCACAGATTCGAACATCACCTTCTTTAACTGTAACTAAAGACAAATACCAAAAACAGAAAGACAGACTGTCAAAATTTTGAACACATACTAGAAACTAACCATAATGTTTTCTATAATAAAGAAAAGATCGGGGGAAAATAAAAGAAGCAAAGCGAGAGTGATACCCTCCAAGAATGGAAAACATAATCAGAAACGATCTGTACATGATATATGGGTAGGAAAAATAGATTAGAATTTGAGTAGCTGAGATTGTTATAAATATGAAAACCAATGCAAGGAGATTATTATGAATACACAAAGCCTCAGGTAAAACTAATTCACCACCTTTCCCCCCCCTCCTATAATTCATCAGAAACGAAACTGAATTGCAGATTAACAGTGCTTGACAATATATTATTTGTTTCCTATTTTCAAACGTAAGATTCCAGACAAATACATAAAAGCAGCAGACATAACCTTCACTTAAAAAAATATAAAAACCTATAAATGTTTATGAAGATGTTATCTTTAAAAAGAGCACTGTTCACAGATGAATGCTGAAGTTTAAAGAAGGAAAAATCAGCATTGAAGATAAATCAAACAAGGTGCACAATTCATATGTGGTAAGCCATCAGGTGCATATGTGACTTTTTTTATGAAGCACCTGAGAATTGAGTTTAGTGACGATTTAAATTCATCATTTATAAGGTGACCAATCACCCTCCTTCAGGGAAGACAGTCCTTTTTTTGTAGGTTCTGTCCTTCCTCAAAAAGTGTTCTCCTACCTGTTTTCCTTTTTGATATTTTAAAACCAATCTCTTTATCTCTGTATTCAGAGATCACACGCCGAATTGTTATACGTCATGTGACGGTACAGTTCGGAAAGATGTTATTATGAAACAGGGAAGGCATGCATGGGCATAGGAGAACTTCATATGTCTCCCACCATTCTGCACTTCACTTTGTTTACTTTATATCATACTTCATATTACTTCTAACAGAAATACAAAATTATTTCTTTCTCAGTGAATATTGTACTCAGTTAAGTACAATTCACGTTTTATTAATTCAATTTATAGAAACCTGTTATCAACACATGTGTAAAATAATTTAAATATGATTAAGTAAAGTTTTATTGCTTTTGTTATTAAAGTTTTAGTTATTAATTTTATTTATTCATAATTGTGTAGCTTTATATTTTATTTTTAATTCCATTTAAGGGATGGAAAAATCAACAAAGAGTTAATGACATTTCAACGATCAATTGAAAAAGGAATTTTCATTCCTCATATCAAAGAGAGACACCATTGTTTCCTGCAGTACTTGCAGAGGACAATTTTGTATTGCAGTTGGAGGAAGAGCAGCTATAATCAAACACTTGAACACCAACAAGCATAAGCAATTATTAGATGCATTAGTTTCCAGTAGTAAAGTAATAAATTTTTTAAAACTTCTAATTATTCTGAAGACAAAAAACAGTTGGCTGTAATGCAGGGAACATTTTCATTCATATCATAATTCAAAATCAAAGTTTTCATAATATGGATTGTACAACTAAATTATTAAAAAAGTATCAAAATCCTAAATTTTCATGTGCCAGGACAAAATGAGAGGTTATTATTAAATCAGTATTTAAAAATCAACTGTGATAAAATACTTGAAAAATGCAGCATTTGTAATGATTTTATCTGATGCATCAACTCATAGTGAAATCAAGTTGTATCCAATACTACAAGGGATCATTTTTAAGTAAGGGCCATTTGAAAATAAAAACAAACAAGAGAAATTTTTTAAAAACCAAATTTATTTTCAGATTCTGCATACGTTTCTCTATTTTTCAACATAGTTGCTAAGTTTGTTTAAACACTTACCATACCTTAGGACTAGATTTGAATACCCTGTTCATAGAAACTTGCCGCCTGCTCTGATAAACAAGAGGTCACGGCTTTTTCACTAGACTTGACACATCAGGAAATTCATTTGAAAGAGTGCTTATGGTGAAGCATCTGTTTTTAAGAATTTTCACTTCAACTGAAGCCATCATATCGTCTGTGATTACAGATAGGTGACCAGAAATGGACTCATCATGGATGTTGTTGCAGCCAGCTTTGAAGTCTCTGACCCACTTATGCACTTTGCCTTCACTCATGGCAGTAGCTCCATAAACTTCATAAATCTGCCAGTTAATGTCTTCAACAGACAATTTTTTTGCCGACAGAAATGTATCACTGACTTTGCATGAAGCGGCCGATTCGAAAATCTTGAATAATCTTCAAGATTATCGCAAGTACGATAATCTTGAACAAGTCACAAAACAGGCCATACAGGTTACCTACACTGCAACTGT